>JAJHSJ010000002.1:81230935-81635071 GCA_021015155.1 Magnolia officinalis | reverse complement strand
AAAAAAAAAATCTGAAAAAATAGCCCTAAGAGCTTCTATTTGTCCAAAAATGCTTCAATCCACGGTTTAATCCTAAAAACTATAGTAAGAGTGGTCGAAATCTGCTATAGAATGATCTAAGAAAGTTTTTGGAATGAGAAAAGTGCAAAAATGAGGAGAAAATGGATTTAAATAGAAAAAAATTATTGTTTTTCAACCATTACAAGGGTGGCGGTTGTTATGCCTCGTAACAGCTGTTACAGCCCCGTAATGGTCAATACAGTTCCAAAAAACCAACTGCTCCATTTCACCCTTGTATTGTTTAACAGTCATGGCCGTTACCTATACATATCAACCTTTATGGTTGTATCGTAATAGATACGGTACACCTTACTTCTTATATTTATAAATTTTATAAATTGACTCTGAATATAGTTGCATCAGTTTAATCAAACAAAGCATACATTAGGACCCTATACAAAGAAAAACTATTATGTGCACTTTTTTGTGATTTTTTTTTTTTTATTTTCTAAGTGTGTATTGGTGTCTTTTTTAACAATCTCTGAAGTTTCATTGGAAAATTCAACCAATTTCCCAATGTTTCCCCATGTTTCCCAACAATGGTGATAAATTACGCAATACAACCGACATATCCCGTAAAATAACTGATATGTATTTGTATCCCACAGGTGCGATACATTACACAATAACGATACGGAAAGCATTGGTTGGAACAATAAAATTAGTAATTTGGGCCAAGCATTGTATATTTCCTCAGTGTATAAACCATCACCACACTCCAACAGGTGCACATCCCATCCCCAAGCCTTAAGCACAAAAATCACGCTGATTGAAAACCATTTGATCAACGGTCCTTTTCTGTGAAATGCAAGCTATTGATGACTCATGGGACCAATTTCTAAGCCCAAACCCATTCAAAAGGTAGTTCAAGGCTCATTATTCGGATGGTTCCAATCAAGGGGCATCAACATTCATTGGATGGTAGATATGGAAAAGAATGAAATAACGATCAATATCAAAGAGAAATACGTGGACTCACCGGAATGTTAGTAATATCTCCAATGGCGAAAACATTATCATGACCTGTGACCCTCAGGTACTCATCAACCATCAATCTTCCTCTCAGGTCCAAGGATTCCTTCAACACAGTGTCCTTCAGCCATGACGAAGCTAGCATGGCACTTCCCGCACACACAAAATGGCAATCGGCTGCAATGGCTTCTCCTGTTGATGTCTCATAAGCACTCCCCCCATTTGATATAGAATCTAAATTAACTGACTGATCCAAAAGCACCTCCACTTTCTTTGATATCAACCAATATAGTGCTTTCACGGAAGCTTTTGGTTCAATGAAATCCAGCAACCTTTGTCCTCTATGAACCAGTGTCACCTTTTTTTCTGGGAAATCCACGGCAATCTCTCCAGCAAGTTCAACACCAGTTGGCCCACCTCCAATGATCAAAATTGATTTGGCTGATTTTATTTTTTTATTATCTACAATAAAAGAAAGGCTAGAATTAAAAACCAATATGCATGGAACAGTGAGCTATGGGACCATTGAAAAAATAAACAATGTCACAAGAGAAAGTATAATAATAATAATAATAATAAAAGAACTAAAAATAAAGATAAAGAAAATATTAGAATTGCTATAGAAATGGAATACATTAAAAGGTTGAAAAACAGCTAAAAAATAAAGTCGCAATATCTCCATGGGCTGGGTGGCTCAAGCCAAACCCAGACGGCTGGCTTGACCGGCTTTTCATCTGTTTTGACTACTTTTTTTGGTTTTCAAAGTGGCCAACTGTGCAGGAGGTTGGGTCAAGTAGAACCTGGTTTAACTAGCTAGTCCAGTTCTTGAAACATCATCTTGGCCCATGTTGGGACTTGGGACTTGATTTGATAGCCATAGGGAGTACGTATTGTCAGAGAGAGAGAGAGAGAGAGAGAGAGAGAGAGAGAGAGTTGTGACATGAATAACATGTGTTTGTGACAATTACTTACTGGCTATGTCCACAAATAGCCCCTATGCCTGCTTTTGTGAGCAAAGGATGCAAGCCGATCCTAGGATTAACGTGCGGTGATATTGGCGACTCACCCGAAGTTTTAAAACCACTTTAAGCAAGCTAATATTAATTTGGAACAAAGTTAACTAAAACACGAAACCCCCATGGCTTCTGTTCCAAATCGAGTGATCCGGATTGTGGGTCATTAGCAATCCAGATCTCTATTTTTGGCAACCTGAAATTATGGTTCTATATTTTTACTATTGATTAAGTTAAAATAAATTGATATTTACAATGTTCATATTTATACTTTTATTTATTTAGTTATTTATAATATACACTAATCAAGTCATGCCTCGGCAGTAGACTCACAAGAGTTTGAGCACCATGTCATGGGTTCAAGTACCCATTGTGGTGAAATTTCACTGTGGTGTGAGTGCCTGGGTGTGTGTGGGTGTCAATGCGTGTATATAAATAAAATTAAGCTAGGCATATAATAATAAAGTTCGTCATTTCATATATTCATTGCGAAATGAGTTCATATATAAAACTATATTGCATGTACAATGTAGGTATTGGGGTGACGCACATGACCTCCCCTTAGCGTACCACGTATTGGATGAAGTAGCATACTGCGTACCATTCCCCTACCACGTACCAAACAGACCGGCAATCCAGGTGACCATGATTTGGATGCAATATGAAATGCAAGTTGTTAATGTTCAAAATAGATAGTAACTTGATCTTCGAATCATCATAACTTTTCCAGTATGTTTATTGTTTCTACAGGTACATTGTGCTTAAAAAGAAAGAATGGTGATATTATTTTAAAAGCTAATAATTTGGCAATTCTCAAAGCCAAAAGTTATGTAATAAAATAAAGATACTAATTTATTTAGAAAATATGGCAACTTTCTGATCATTTTTGTACAAAGGCATGGCTCCTAAAGCCTAAGATATAAATGTTTTTGGTGGATTAAAATATTAAAAACTTATCAAGATTTCTAATGATCAGCTCTGTTAGTGTATATCCAATTGTATGCACACGAATCCTCAAAACACTCTATTTGAGAAGTCGGTGCTCAATTTTAGTGAAGAAAAAAAAATCTTTGAGAAATGATGCAGTGCATCAAATATTCTGGTGTGAAGCATTTTCAAAACTGTCCAAGTATGACTATCAAAGGAGGTTGCTGCCCTTCGCCTGATCAATTGTTGTGTGGATCATGTGGTGGTCTCTGCATGAGAAAATATCTCTCACTTAATTCAAGTGTGGCTGTTTCTAATCGCTCCACTTTGTAGATCTTCAAAAGACCTAAATGCCAAAGACTTGAGGATTTAATGTGCTCAATCTCACATTTTCAGTGTAAACTGGGCCCGCCCTGAGAAAATAGACATTTCATCTAGTGGGTATCCATAGTTGACGGGTCGTAGTGAAGAAATTTCACTAATAGGAGAATCCTGACCATCCAATCCATGGCTTTCAAACAGATGGTTAAAGCAAATGTGCTTTCTTATGACTAATGGCTCCATTGCAAGCCATGGTGGGTCCACAGGATAATCCAATCCATGTGATTTTCAATATATTCAGTCCAGCAAATGAACAGTCCAGATAACATACTATAACTCATGTATACCTTCCTCAAACTGTTTGAGCCTGTCAGCTCTTGTCATGGGAAAGGAATCGGCATGACCGGTGGCTATCACGAGATAGTCATATGTGATGCGATGGCCCCCTGCAGTCAGGACCTCAGTCTCAGTGATGTTGACTGCAGAAGATGTAACAATCCTCCCAGACTTGAAGTAGTTTACATGATTGAACACCGATCGCTCCGCAAACGAAGGCTCCACCATTGATCTCAGCTTTGCCCATGGGATCTCAAAGTACTCCTTCCTATGTTCAGACATAAAATAGAATCATATTGAATAAAACAACAATGATAAATAAATGAATGAATGGATAACCAAAATTCCATGAGGAGAAGGGAAAAAGCAGCGAACCAAGGGCACAACCCAGACTGTGGTACCAATATCCACTGCCACCTATCAAATGTACAGTGACTTGAATCAATCATGGGGTGGGCCTTGCTGTGGATGAATCTTTAAAAGGTAAATGATCTGAATTACTGAAGTGTGAACTGGAGGTTTGGGTCAGTTGATTTGGTCAACATGGTCATACTTGTAGTGATTTTACTGTATATAAGAATTTTCATGTCAATATTTTACATGTTGCTGAGTTGAGCTATATCTTAACCAGTCCTTTAAAGATTTACCAAGAGTTATAATAGAGTTGGACTTTTTCTCAAACAGTATAAGTGAGTAGGATATTTCTAGCAGTTTCAAGAATAAGTATTCTAGGAAGATTATCCATTTTAGAAAGTGGAGTTTTAGTAGATAGAAAATTCCCTCTTTTATAAGGAGATGATGAACATGCAATTGGTTATCATACTATACAGTGTGAGTGCTTTACTTGGAAACCAAGTTTTATTTTTTATTTTTTATTGTTTTATTTATTTGGTTTTTTTTTTATGATACTTTTATTGAAAAAAAAAAAAAACGACAGAAATGCAACAGGGGAAACTAGAGGAAAGGAGAAAAACAAAAAACAACACGAGCTGCTCCCGAGCAGCCAAAACCAAAAAGAATTTTCCGGAAAAAACTAAGGAGCCCAATCTCTAAAGAGGACTAGCACTCTAGAGAACACCTCGACAGCTGAACCGAACTATTCCTAAAGCAGCGATTATTGCGTTCTGCCCAAATAGCCCAAATCACTGCTAGGAGGATAGTTCTCCACTTTCTTTTACCCAGAGCTCCTACTAAATCAGCATGCCACCTATTAAGGAGGCTATCTATTGCGCTTGGCATAACCACGGAGACCCCTGCAAGCCTAAAGACACTCCACCAGATGTCGGAAGAGAAAGGGATAGTGTAAGAGGAGATGATCCACCACTGTTCACAATATCGATACTATCGGCCGATATTATCGTTATCGCTGCCCGACGACATGAAACTCGGCAGAAATCCCTTAGAAATTTTATTTAAAAAAAAAAAAAAAAAAAAAAAAAAAAAAAAACAGGTTTCTATGTATCGTGCGATATAGCACACGATTTGTTGCAATATCACAGATATTGTCGGTACCATCTTGTTTTATTGGTGGATTTTATCCCAGACTCACGGATCTATTATAGAATCTCTCACAGACTCATGGGTCTACCGTAGCCAACAACCATTCGACAATAAAAGGGCTAGGGATGTCGGGGTTGCATAATTACCGAAGAAATCGAAAAAAAAAAAAAAAAAAAAAAAAAAAAAAAAAAAAATGGGAAAAGCTTTCAATCCAAAGGGGATCTCGGTACCTGTAGAAGAAGATTGCGTGATCAGAAGTAGAATTTGGTGGGCCACTCAATCGATCGATAGTGGTGCGCCATAAGTGCCAAAAAATCTCGATTTCCCTATTTTTTTTTCTTCAAATAGATGCTAGATTTAAACTGCAAAGGAGATTTCGGCAACAAAATCCGCAAAAACTCTTGGATTTTAGGGTTTGGTTGAGGGGTTTTAGGGCTCTGGAAGGACAGAAACCTTTTCATTTTTCGAAAATGGCTTTGGAAGCCTCTTACAAACGTAGGTTGTGTATTACCCCATCGGTATGGCGTTAGCTCGAGATGGACGATCCTGCCACGGGCTCTATGGGGTCCACCTTGATGTATATGTTTTATCCAATCCGTCCATCCATTTCGGAAGATCATTTTAGAGCACGAGTCCAAAAATGAGACATATTTAAGGCTAAAGTGGACCACACCACAGGAAGCAGTGGAGATTGAACACTTACCATTGAAAACTCTTTGGCAAGGATAGAAGTTTTTGATCAAGCTGATATTTATTTTTTACCTTCATTCAGGTCTATGTCACCTTATGGACAGGTTGGATGGAAAATAAACATCACGGTGGGCCCTAGGAAGTTTTGAACAGGTTGGATGGCAAATAACTCAATCACCACTGTTTCATGTGGTGTGGCCCACTTGAGCCTTCAATCTGCCTCTTTTTTAGGATCATACCCTAAAATGTCAAAACAGATGGACGGCTTGGATAAAACATATATGATATGGTGGGCCCCATACAGCCCCTAATAGGTTCGTTTGTCTCTTGCTACGTTCTGGCGAGGGTATTACCCAATCGTGAAATGCTCACCAGTGCACCAATTCTCACGAGAACTTGTGAGAACTTTTTGAGAACTCATCTCACATAACATGAGCACGAAATCTGAACCGTCCATGTGATGCAGCACCCCATGAAACCCCAAGGGACCAACTTTCACCTTGATCCAAAACTCTGGTGGGCCATGGCAAAAGGAAATAGTTTCCTCCCTTGATTTCTCCTCTCTTTGCTATGGCCCACCAGAGTTTTGGATCAGGGTGAAAGTTGGGCCCTGGGGTTCCATGGGGTGACACATCACATGGACGGTTCAGATGTGCCCAGGACACGTGTGCAAAGGTGCGCAGGCGAGCGTGACTCTTACCCAATCAACGCTCTTTTTTACAGGAGTGGATTAGGGGTGTTACAGGCAAGGTATTACCCTTACCGTGGAACCATCTTGATGATTTGGTTATATCCACACCGTCCACCCGTTTTTCCAACCCATTTTAGGGTGAGGTCCCAACAATTATGCAGATCCAAATCTCAGGTGAACCACACCACATGAAAGAGTGGTGATTGAGTGTTTCACCGTTAAAAATTCCAAAGGGCCCTTCATAAGGTTTTCGTATTGTTTATTTGCAATCTAACCTCTTGATAATGTCAAGAATATCTGGATTAATGGAAAATACAAAGATCATCTTGATCCAAAACTTTTGTGGCCCATAAAAAGCTTTTTATGGTCATTCATCATTGTTTCTAGTGGTATGGTCCGCCTGAGATTTGGATCTTCTTAAGGTTTGGGATCTCGCCCTAAAACGAGATGGGAAAAAAAATAAATGGCGTGTGGATATACAAAAACAACATCAAGGTGGGCCCCACACAGTTAGAGTAACACTCACTAAGGTGTTATCCGAGTAACAGCTAATTTGCTGCCCTTTTTACATGAGACTTCCATGCAAGCAGTCGACTTCCCAACCTCATAAAGATGAAGACGATGATTAGGAGCCACCGTGCAACCTTATGTGGGTCTAGGCCACAGCCAGTCCACATCATTGATATGTATATTTCTCAATTTCTACTTCTTCTTTTGCTTTTCAATGAATTGGTTGTGTTTTCATACATGTCTTGATACATTTATAAATGTTATGCATTCAATTTAAATATAGTTGCATTAGTTCAGTCAGACAGCGCATAACTTAGGACCCTATACAAAGGAAACCTATTATGTGCATTTTTTTTAATGTTATGATTTAAAAGTGTGTATTAAGATTTTTTTTTAACAATCACTGAAGTTTTATTGAAAAATTCAACCATTTTCCCAATGTTTCCCAAAAAGTGCAATAAATTACCCGATACAAACGATATATCCCATGCGATAACCGATACATGTCTATATCCCAAGGGTGTCATACATAACGCGATACCGATATTTCGAACACTGGATCAACCGTCTCTTCTGCTTTGAGACATAGAGGGCACATGTTTAGAATCTGCATACCACGCTTCCTCAGGTTGTCTATAGTCATAATTATTTTCCTTCCAGCCAACCATCCGAAGGCAACACAATCTTGGGCGGCACTCCGTAGAACCAGACCGAACTGGTATGACAAGGAGAGGAAAAACAAGAGGCATACAAATATTTGCTGAAGGACCACACCGAGAAAAGGCTGGAGGCCGACAACGACCAACAGATGGAGTCTTCTAGCATAGAGGGAAGAGGCATAGAAGCGCCCTACAAGAAAGAGATGAGGCTAGTAAATTCCTCGAAATCAGACAAATTCCTACGAAATTAGGTAATCCAAATCCCACCATTTCCTTCCGGACAAAAACAGTCCTTAACCAGAGCATTAGGGTCAACTGAGATAGCAAACAAGGCGGGGTACGATTCGGCTAGAGAACGATTGTCGAACCATATATCTAGCCATAATCTAATTTTGGAACCTTTTCCCAGGGAAAAAGAGATTCTGTCAAACATTAGCGGAGCAGATTTGGCAATTCCTTTCCATAGAAAGCAGGCGTGGTACAGGGAAGAATGCTTGGTCCACCATCCTGTAGAAGACATGTCATATTTTGTAGCTACAATTTGGCGCCACAGACAGTTTTCCTCACACCCAAATCCCCACCCAAAAAAAAAAAAAATCTCATAAGAGTAATAGACCTCTTTCTAGTTCAAATGAAGGAATTTACCACCACTAGAACCACATTGCCATAGAATATTTCTTCTGAGTTTATCTATCTTAGCAATCACCGATTTCGAACATCTAAATAGCAAAAGGAAATAGACCGGCAGATTAAATAGGGAAGCCTTTATAAGGTTTAGCCTCCCTCTTAACAACAGAAGATTAAGCTTCCAAGAAGAGAGTTTCCACTTCTTTCTTTCAATAATTATGTGCCAAAGGGCAAGGGGAGGCTTTCCTATACAAAGGGGCAAACCCAAATAGAGAGTGGGGAGCAGGCATACCTTGCATCTGAAAGATTCAGCCAAAGAGAAGCAAACCTCGGAATCAAGGTTGATACCATAAAATCAGACTTGATTGATTTTCATCCCTGAAACCAAGAAATAGTCATACTCAAGAGAGCCACCTGAGTTTCGTTTGCTTCGCAAAAGAGTAAGGTGTCATCGGCGAATTGCAAATGATTGATCGGAAGATCGAAGATCGAAATTTTCCACTCAAAACCCTCTAAAGAGGCCGATCTCTTGCCCGCGAGATAGCATGCCGCAAAGAGCCTCCGTGACTAACACAAAAAGAAATGGGGATAAGGGGTCTCTCTAGTGGAGGCTTTGGAAGCCCTGAAATACCCAAAAGGAGAGCAATTAATGAGGATAGAATACTAAGGTATCTAAAAGGTACAATTACATATGGTATACATTGGAATGTTTTATCAAGAATACTAAGGTATCTAAAAGGTGCAATCACATATGGTATACATTACATTGGCTTTCCCGCAATATTGGAAGATATAGCGACGCTAACTGGATTACAGATTCAAATGAAACAAAATCCACAAGCGGATATGTTTTCGTTTTGGGTGGAGGAGCCGTCTCTTGGAAATCCACCAAAAAGACTTGTATTGCTCGGTCGACTATGGAATCCGTGTTCATTGCTTTGGAAAAGGTTGGAACATAAATATAATGGATTAGAAATCTGTTGGCTGATATACCTTTGTGGCCAAAACCTATTTCGGTTATATCTCTACATTGTGATTGTCAAGCTGCTATAGCAAGGCAAATAATAAGATTTATAATGGAAAAAGTAGGCATATTCGACTCCGGCATAATATAGTATGACATTTACTACAAGATGGAGTGATAGCCATTGATTTTGTAAGATCAGAGAAGAACTTGGCAAATCCTCTTACTAAAGGACCTAGTAAACAACTAGTCCTAGATACATCGAATGGAATGGGGCTAAGTCCAATATCATGACCTACCAGTGTTGGTAACCCAACTTATACAAATGGAGATCTCATGCAATAGGTTTCAAATGGGTAAACAACAAAACACTAGGAGACGTATAGCACTGCAATAAGAAAGCTCATTCTATGGTGTGGACAGTGTAAGCAGCAATTAGTAAAGTTGAGTCTCAAACTCTTAATGAATCCATATGCCATATACTTGTTGGTGGTGTATTCAGTTGCTGCGTACACTTGATGGAATTCACCTATACTAGTGTGGAGGTGAGGCCACTACATGAGAACTTGGAAGAATTCTCTAAAGCACTAGTGAAATCCAAGTAAAGATGCATGGCCAAAAACCATCAAACCACAAAATCATCTGTATTGAAACAATTGTGTGAGTGATATGTGTAGCCGTTTTACATTAATAGGAATCTGGTTTAAGACTGTTCGTCACCTGACTCCTATGAACCTACCTTGTCTATTCTAAGGATCGATTCAAGTCTAATAAACATTGATATAATGCACAATTATTTCTATCTAACCTGAAAGTCATTATTTTAAAACATGTGGGGGATTGTTATATTTTTGGTGTTTCAAAATAATTAATTAATTAATTTTAAATGATTTGAAAAAATCCCTCCAATTTTTCAAAAAAGCAACAAAGGCATTTTGTCTTGTAGTAGTATGGGTTTAGTCCCACATCAGATAGGCAAGAAGAAAACTTTGGGCTTATAAGAAGAAAATTTTACATAGGGCTTAGGCCCCTTTCAGGGGGCATGTGAATTTGGTTGTTTGAGGGGGAGAGCTATGCCATCAACCCCAATCTATACCATGAACCACATGAGCGCGCGCACCGGGCCGGGCCGGGCCGTTGCCGTGGCCAGCACAGGCACGCATGCGCACACGAGTATACTTGCAGGCCTAAAAGTTTTTGTTGCCTTTTTGAAATTTCAATTTGCAACGATTATTTGTTTTGTATTCACAAATAGAGCCGGAAAACGAAAATGCTTCTTCTTTATAATAAAATAAAATATATATATTAAAAAAAAAAAAAAAAAAAAAAACCCAACGACCATGACTGTTGGCAGGGATGCAGACACACTCATTCGAGGCAACCTTTGAAGTCTATATAATGGACATCTCTGGTTCCGAATTTTTAATCAAGTTCAATCTTTCGGCTATCTCTCTCTTACTCCGAATCTCTACAATGATTTTATCTAGTTTAGTGTTCGGGTTAGACATACAGTGACCGTTTGAGTCTTCATACATCAAGTGCGCTAGTGTGACAAGACAACATTCAAGGGTATCCTAGAGATTAATTGTCCAGTATTACTGTTGCACTACGGACATCATCCAACGGAGGACAAATAAATTTCAAGCCGAGTGACTTTCGTCGCGCCTCGAATTAAATAAGTTTTCTAAACTCCTCCTTATTCAAATTTCTAATTTTCTCTCTTTTTTTTAATTCCAAATTTCCATAATTACAAATTTACAGATCCAAAAATTCCTACAAGACCTACGAGCTCAGCCGAGGAACATATCAACATGTACTAGAAAGTGAACATTATCGGCTAATCCTTACCAATCAATTGGTGGCCATCAACAATTTCTTATGTGGGTCCATGTCTATGTTGAGACTAAGACATTGGAATTTTTCTAAACCAACTATTTCGTACATTTTCTACCCGAAGATGAGTTTTTCATCCTTACTTTCAGGAAATGTCATCTAAACATGGAACCCGCATGATGCGCCGGCTTGGATGTCCCAGAAAAACTCCTGATTGGATGAGTCTACCCTTCTGATCAATGACTACTAGTATGAACCATTGCTCTGCGTTTTCCCTAACCATTTATGTGTACTCCATCAAACCAAGAGCTATTGTCTCCTAATCTGGAAATTCTTCAGGCATCACCAATCCATGGTGGATCACCTTAAATCAACGGTCGGGATGCCCGACCCACAGGCCCTACATGTACAAAATGGCGCACCAGGACACACCATTCACGCCCTGATGCATCAGATCCTTATTACATGAATGAGAGAAAAAGAGAGAGAAAGAAAGAGAGAGAGAGAGAGAGAGAGAGAGAGAGAGAGAGAGAGAGAGAGCGTACGGGTCAATGAGAACAACATCTGCGAGGGTTTGGAGAGATTTTGCGAGGAGACCTCCTGCAATACCCCCACCAACAACCACAACCCTCTTTTTCTGATTGCATCCTTCCATGGCCTGCCTCACCCCTCCTCTCTAACCTGTTGCATGTAACGAAGGGCATGAAACTTGAATGAGGGGTTGATAGGACGCGAGTTTCCCGCAACAGAAACTACTGTCGGGGCCGTGTGAATCGAAATTGGATGCCTTATCGTACTGAGTAAAATCTGGTGGGCCCACCGTGAATGTATTTAGTTTATCCACGCCGTCCATCCGTTTTTCCAGTTCATTTTTGTGGTTGATACCACAATTGAAGAATATCCAAATCTCACGTGGACCACATCAAAGGAAATAGTAGGGATAATCATGTCCACCGTTGAAACTTTCCTAGGGCCAACGGTGATAGTTATTTGTCATCCAACCTGTTCATAGGATCTCACAGATATGGATGAATGGAAATCACAAATATAAGCTTGATACAAAACTTTTGTGGCCACTAAGAATTTTTCAACGGTAGAAGTTTAATTTACACTGTTCCCTGTTGTGTGGTCCATTTGAGCTTTGGATTATACTTCTTTTTTGGGCTTAAGCTATAAAATTATTGGTTAAAATGGATGGACGGAATGGATAAATTGCATAAATCAAGGTGAACCCATATAGTGCGTCTGGATCCCGGCCTCACGTGAGACAATGCGGTCCTTACCGTGGGGCCCACCTTGATGTATGTGTTCTGTATCCACGCCGTCCATCCGTTCTGCAATAACACTTTGAGTGATGATCCCAAAAATGAAGTAAATCCAATTATCAGGTGGACCATACCATAGGAAATAGTAGTGGTTGACCATTAATAGGCTGCAAAAGTTTTGTATCAAGTTGATATTTGCTTTTTACCTTCATCCTTTATGTGACCTCAATTAAGGGGTTGGATAGAAAATAAACATTGCTGAAACAATACAAAGGGGTTACATGAAGTTTTAACAGTAGAGCTTTCAACTGCTCCTGTTTTCAATAGTACGGTCTAAATGAGATTTGAATATTCTTTGTTCTTGGCTCACGCCATGATTTGGCAAATCGGATGAACACCGTGGATATAGAATACATGTATCAACGTGGGCTGCATCATATTGGGTAAGACAGTGCTGCAGGTGAGGCAGGGTAACAGCTCCATGGGTGAGGCCTGACCGTGGGACCCACCTCGATGTATATGTTGTATATCCACATCATCCATCCACTTTCCGGATCATTTTATTGCGTTGGACAAAAAATTAAGCAGATCCAAATCATACTGGACCTTGTGACTGTTGTATCCTATTTCTATTGGCTCCTATGCGAGCAAATCAAAGAGGACATGTTTAATTTCATGAGAGTTGTGCGATAAATTTGAGATTTATAGAGATATCCAAATGGAATTACGCAGTGATACAACTGACATCTTTTGAGCAATGCCACATCATCCACAAAAATAAGGCTGGCTAAGTAGAACGGGTCAAGTTGATCGGAAAATTTAGATCGGTTATAAGACATGTGGCAGACTTAGAAGAAAAAATCTAAGAGGTTAATAATGTTGAAATGGTTATAACAATCGTCAAAACATGGGGAAGTATCCAGATGATCAGTTTAGAGTCATAAATAGCAATGAAATTCAACAGAATAAGGAAAAAAAAAAAAAGATGTCTTATACCAACCAAACCAAATCAAATCTATCTTTCAATTACTTTATGCTCATTGGTTTTATCTGTTGTTTACATTCCTTATATAATCATAGTAGTAACCAAGTAATTGTAAACCTCGTTAACCTTAACATTATATGTCATTTACATTCATTAGTGTAATCCGTAACAGTAACCAATTAGTTGTTAGCCTTAGTTGTAGTTTGAGTCTACTCTCATACAAAGGATTCAATTCGAGCATCAAGCAAAGTTCTCCGTTCAGAAAGGTGTTCTACAATTGTTCTCCACGATTGATTGTATGAATTTTCTTTTCGTTTTATCTATATTGAAAAAGACATTTTCATACGGAAGGCAGAGGTGTAACCCATTTTTAGAGGATGAACTTCATCCTCTAATAATCTCATGATCATCTTAAGCAACAATATACAAGTGATTGATTAGGCGACCGATCTTATACAATCTTGGTCATATACGGTCGATTTTTTATGTATCTGCCTCTCTTAACACTTGGTATCGTAGTCCTTCAATTTAAATTGAGCCGCACATTCAATTATGGCATGCCTGCACAAATTACATGACCGAAAAAAGGGACAACATATTTTGAGCACGCCTGGTGAGAGCCTGTCTCTAATTTACTTATCGGTGCGACATTGTCAATTGACCAATTAGAAATATAAATAGAAGAAGTAATCGAATCATTGTGGCTGAACCCTCGACACCAACCGCGCCACCTCTGACCGAGGGTGTGCCGATTCAAGCAGCCCTAAAACTTTGAATCTAAACACTAGTCCGACACTTGGTCCTGTTAACCAAGATGGGGCATCGACCTCTCGAACTGCTTCTCTTAAAGAGATAACAGTCAAACTTCAGGATATGCAACTGAGTATTCATATCGAGAATGCTAATAGATGGATGGTTAACCAAATCGAAGCCATGCATCGGGTGATGCTCACCATTATCGAAATAGTACATACAACAATATAGTATAATCTTGAAGGAAGTTTTATTGATAATGTGGTTCAACTGCCATCGATACCTCCCCTACAATGGAACACCCCTCCCTTTCCAATCCATTATAGGCATAATGCTCTTTCACCCACCGAGTTCAGGTGACCAGAGCAGGAGGTCAGGGCTTTTATCCCTGAAGCTTGAAATCAGGGTATGTGTGGAGGACAACTTTTCCAGCATTTTCCCATAAATCTATTGTTTCATGAGAGACAAAACCGGGTAGGTCCTAATCTATTTTCAATGGTTAAACCTCAACGAGTGGATTGTGACCCAATCATACGAATGGTCCAGGAGGTAGCATGCCAAGTTCTCAACCCCAATGCTATCCCAATTTACCATAAGCCATATCCCGAATGGATTGACCGACAATACCCACTACCGATGAACTATCGACCAGATTTTGCCTTATTCTCGAGCGATCCTGATCAATCGATCATTGAACACGTATGTTAATTCACTATGTAGTGTAGTGATCTGGCTAATAATGAATATCACAAGTTGTACTTATTTGGTCATTCACTGACGAAAGAGGCCTTCACATGGTACTCCAAGTTACTGTCAAATTCCATCCATAACTGGCAAGAGATCGAAGAAAAATTAGATGTCCAGTTCTTTTTTAAGGTTGAGAAGATAACCATGGTTGATCTTGCACGCTTCTGACAATTAACAGGGAAATCTTGTGATAGTTACATTACTCGGTAAAAATGAGTGAAATGTCGATGTAAGGTTGTCACGTCCAAGGCCAAATTTGTGCAACTTGCGCAAAATGACCTGGAATACAAACTCCAAAATAAATTTATCGAAATAGAGTTTGTGGACTTGTATGATCTAACCATGAAAGTTTCCATATACGAGGAGCTTCTTTATGAATGAGTCCAGCAAAAGAAATTGACAATTGGGACATATTATCATGATCCCAACTATGAGGTTGCGATTGCTGAGGTAGTGGCAAAAAAGGCACTCATATGTTTAGTGTTGGTCAAAGCAGAAACGACTATGCCGACTACATAAAAGGCTTCGTAGATATATACTTTTGATATCAACTGGGCCGATGGGATATTCGAGATACTACTAGCGGGAAGTTTATTAAAGTTCCCAGTAATAAATAAAAAAAATACCCAAGGCCGATGAATTAAAAAAGGTTGACTATTACAAATGGCATGGGGCGCGTTCTCATTCCACTTACAAGTGCGTTGTTTTTAGAAATGTCGTCCAAGATAATATTGATTGTATATTGTAAAATTTCCTAAGAAGGGCGAAGAAGCAATGTTGATCAATACTGATCCATTCCTGTCTAATCTAGACGTTAACATGGCCAAGGTGAATCTACGAAAATTGGATCGACCAAGGCAAAGGGTTTATCTTGGTCCTAGTAATTACCATGGCACGTCACGACGGCCGAAAGGAGGTGCCCTTATTTGTGCATAAGATTGTGTGTACCTTTCACCATTGGAGGTGCTCTTATTTATAGCTAAAAGGGAGGTTGGGGCGTAGATGGTAATCTCCCTATTTAATAAGTGTGTATTGTAGAGGGAATTGTATCCTGAGAATGTCGTGGTGATCTTTCAAGATTTTTGGCTGAGATCTCAAGCATATTCGTGTTGCAGACATCTTCAGATATCTTCGGCTGATATCTCGAACAAATCTTTTCGATAAAGTTTGCGCAGTTGCGATAAGAGGAAATATGTAGTAGGAGGCCGAGGTCGAGCATCCAAGGTAGTTTTCATAACTGTCTTGAGGAGTAGTTTACCGACGTAGATTATCTAGTGAGCCATGGTCGAGTTTTCCTTTGAGCAGATCATCGACCTGCCTTCTTGGATGTCGTATCCGAACACTGAGACCGAACTCCCTTCCTTAATAGAATGCAGACGAAATTAGAGATGACCACCCTTTTCTTTTGATCGTATCGTGCGGGGCTTCCCGAGTGTAGCAGCTCTAAGTCTTGCTTCGTACTAGGCCCTGCTTCAAGGACTCTTACCAAGAAATTATCCGAGCAATACTTCGAAAATGTATAGGACCGTGGAAGAGCTCGGTGTTTGATGGAAGCAGAGATACTTCATCTTCTGATGGTCGAGCTCGAGGAACAGGCGTGTTTCCCAGTATCAAATTACTGCTTTATGGTTGTTAATAAGCTCCTTGGTCATGCTCGGTGATTACTTGCCTCTAAGTATAAAGGTTCGTAAGTAATATCCTGTGAATACAGGGTCGATTCTTATGGGGATTTCTCCTCAGGCTCGACCGATCGAGGGTGGTGCTCGACCAGTCGAGGCCTGACTCGACTCAAAGTCCAGCGACCAATTGTGTTAATTCATTCGCGCTGCTCGACCGGTCGAGGGTCCGCTCGACTAGTCGAGGACTCTGCTCGACTAGTCGAGGTTACGCATATTCTAGTCCGATTTTGTGCGAGATTCAGAAATTTGAGGCAGTTTTCGCCGTAGTACGAAAGGAAGTTGCCTAAACTATAAATAGGGGTCCTAGGATTATTCTATGATAATGCAAGAGAGTTTCCTAAAGCTTTACAAGAGTTTGCTAAAGGGCTTAGGGCTATCAAAGGTGTGTGTGAGAGAGAAAAAGAGAGAGAGGAAGCTTGTGGAAGGGAGGTTCTGCTTGTAAAGGTGATCTACTGTGCACTCGACATCTCAGCGCTTCTACGTCCTCGTTATCGGTGAGATCTCTCCGTTTTTTCTTTATTCTCTTATTGTTTATCCACTCATGCGTAAGTGAAGAAGGTTTGATCCAAGTGGTGTGTGCTTGTGATCAGTTGTAACGTTCTAGTTCATAGTGGATTGTTGATCTGGATTAGGTCTCGTGGTTTTTACCTCTTCGAGGGTTTTCCACGTAAAAATCTCTTGTGTCATGTGCTTTATGCTTTGATTTATTTCATTGCTTTATTATCCCATAATCCTGGTGTTTTGGGAGGCTAGATCCTAAGGTTTTGTGCAACGACTCCTAACAGAGTGGTATCAGAGCGTTCAGGTTGGTTGAACGGAGTGAGATCCGTTTTGAATTATGGAAGGTGGTTCATCAAGGATGATCAGCCTCAATGGTTCTAACTGGACCATATAGAAGGCTAAGATGGAGGACTTGCTTTATTACAAGGACTTGTATGCTCCAATCTTAAGCATATCAGTAAAAACAAAGGATACGACAGATAATGATTGGAAGAAATTAGACCGGAAGACGGTGGGGTTTATTAGACAATGGTTGGACGATTCCGTATTCTATCATGTGTCTACGGAGACCTCAGCAGCTAGCCTATGATTGAAATTGCAAGGGTTGTATGAGAGGAAGACAACCAACAATAATATTTTTCTGATAAGACGACTTGTAAATCTCAAGTTCAAAGATGGTGGTTTTGTGGCTGAGCACATAAATGAGGTCAGCAATATATTGAACCAGCTCTCCGTTATGAAGATGGTACAGAACAATGAATTACAGGCTTTACTATTACTTAGCTCATTGCCTGATAGTTGGGAGACATTGGTGGTGTCTCTAAGTAACTCCACGCCAGACGAAAAGGTGTCCATGGAACAGGTAACTAGTTATCTCTTTAATAAGGAGACAATGGGGAAGTCTCAGGGGTCCACTCAGCAAGAGGCTCTTGTGACACAAGAACGGGAGAGAGGAAAGAACAGAAAGGGCGGGAAACCCAAGATAAATCAAGACGTAAGTCAAGCATCAGAAAGGATGTTGAATGCTGGAATTGTGGCAAGAAAGGCCACTATAAGCATGAATGTCATAAAATAAGAACGATAAGAAAGGAAAAGGAAATGAGAAAGAAGATGAATCAGATTCCACTGTTGTCGCTTTAGATGGCGACGTTGTAGTTATTCTTTCAGCAGATCATGATGTTTGCCTCACGGCTACGAGTCAGGACATCGACTGGGTGATTGACTCGGAAGCCTCGTTTCATGTGACTCCACGCAGGGATTTCTTCACAAGCTACAAGTCAGGTGACTATGGGACCGTGAAAATGGGAAATTATGGTATATCGAAGATCGTACGGGTCGGTGATATTTGTGTAAAGACCGATATGGGCTGCACATTGGTTCTCAAGGATGTGAGGCACATTCCAGACCTTCGCCTCAACCTGATGTCGATAGGAAGGTTGATGATGATGGCTATGAAAGTCGATTTATTGGTGGGCGCTGGAAGCTCATCAAAGGTTCATTGATCGCGGCCAGAGGAAAGAAGTGTTACACCCTTTACAAGGCAAGTGTCAGTGTGTGCAAGGGTAAGTTGAATGCAACGGAAGATTCAGTTATTGACATGTGGCACAAGCGTCTAAGCCACATAAGTGAAAAAAGGCTTCAGGTACTAGCAAGGAAGCGGCTCCTTCCAAACGTGACAGGTATACCTCTCAAAACCTGTATTGATTGTTTATCAGAGAAACAACATAGAGTTTCATTTGTTAAATCTGCTTCTCATGTTAATAAAGTGCATGCATTAGATTTGATTTATTCTGATGTTCGTGGTCCTATGAAAATAAAAACCTTGGGTGGGGCATTATATTTTATCACTTTTATAAATGATGCATCTCGGAGGGTTTGGGTTTATGCTTTGAAATCCAAGGACGAGGTCTTTGGTGTGTTTAAATTGTTTCATGCTATGGTCAAGAGAGAGAAAGATAGATCATTGAAGTGCATCCGTACTGACAATGATGGTGAATACATCGGTGACTTGCACGAGTATTGTAAGTCCCTGGATATATGGCATGAACAGACGGTTCCCAAGACCCCCCAGCATAATGGTATGATTGAGCGAATGAATCGATGCATGTTATTGTAACGTCCCGAATTTCGAGGGTCGAGCAAAGGCTCAACTCCCGAGATCCGTTGCATCACTTATGCAACATACATAATGATGATTAAATGTTGTCCATATTAGTGCATTAAATATAAATGGGATTACACTAAATCAGCATATCATACTCCAGAGATAATTAGATTACGCAAGCGGAAGACTGATGATATATATATATATATATATAAAGTATATAAGTAGTTATAAGTCCCCAGAGTATGAACATGTTACCAGGTTAAATAATTGCATGTATAATTCTAAAATTTACTAATGATAAAGTGTAATGTTCAACTAGTCCGTATCCCTGTAATCCCTGCGTCGTAACTCTAGGTCTACATAGACCTGCTAGAGAGTTGCATGTAGGAGAACTCCTTCTCGTCATCATAAAAGTCGGGCTCCACCTCGTAAGCCTTGCCGTCAACTGAAACTAAAACAGGGTCTGGTTGGTGTTTTAAAATAGCGTCCCAGAGTGGGAGTGAGTGATCAACTCAATAGAACTATAAGGCAAAGGTTAACATGTTATCAATTCAATCAAGCAGTAATGATAAGGCAATACAATAATCATATTCCATATCCTAAGTACTCTTGTTAATGCAAGAATGGTATGCGATAATGATGCATGCCCTCACATGCACTTCCTCAGCGACATCATCTCAAGATCGTGCATGCACCACTCTGGACACGCGCGCTTCCTTGCCAAAGCACATGCAATGCAATGCATAGTCGTGCTAGCCAATATTTAATTAGGTTTATTCATACAATAGATTCAGAAAGCTAAGGTACCTCCCTTTATATCATTTACCCAAACAATGATCCATCTAGGGTCGTCAATCCTAGTTAATCACATATGATAGGTAAGTTATAGGGCAACATCACCCCTGATTGGAAAGCAGTGAATAGGCAAGTTAAGGTCGCTACGAAGAGGCTCATCACCTCAGCGTAGGCCTAGTTTATACTCGAGGTCACTACAAAAAGGCTTGTCACCTTAGCGCAGGCCGACAGCTCGAATACAGTGTCTCATACCACCGTATTCGGCTCATGAGTTTGGGTTACTCACTGGACACTACAGGGAGGCTCATCACCCCAGCATAGGCCGACACTCGACCACGGTGTCCCATGGCACCATGCCCGGCTCATGAGTATTAATGGATCGTGGTATTAAGGTTAAACGAGCTATACATTGGTAAGTGGTACCTTAGATTCAAGCAGTAGCGTCCATACATGGTAAACACACATTAGGCCAACCGAGTTACTTGACAAGTTCGATTGGTACAAGTGTACGCTAAATTAATCGACATGGAGCGCATACGCACTCCTCGTGACCTACCACTGTCGATAATCACCGTACGACTCGGATTCATCGAACGTATCCGTTGGGGCAAAACTAGTTCGGCCACTTGATCAGAAACCGTTATCGATTGCTTGGACTACGTAGTAGTCCCAATCATACTCCATTGCAACAGGTAATCACATGCGATAGTCATAACAGTATTGAGCAAACAATTTAAACACGACAATCATTTGAGCATTTTATGAAAACACGGAATGAACATGTTATCACACATACATATTTCACCCATAAATTACGTAGTGGAATTTAAGTTACTTGAAGGAATTTGTACATATAGCTAAGGTAGTTGAGAATCCTATCTCAACACCCTTAATAAGTACTATTCATCAAACATTTACTCATTCAGACATTTTATCAAACACTTAGACTACGCATTTCAACATACATGAAATAAATTAGATATAACATATATTAGGGCAAATTCTTTTACAAAGGAGTTGTCATACACATAACAATCATGTATTCTCAATTAATAAACATGGCAAGTACAAATCATAATTTCATATTCTCTCAAACATTTCAACAAACACATGGAATGCATTATATTCAACATAGTTCGTATATATGTGTAATACGCGGAAAACATTGTATTTAAGTACATGTGACAGCAATCAAGTCAGTCATAAATCATTTACTGACATTGAAAGCCTTAAGAACCATAACCTAAACGTTTATAGTCTGCACCTTTCGCCGATACACCAATTACGAACTCGGTTCGTACACTACGCCTTTGTCTAAGGCATAACGGCTACCTAAAGCATGAAATAGGTTAGCTATTTCACCGTTTCCTCTATTTGTATTCATAAAACAGATTAGAGTTAGGATTTTTTACCCAAAAATGGATTCGAATTCGACGGTGTAGCGACACGGGAGAGATTATTCAGCACGTGGAGTGGTGGGAATGAATCCCAGCAATTATCTCTCTCTCTCTCTCTCTCTCTCTCTCTCTCTCTCTCTTCTCCTCACTCTTTCCTTCTCTTTTCTCTCTTCTCTCTCCTAGGGTTTAGGAAATTAATATGGAATGAGAGAGGGGTGGGTTTAAGGCTTTAAATAAGCCCAGAAGTGATGTCAATGGCCTCAGGGCCATGATATACTTAGGTTATATCCAAAAGGCATCTGTTTCGGGTCAACGGTGCTCATCTGGAGGTCTATTACATGCATACGGTCTGGAAAAAGTTCCCTGATAATGGATCTATGTCAGGTTAAGATTTCGGTCCAATAGAATTTGTGGATCGACCGTGGAGGACCAATTTCAGTTCAACGGTCATCGTCACTCGATCAAGGCCACAAGTATACTAACATGTGTAGAAAAATTTCCATGATCCAAGGGTGTAGTTGCGTCAGAATCTGACGGTCTGAAACCTTAAATTTGGCTTGCAAGCGAACGGTCCAAATTACTTAAGTTGAGTTCATTTTCTAAAGATATTCGCGTTTCTCACACACTTCGCTACGGGCTCAAGTTGTGCGTTTCTGCATGCTATTCAGACTCGATTTCCGCGATGGTTGGCAAGCCCAGTAAGGCGGTCAAAACCGTATAGTTTCGCGGTCATCGGACTTACGACGCGCGGTCCAAGTCTGATACGAAGTGCTCCCATGAGCAACTAGGTTTTGAGATTTCTCCTATATTTTTAGGTAATGTAGAGTTAACGATTCTACTGTTTTTGGGTCTTGCAGTTCGTATAGAAAGCGGTTCAAGCTAATCTACCGATTAATTCAGTTTAGTACTTAATTAATTTTCGTCTAATTTTTACAGAACTTAGTCCTTAGTTATTTTTGTCTGTGGTGGTAATCGGGTCTTTGTACGGATTTTTTCGAGTCATTACAGTTATCCCATGCGAAGTTGCCCAAGGTGTTTTGGGGAGAAGCAATGCACACAGCGGTGTATTTGATAAACAAGTTTCCATCAACCCCATTAAATGGAGAAGTACCTGAGAAGGTGTGGATTGGACATGATTCATCGTACAGTCATTTCAAAGTGTTTAGATGCAGGGCATCCGTTCACATACCAAAGGACGAGAGGTCTAATCTCGATATGAAGATCAGGCAGTGTGTGTTCTTTAGGTACGGTGATGAAAAGTTCAGTTACAGATTGTGGGATCCGACCGAGAAGAAGTTCATCAGGAGCAGAGATGTGGTATTCTTTGAAGATCAATGTATAGAAGACATTTGTAAGCCAGAGAATAACCAGCCTAGTTCAAGTGAGCTAGAGGACATGGATCCAGTTTTTTCTCCTGTGGTGCCTGATGACGGGGGAGTACAACAAGGTGCAGAGGACGAGAGAGTTCTTACAGAAGATGGACCAGGGGAACAGCCCCCACTTGATCCACCTGTTGAGCTACAAGTGAGGAGGTTATATAGGGATTGACATCTGTACAAGAGGTACTTGCCGCATGAGTACATTATGCTCACTGATGGGGGAGAGCTAGAAGATTATTCTGAGGCCCTAGCTGATGAGCATAAGGGGGAGTGGTTGAAAGCTATGCAAGAGGAGATGAAATCTTTGCATAAGAACCACACTTATGATATGGTGAAATTGCCTAAGGGCAAGAAAGCTCTGAGCAACAAGTAGGTGTTCAGAAAGAAGATTGAGTAGAAGAATTCACGACGAGGTTCAAGGCCAGACTTGTGGTG
The DNA here is from genome assembly GCA_021015155.1 of Magnolia officinalis. Classification (NCBI taxonomy): domain Eukaryota; kingdom Viridiplantae; phylum Streptophyta; class Magnoliopsida; order Magnoliales; family Magnoliaceae; genus Magnolia; species Magnolia officinalis. Next base: position 81,611,925 of record JAJHSJ010000002.1, on the reverse strand, counting down.
AAAGGGTTTGGTCAGAGGAAATGTATAGACTTCGAGAAGATATTCTCACCAGTGGTGAAGATGACATCCATACGGGTGTTCTTGGATTGGCAGCTAACATGGATCTGGAGACAGAGCAGTTAGATATTAAAACTGTCTTTCTCCATGGTGACTTGGAATAAGAGATTTACATACATTAACCAGAGGGGTTCAAAGTCAAAGGCAAAGAACATATGATGGGTAGGCTAAGGAAGAGCTTGTATGGATTGAAACAAGCTTCAAGGCAATGGTACAAGAAGTTTGACTCGTTCATGTTAAAGGATAGATATGACAGAACGGAGTTGGACCACTGTTGTTCACGTGCAAGTTCTCAGATGGTGATTTCTTAGTTCTGTTGTTATACGTTGATGACATACTCATCATGGAAAAAGACATTAAGAAGATTGACAGGCTGAAACAAGAGTTGGGCATGCCATTCACGATGAAAGACTTGGGCCCAGCTAAATAGATCCTAGGAATGGAGATAACCCGTGACAGAAGCAGCAGGAAGCTTTGGCTATCACAAGAGCAGTATATTGAGAAAGTCCTAAAGCGGTTCAATATGAATACAGCGAAGCTGGTCAGTACTCCACTGAATGGTCACTTTAGATTGAGCGACAAGCAGTGTCACAAAACGAAGGTAGAGGTGGATGAGATGAAGAAAATACCCTACGCGTCAGCGGTAGGAAGTTTGATGTATGCTATGGTGTGTATGCGTTCAGACATAGCATATGCAGTTGGTGTTGTTAGTCGGTATCTTGCCAATCCTGACAAAGAGCACTGGGCAGCGGTGAAGTGGATATTGCGGTATCCAAGAAGCTCATCTAGGTTGAGCCTATGTTATAGTGACGGAAAACCTATGTTAGAGGGCTACATAGATGCAGTTATGGCAGGTGACATAGACTTTAGGAAGTCTACATCGGGGTTCATGTTCACGTTTGCAGGGGGAGTGGTCTCTTGGCAGAGCAAACTACAGAAGGTCGTAACATTGTCGACGACAGAGGCCGAGTACATTGCAGTCACAGAAGCATGTAAAGAGATGCTTTGGATGAAGAGGTTCTTAAAGGAACTTACCCTGAAGTAGGAGCAACACATGGTTTATTGCGATAGTCAAAGTGCTATACACTTGAGCAAAAATTCAAGTCAGCACTCCAAGTCGAAGCACATAGAGATTCGATATCACTGAATTAGGGATACTTTGGAACAGAAGGTTTTACAGCTTGAGAAGGTCCACACGGATGATAATGGGTCAGACATGATGACCAAGGCATTGCTCAAGGGCAAGTTTGAGGTTTGTAGAAACCTAGCTGGCTTGAAGATGACGGATTTCTCATGAGTCAAAAATGGGGAGATTTGATAGGGATTTCTCCTCAGGCTCGACCGGTCGAGTGCCTTGCTTCACCGGTCGAAGGTGGTGCTCGGCCAGTCGAGGCCTGACTCGACTCAAAGTCTAGTAACCGATTGTGTTAATTCATCCACTGTAACGCCCTGAAAATTGGGGGTCGATCATAAACTCCACTCCCGAGTTCCAACGCATCACTTATGCAACATAGATAATGATGATTAAATGTTGTCCGTGTTAGTGCATTAAACATGAGTGAGATTATACTAAAACTGCATATCATACTCCAGAGACAGTTAAATTACGCAAGCGGAAGACTGTGATAGATATATAAAGTATATAAAATATTGTAAGTCTCCAGAGTGTGAACATGTTACCAGGTTAAATATATACATGTATACTTCCCAAAATAGACCAAAAATGAATATACATGTGTGATTCAAAAAGACAAAATAGCTAGTGTAAGGGCATCTAGTCAACATCCCAGAAGTCCCCGTCGATCAAGCCACGACTCACATGAACCCGCCTGAAAACTGCATGAAAGAGAATGTCACCTAGTCATCCTCGAAATCCGGCTCTGCCTCGTAGGCATCGCCACCACCTGCAATTAAGATAGGGTTTGGTTGGTGTGTACAACACCGTCCCGTAATATGGGAGTGAGTGATCAACTCGGTGGAACCATAAAGCAAAGGTTAACATGTTATCAATTTAGTCAAGCAGTAATGATAAAGCAATACAATCACACATCCCTAAGTACTCTAATTAATGCAAAATGGTATGTATAAATGATGCATGCCCTCGCCTATGCTCCCTCAGCGACTTCATCTCACGATTGTAGCATGTAACCCTTCCTCAGTACTTGACCTGCTTCTCCAAAGGCACACGTAATGCGGTGCATGCTCGTGATTAGCCAGATTCTTACTCAGGTTTATTTATACAGCAGGATTGAGAAGCTAAGGTACCTCCCTTATATCATTTCCCAAACAATGATCCATTCTAGGGTCGTCAGTCCTAGTAAATATCATACGATGTTGTGGTTCCAGGTCACTACAAAGGGCTCGTCACCTGATCACTGTATGCCTAGTTTATACTCTAGTTGCTACGGGAAGGCTCGTCGCCTCAACACAGTCTCAGAGTACGCTCGAGGTCACTACAAAGGGCTAGTCACCTGATTAGTGTAGGCTGACAGCTCGAATACAGTGTCTCATACCACCGTATTCGGCTCACGAGGTAGTGTTGCTCACTGGTCACTACGGAGAGGCTCGTCACCCCAGCGTAGGCCAACAGCTCGACCACGGTGTCTCATACCACCATGTCCGACTCATGAGTATTAGCGGATCAAGGTACCAAGGTTAACGGGATTCTCTGGAGAGTTGGGTACCTTAGATTCAAGCAGTAGCGTCCATACATGGTGAACATACATCGGGTCAATCGGGTTACTTGACAAGCTCGACTAGTACGAGCGCACCTCGAGTTGATCAACATGAAGTGCGTAAGCACTCTGTGTGGCTTAACCACTGTCAACAATTGAAGTACGGCTCGGATTCGTCAGGCACGTCCCACGTGGCGAAACAAGATCAACCACCTATTTAGGATCTATTACCGATTGCATGGACTATACTATAGTCCCAAACACATCCAATTTCAACAAGTATTCATATGAAATAGTCAAAGCAGTAATAAACATATAATTCCAATCCTACAACCATTTGAGCATGTTATGAAGTACAACATACACAGGAATTCACACATGCGCATTTCATAAGTAAAGCAGACAAAGAATATAAGTTACATGGAGGAAATCATACACATCGTTAAGGTAGTTGAGAATCTCATCTCAACACCCATATAAAGTATAATCTACTACATACTCGTTCATTCAGACATTTCTACAAACACTTAAACTACATATTCCAATGTACATGACGTATGTTGGTGATAACACGTATCAGGGCAAATCCTTTCACCAAGGAGTTGTCATGCATACAACTAGTATAAACACACGACAATTAATCATGGTAAACACACTGTCAAATTTCATACGTATACGATCTTTTCTACAAATGCATGGAATACCCTAAACTCAACATAGTTCATATATATCTGAAACGCGAAACAAACATCGCATTTGGCATGTGAAATAACACTCACATTAGTAATAAATCATTAACTGACATTAAAAGCCTTGAAAACTATAACCTATACGTTTATAGTCCGCACCTTACACCGGTAAACGCGTATCAGATTCGTTTTAGACACTTAGTCTTTGTCAACGGCGGATTGACAACCTATAGCATGAATTAAGTTAGCTATTTCATAACTTACACTATCTAAAATCCTAAAACAAATTAGGGTTAGATTTTCTTACCCAAGTACATTGTCGGAAATACCGGATTTGCGATACAGATAGGGTGGCTAAGTGCGTAAAGCAACAGGATCAAATCCCGGGATGAATCTCCAACTCTCTCTCTCTCTATTTCTCTCTCTTTCCTTTCCTTTTCCTCTCCTCTCTTTCTTAGGGTTTCAAAATTCGTATAGAATATGAGAGAGAGGATTTAAGGCCCTTATATAGGCCCAAAACTGATGGGAATGGCCCCATGGCCAAGGTATACTTAGGTTATGTCCAAAGATCGGTTGTTCCGATCCAAAGGAACACTTCTGGAGCCCCCTTTTCTACATGCGGTCGGATTTAAGTTCCCTGACATTGGATCTTGGTTGAGTTAAGTTTTCATTTCGAATGGATTTACAGATCGACTGTGGCGGACCAGTTTCAGTTCAACAGTCACCGGTATTTGATCAGGGCCACAAGTGCACTGACATGTGTGAAAAATTTCTCCTGATCTGAGTGTGTATTTGGGTCAGATTCTGACGGTCTGAATCCTTATATTTGGCCCGCAAGCAACACGTCTCAGTTTACTTAAGTTTGGATTTTATTTCGAAAGATATTCACGTTCCTCATACACTATATTCTGGGCTCAAGTTGTGCACTTCTGGACATAGTCAGGACTTGATTTCCGAGATGGTTGTCAAGCCCAGCAAGGCGGTCATAATCGTTTAGTTTTGCGAAAATCGGACTTTCAACATGCGGTCCAGGTTTGATACGGAGTTTTGTAATGCCCCTGAGAGCAACTGGGTAATGAGATTGATGCTAGATTATAGGGTAATGTAGCGTCGATGATTCTGCAAGTTTTGGATCTTGCAATTCGTATTTAAAGTGGTTCAAGCGAATTTCACAGCTAATCTAGTTTAACACTTAGTTAATTTCGTCTAACTTCTAAAAGATTTGGTCTTGAGTGATTTCTGCCTGAGGTGGTACTCGGGTCTTTGTACGGATTTTTCTGAGACGTAACATCCACGCTACTCGGCCAGTCGAGGAGTCTGCTCGACCGGTCAAGGGTCCGCTTAACCAGTCGAGGACTCTGCTCGACTAGTCGAGGTTACGTAGATTCTAGTCTGATTTTGTGCGGGATTCAGAAATTTGAGGCGGTTTTCACCGTAGTGCGAAAAGAAGTTGCCTAAACTATAAATAGGGGCCTTAGGGTTATTCTAGGGTAATGCAAGAGAGTTTCCTAAAGCTTTATAAGGGTTTGCTAAAGGGTTTAGGGCTATCAAATGTGAGAGAGAAAGAGAAAGAGAGAGAGGAAGCTTGTGGAAGGGAGGTTCTGCTCGTAGAGGTGATCTATTGTACACTCGACATCTCAGCGCTTCTACATCCTCGTTATCGGTGAGATCTTTCCATTTTTTCTTTGTTCTCTTATTGTTTATCTACTCCTGCGTGAGTGGAGAAGGTTTGATCCAAGCAGTGTGTGCTTGTGATCGGTTATAACGTTCTACTTCATAGTGGATTATTGATCTGGACTAGATCATGTGTTTTTTACCTTTTCGAGGGTTTTCCACGTAAAAATCTCTTGTGTCGTGTGATTTATGCTTTGATTTATTTCATTGCTTTATTATCCCATAATTTTAGTGTTTTGGGAGGCTAGATCCTAAGGTTTTGTGCAACGGCTCCTAACAGATCCCACAGGGAGATGAATTGGGAGAAGGAGAAAATCAAATGTAAAATAAACTAAGTAATAAAAACTAAACTGATGATTTGATTTTAAGAGTTTTGAATGGATGTAATTCAATTGAATTAAAACAACACCCAAGCTTCAAAGTTCCACACATAGGTTAATATTCCAAAATCATGATGACTTGGATAACACAACTAGGATCTGAGCACTATAGCCGGCCTAATCAGGAAATAAAACAATTTAAACATTTTAAATAAATGATATAAAAGATTAAAAAATCATGGATGTGCACCATTGATATATATTGTCAAGCGATAGTGATTTTAAGAATTCATATCTATAAGATAATGAATATCAAATAAATGTAACAGGTTGAGAACCTCTCCTATCTAGAAAATCTAATTGATTCAGGGTAAGTCTATCCATCAATGTGGATCTCATAGGATGGAAACATATGGATCTCACATTAGGACAAAAAACTAAACCTAAATAATAGATAACATGCATACACCATTCTTCTCATCATTAAAACAATCAATCATCATAACTATGAAAACATTAAACCAGTTGCTTCCCTTATAGCTTGGGCCATAAGAAACTAGAAAAACATAACTAGAATAGAGAAAGAAAGCAACAAGAAAGAATAAATATCTAAAAGCTTGTAAAGAAAAATAAATTAAAACTATAAAACTCTCTAAAAACCCTAGATCTTGTCTTGAGATGCCTTGAATGATGCTTAGGAATGCCTTGGGAAGCCCTACTTATAAGTGGGGAACTCCAACTTTCGCACCAAGTTGGAAAACTTCATAAACCGCCTTAAATTTATGCAGTTTACTAAAATAAACTTCACTCTACGTAATTTTCTAAAATAGACTTCAGAGTTTCAGAATACACTTTTTAAGACAATTTTAGGATTCTTCACTTCAAATTTTTGATTCTCTTTATTCCTCACTTGGTTTTCTTGAATCTTTGGCATGTGAATTCTTCAATTTTGGTCTCCTAAGATCCATCCCTTGCCTTGGTGATTCTTAAGCATCAAATCCATGCTTTTAACACCCTTTTCAATCCAAGCTCTTAAATTCACCTTGCAACACAAACATGAGTAAAATAGAATATTAAGTTGATTCATGTTCATAAAACCAAGATATAAATGGTGGATATTATGCATTATTTGAGTCTCAACACTCGGAGCTAGCAGATCACGTGATGAGTACAGATGTCCAAGCCGATATCTTTTCGTTGGTCATTTCATTTTTACCCATAACAAGTCTCACTTTGTACATTGAAAAGGCAACAAATAAAGCTTTCAGTTGAGTTATTTCAACTCTTTGATAATTTGACTCTTTTTCTTTGACCATTGACAATCAACATAAGCTTTGGATGTCAAAGGATCGAAGTGTTTTTTTTTTTCTGAGCATCCACCGTTCAAGGAGATCCATATGAAATAAACGGTTTGGATCATTGAAACATGTATAAATCCAATGGCTAGAGTTCTAATCTATGTTATCCCAATATATTGGGATGTATTTAAGCAGACCTTGGTTTTACATACTTTTATCGATTATCCCAAATACCTAAATTGAAGGGATTTTAATGGTCAATTTTAAGCAATTTTTGGAATGAGTCTACTTCAGATCTATTTTAGGGTGGTCCAAACCATTTAAAAGATGGGTCAAAAGTGCGTCTAGTTGGATTGTATCCATTTTTTAAAAGTTCCAAGACTATACCAACTTAATAATTGGGGTAGCTTTGGTTTTTCATTATACCAAATGGAGAATTTAAAGCTTTCAATTGAACCTACATCCATAGTCTCTCAAGTATTAACCTGATTCAGTTAGCTATTGATCCAAGTTTTGAGCTTGATTAATAGCCAGCTTGGCTCTAAGTGCCCAATTTTGGATTCATTTGAAAAATCAGGTCATTCAAGCATTTGACTCAAATACCCGCTGAGTACCTAAGTATACGTATGTTATGTGATTCTATCACTTGTATAATTGTATTTTGGTATTTAAAAACCACACCAAAAGCATGTGTTTCTAATATGGACCTGAATTTGGATATGGATATAGATACAATCCATATTCCAAATCCGAACTCATTTTGGATTCTAATTCATGCTAAAAATCGGACACGGATATGATCAAATTCAGATATGGTGCCTTCCATATACAGATCATGTTTGAGCTTAGTCAGAGCTAAATATGATCCCCTTAATCAAGTATGGAGATGGTCAGATGGTAGATCAGTAATTGGCTTGAAAGTCTTGTTAGCATTCATATGGCTTTTTAGGATCTGGTTTGGATTGTGGAGCGATAAGGGAGGGCTACTTCTTCATGGTTGGCCATGGCGGTTGAGGATCTAGTTCGGATTGTGGAGCAATAAGGGTGATTTTTTAATGGATGCTTGACTTGTAAAGGCACAATTTTTTATTCTTTTTAAATTTTAGAATGAATGCAGATGCAGATGCAGATGCATATGCATATGCAAATGTGCGAGAGTTGATAATTTTCAGGAATTCATAAGATCTTGTTTTTCAAGTCGGGTCGTGACTAGTTTGACTAGTTTGTCCCCAGTAGAGTCGCCATTCTGTGGACGTTGGAAGGAGCAGATTCCTCGAGGGTACCGGAGATATACTCTCTTCTTTCCACTAGGTGCTTTGTTCACAACCCCAAGTGTAGGTCGCGGTGTAGTAATAACTCATGAGAACGAGGTCGAATCCACACGGACTAAACTTGTACGTATTTTGAAAAGAACTAGAACTAGAACTAGAACTAGAAGAAGATCTAAATATGAATTTTAGAATAAAATGGAGTAATTATGAATAATGTTTAAACTATAAATTAAAGGTGGGAACTAGGGTGCCAAGGATCCACTTGTAGCTATCAAAATTCTACCTTACTTGATTCAAGGAATACAATTGAAATTAGAGTCCTATCCTATCCAATTGGAAGATAAAAGCAATTTAAATCAAATATGAACTTTTCATTAACCTAATTTTCAATGGAGGATAATTGTGAAGATTGGAAGGGATTCTATCACCCTACCATGCCTAGGAAACGATGGTGAACAACATTATTTACCAATCTCACAATCTCAAAATAGGAAAAACCAAAGCTATCACAACATCTATTGTAATTCGAGTCACAATAAATCATAGAAAGCTAAAAATATTCCTTTAATATCAAACTGGAAATCAATGAGGTTCAATAAGAATAATAATCAAAGCAAGATAATCATCCAAACACGCTACAAGCTTCACCTCTTAGCCCTAGCTAAGAGGTTTAGCCAACCATAGACATGATTGAAACCAAATCTCTTAAACTAGGGAAGAAGAAAAACTCTTTGGGAGCTGCTCCACCCTTGTGCTATGCTCCTTGAGACCTTTCCAAACCCTAGAAGATGCTTTGGAGCATCCTAGGAAGTCTTATTTATAGTTATGAAACTCCAACTTTCGCACCAAGCTGGAAAAATCTATAAACCGCCTCAAATTTACGTACTCTGCACAATTTTCCAAAATATGCTCAGAGTTTAAACCGCCTCAAATTTACGTACTCTGCGCAATTTCTAAAAATAGACTAAGTGTTTCAGAATATGCCTTTTTAAGACAATTTCAGGAATATGTTTGTTTTCCGAACAATTTCAGGATTCATTTTCTTCACTTCAAATATTTGATTATCTTCATTCCTCACTTGATTTTCTTAGATCTTTGGCATGTGAATTCTTTATTAATGACTTCCAAATCTCCAAATCTTCATTTAGTAATCTTTTGAGCATAAATCTTCATTTTGGCATCAATTTTACCTTTAAGCCTATGAAATCACCTCGCACATGAAAACATGTATAATTAAATCGATTAAGCACTATCATGTTTATAAAACCAATGTATAAATAGGAGGAAATATGCCATATTTCACACTAACATAGCTTTTGTTAAAGGGAGTAAATAATGTGATATTTGACAAAAGTTGCTACTAACAAATTATTATAATTATACAGTCGGTTAAAGCCCGTAAAACGCTTACGATTGAGAACTCGAAGATTCTTAACCCTAAGATGACTCATGAGTTTATGTTCAAGAGATTCCAAGGTACCGTGGTTACAGAGGGGGAAGGTGTTTGACACCCACTCTACCCGTATGGATGTACGGTCTCTACTTCACAAGATCTAACTAATTTCTAAAGAATAAGGGTTGTTCTCACGAGTATAAAATGCAATGCGATGCAATAGTACTAGTGATTGATTGATCTAAATTTCTGATAGGCAGGATCCGACTATATCGGCAAGCCGTAGAGTATACGTTTGAAACGATCTAGTGTAGGGTGCAGGTATAGATGCTTGATGGGGATGCTTATGATAAAATGATGGCCAACTGGCTAAGGTTTCTAGTGGACCTGCTGCAATTATATCGGCATGTCTGAGAGTATATGCCCGCCAGTCAGATACGATGAAAATGATGGAATGCAATGTATATGCTAAACGATGACTAACTAGCTAAGGTTTTTGATGGATAAGATTCGATAATATCGGCAAGACACGAAGTATATGCTCGCTGGTCAGATATGTGAAAATGATGCAAATGAACTATAATGCTGATATATATGATGAGCAGGCAGGTTGAGAAGAGAATGAATGTTGCATGATGCTGATGTATTTGTTTCATGAAATTGATTGGGAATTGAATGGTAGGATGAACGGTAGTATAGCAAGGCTAGATTGAGTGGCTCAGATTTGAACTTGGGTGGCTCAAGAGGCTTGGACTTTGGCTAGGCTAGGCTAGACCAGGGATGAGCTCTCTCTCTCACTCTCGCTCTCCTTAGTAGAAGGATGGCTTCCTGGACTTCTGGATCTCTTGAAACGAGATGGGATGCTTGGTGAAGCTTGGTGTGTGTCCAAATGAGAAGAGGAGGGGGCTATTTATAGTCTTTCAACCTAGTTTTCTTGTAATTCCTGGTGATCTTAGGGGTAAAATGTGTTTGAATGGATGTGATTGGAGATTTCCGCATGGCATCAGCCCATTTGTTGAATGAGTTATTAAAATGATAATTTTGGGTAATGAGATAGGCATCAGAGTAAATGCACATCAACCACATACGTAAGGATCGAAAGAGGGGGAGTGCCACATGGTTGGCAACAATTAGGGTGTTGCTGGTCATCACTTGGACTCCCTGCTTTGGCGGGCAACATCCTCCAAGCGTGTGGAGGCTTTGGTGTGAGGGTTACTGCTTTGAGGTTTTGACTATTTCACCAATTGGGCATGGGTTCAGGCTTGGTTTTGGGCTTGACTAGGTGAGTTGATTGGGTTATGGGCTTGGACAGGTTGACCAGGTGAGTCGACTCAGTGAGTTGACCGGGTGAATTGACTCACCTAGTTGACTCGAGGCTCTAGGGTTTTGGGTTCCTAGGCTTTTAGGTTAGGCTGACCGGGATGAGTAGTTTGGATGTGTTGAGTTTAAGGTTTATGACTAAATTTTCTAGAATTTAGGCTTCTAAGGTTAGGGTTTAGAATCGGGGTGCGATTGTCTACCCATCCGTTCAAACTCTATCAGCTTATCAACATGTCATGTTGGGGTGTCCACACGTACATAAAAAAGAAAGAGAAGGAAGAGGTGGGTCCCACCCATATCATTAATGCTTATTTGACTCACACAACAGGCATCCTTTTTTATTTTTTATTTTATGTTGGTTGTGGTTTGGCCTGAAATTGGATACTTTTTGGCGAAATAGGCTGAGACAGAGACCGATCGACTACTCACCCTGGCTAGTGGTCGGTGCTTTGTGGGCCCCACCATGATGTGTGTGTTTCATCCATGCTGTCCACCCATTCTTACCGATCATTTTATAGTATGAGCTGAAAATGAGGTTGATCCAAATCTCAAGTGGACCGAATAGTGTTGATTGAACGCACACCATTAAAAACTTCTTGGCCACACAAAACTTTTGCGCACCAAATTACCATTGGTCATGCCAACTTAAACAAGTGTGTTGTAAGTGAGTCTCACAATAATGTTTTCCTGTAATCCATTTCAACAATTCAGTCCATGATATCAATTGAACCGTAGGGTGAAAAAAATATGGCTGTGATTTACTAGGCCACAAAATAAAAAACAGTAAGAGAGGAAAAGCCTACCTTTGAATTTTTACAGGGCTCACCATGATGTTTATGTGAAATCCATTCCATCCATTAATTGCCTCGTAGAGGTTAATTCATGGAGACCAAATATTAGACCCATACCTAATTTATGTTGATCACACCAAGTGAAGTGATTTTGATAGTGGGTGTCCCTTACACGGTTTCCACTCATGTGGCCAACTAGAATTATAGATGTGGCTGATGTTGGATCAATACCCCTAAATTATCATATTGACCCATTATAGTTAGAGTGGATTTTACATACATGTCAAGGTGGGCCCACCTCCAATTGACCCAGGGACGTCGTCCTAGGTTGTGGATTAGATGTCGTGATGGCCATCAGCCACCTAACAGCTGGTTGGTGCTAGTTGGCCCAACAATGATGTATCTGTTTAATCCAAGCCGTCCATCTATTTTTCTAGCTGAATGTATGACATGTTCCAAAAAATGAGTCAGATCCAAATATCAAGTGGACTATGTCACAAAAAAGATTGCTGGCAAGCCCACCATTAAAAATTCTTTGGGCCAAAGTAAACTTTGGGTCAAGCTAATATTTGTGTTTTTCCTTCATCCAAGTCTCTATGACCTAATCAATAGGTTGGATGGCAGAGAAACTATACTTAAAATTTTTTAATGATGGGCATTTAATCCATTTAATCACCACTATTTTCATGTGGTGTGCTCCACTTTAAATTTGGATCTTACGCATTTTTGGGATCATACCATAAATTGAGCTAGAAAAATGGATAGACAGCTTGGATTAACTATATATACATAATCGTTTGGCCCACTAGCACCAACAACTAACAAGGTTGTTAGTTACTGACAGGGTCGGCATGCAATCCACGTCTCTAACTCGTCCCAACCACTACTGAGTTGGCTAGGGGTTGGCTCACCTTGATGTTTATTTGAATCCGTTCCATCTATAATGTGTGTGACAATAATTTAGTCATAAGTATAAAATATTGGCCACATTTATAATGTTAGTGGGCCACATGAGCAAAAACAGTGTACGGGATGCGAACTATTCAAACGGTTTTACTTGGTGTGACCGATATGAATCACGAATCTACCTAATTTTTAAGATATACTACTAAATTTCTATCACAGACGTAATGATTGAGGTGAATTTCATGAACGTATCATGGTGAGGCCTAATCTCAACCCATCCTTATATATATATATATATATATATATATATATATATATATATATATATATATATATATATATATATATATTCCCTTCATCCAAGACTGTATTACCTGATCAACAGGTTAGATGTCAAATAAACATTACAGTGGGCCCATGGGGTTTTTAATGGTGGACATTCAATAAAAACTGTTTCCCATGGTGTGGTCTACCTGAGATTTAGATCTACCTCGTTTTTAGGGTATAGTCCTGAAATTGTCTTTCAAAATGGATGGGGGGTGTGGATAAAAAACATACATCATACCGACCTCTAGCCAGCTGGCTGGTAACTAGCCAAACCGCGTCCGGCTGAGACAAGTCTGACTTTTGGTCCACCTAATGATCAGTCAGGTCCAAGCTGACCCTGACTCGCCCAGATCTAGCTTGTTGCCACCTCTGGTGAGGAGATTTGCAAATGGGTTTCAGTGTACTGAATCCACATGGGGCCCACCAGAAGAAATCACAGGTATGCTAAGACAACATTAGCATGCAGTCCCTAATTGTACAAGTGCTGTAGGTGGGATACATAATACATTAGCCCCATCATGAAAATTGGATGCTCAGAAAATCAGGCAGATCCAACTATCATGTGGGACAGCACGTGATTTGGAGGTTTTCTTGGTTGGGCCTACCATAAGGTCTACTTGCCATCCAACCCGTTCATACAATCATCATGTGAACTACGTTATAGAAAACGATGGATAACCATCCAAAAACCTCGCGGTGGCCCACGCGATGGATGTATCAGGGGCGGCCAAATTTCATTGTGAGGCGAACCGTAAGGACATGTTGATGGACGCGGATTCCCTGGGAAGCAGGAAGTTCCTGCGCAGGTATGTTGAGTGTTCTCACCGTGATGTTTGTGATAAATCCACAGCGACCATCTGTTTTGCGAGATCCTTTTAAGACATTTGACCAAAAATGATGTGGATCCAAAACTCAAGTGGGTCACACTAGAGTGAAAATTGGGGAAAGAAATTTTTACCGTTGAAACCTTCCTGGGCTCCTCCTTGATGTTTATATGCCATCCAAACAGTTTGTAAGGTCCTTCCTACTGGGATGAAGTGAAAACACAAACAATTAAGCCTGATGCAAAACTTTTATGGTGATAAGAATGTTTCAACGGTTCTAAGTAAATCCTCACTGCTTCCTCTCGTGTGGCCGACTTGAGTTTTGAATCCACCTCAGTTTTAGTTGAATGTACTAAAATGATCTTGAAAAAAGGATGAACGTGGTGGATTTCTCAAAAACATCTCAGTGGGCCCCACTCAGCATCCTTGCGCAGGAACTTCTCGGAAAGGCTTTGGCAGGAAATCGGCGTCGTAACGGAACTGGCTGCTGGCAACAGTTAACGTTGATTGGTAGGTGCTCCGTTTGACCACTATGTTTCGAGAGGAATTGCTAGGTTACATCAGAAAATCGATACGCCAATTCATTTACACATGAATGGGCCCATGGATCGATGATCCAAATCGTTTATCTGATAAAGTCCACCATGGATAATGTAATACATAGGAAAAGTATTCTATTTGGGAAGAAAAAAACCATTTGATACTTTTCCTGTTTTGGTTGAATGTGAACCGCGTTTGTTTTTGTTCTTAGCTGTCCAGTTTTAAGCCCTGGATCAAACGGTTCGGATATTTAAATAAGGAATTTGTTTTTATTTATCACCTATCCAGAGTGAATTCCATATGATCGATGGATTGGATCGAAGAATCATGGGCCCCAACAATCTTATGCTGCAGCCATACAGATCCGAGCGCTTGCTGCTGAGTAGGATGGGTTCGAGCATCCATAGGCGGTGAAATCCCGCTTCGGCGTGAGCGCGGGGGTGTGCGTGCGGGAAGCAGATTGCGTAGTGAGTAACTCACTACGCTTAGCGTACCGAGTAAACTTGTGAGATCCACCATGATTTATGTATCTGATCCGCTCCGTCCATCAATTTTACCAGACAATTTTAGAGCATGAACCCAAAAATAAATTATATAAAATGTTCAAATGGACCACACCACAGGAAACAGTTGAATTGAAAGTCTACCGTTGAAAAAATCTTGGGGGCCACAGAAGTTTTGGATCAAGCTTATAGTTGTGTTTTCCATCCATTCATGTCTATATGATATTATGAACAGGTTGGATGATAAATAAACATCACTGTGGGGCCTAGAAAGATTTCAACGGTGGAAATCATTATTCCCACTGTTTACTGTGGTATGATCCATTTGATCTTTGGATGTTCTTCAATTTTGGGATCAACCCCTTAAATTAGATGGAAGAACAGATGGACGGTGTAGATATACCACATACATTCAAGCTGGGCCCAACTGCATTTACTCAGTACCATAGGAGCTACTGAGTAACTCAGTACGCAATCCGATGTGAAAACCAATTGCCTCATTGCCGAATTATAAAAAAAAAAAAACCTTGTAATTGCAGACATTTCAGTTACTCTAGTCGTTGATGCTCTAGCAGAGCGTGATGGTTCATACACATGCATCGAGAATTTGTACAGGTTATAAATATCGAACTCATATTAAACCTCCGAACGTGATAAAAACCAATTGGGACGATCATAACCTTTGATCCGTGGACATTTGCTCCTTGAATTCAGACCTTTTGCCGAATTTCATTTCTAGCCGTCCATTAGATGTCCAATAATCGGTGAAGTATCGGCCAGCTAGGTTATCATTTCAGTTTAATATTTCGTCTATGAATCATGTAATATATGGCCCACTACTTTGACGGTTTAAGCTCAGTTACACATACGACACGTGCACAATGTCTAGGTGCGAGCGTGTCAGCAATTTCGCTCAGCTAGAGTACCAGTTCTCTCCCTGAAACAAACGGTGCCGGCGTCTCTGCCCGCCATCAAAACGAGCGTTTGCTGTCTGCATTAGGGAGAGAGAAGAGAGATCTGGACCAGACATGTGGCCATTTCTTCGGCGATCGGCAGATCGTTTCTCTCTGCAAGAATTCAGGTATATATATCTCTCTTCCTGAATTCTGTTTTTCCAATTACATTTCGATCTTGAACTTGATTTAGTTCGATTCAGCGTATTTAGGGATCGTTTGGATGCCGCCGGATATTTTTCTAACAAAACAGATATCAGTTTGAGATGTAAAAGTTGAAAAACGTGATATTTTTCCACCAAATGCACAGTAGAAATGGACGATAATGGTTCATTGAAGAGGAATTATATGAAACGAGATCTGCTTCTTTGCACATTATATACAGGTTTTCAATTCCGACTATTGAAGCATAGAGTCTCACTTGTGGATGGACCATCCCCAAAAATCACCAAAATGGATTATCCCATAGACAAATTTCGGGACATTTTTCAGTTGAGTGTAGACCGTTGTTGTATTTCTCCTATCTTTTCATCTGTACCCGATTATTCTAAAGGTTAAGATTGGCTCATTGAGGAGAGGTTTTGGGAATCTCGTGACAAATATCTCCGAGATTTAAAAAATCCACCGATAATTCATGCAAAAATTGAGAGATTTTTTGAAATATTGGGTGTTTTCAATTTTTCGCAATTTTATGACAGAAATATCCCAATATTTAAACGAAATTTATTTAAGAATTTAAATAATTCATTAATATCTATATAATTTAAAATTTAAAACTGTTTTTTTAGAATTTTTAAGAGAGATTTTTTCCGATAATATCTCGAGAAAAACCCCTAAATTTGAGAATCTCCAAGAATTCCTGTGAACAACATTTGTCACTATGCCATCCACTTTAGGATGCACCAGACCAATGGTGTGGATTACCAGACCATGGCCCCACTAATCAGAATTGAAAACCTATGGATACTGTGGAGATGCACGGGTCTTCTATCATATAATTCCTCTCCGTCAAAATATCTCACTCAGTTGTTATTAATTTTCCTCCATTGATGCTTCTTGACTATATGGTAGTGTTTGGAAGTGTTATAGGAAATGTATGTACAACTGTACATACTATAGATTGCTATATGGATGGATACTTGTATATATGTTAAGATCTTTACTGATTTCTCATTTATTCTATATTTATTCTTGTCATTCTTATAAATGGAAAATACTTAATGATATTCTCCAAACTGTAGTCTTTGATAGATAACATGGTATTAGAGCAAGGTGTTCCAAAACGGTAATGGCGGCCGTAACGGCCACCACTGTTACCATTATGATACGGGCTGTAACAGGCGTTATAAACCCCATATTGGCTGTTACGGCCCTTTTTTATTTTTTGAAAAATTGTTACAGGACCGTTACGGGGCTGTTATGGTCCATTACGGGGCCATTATGGGACCTTTACGGCCTGTTTTCTCTGTAATGGCCGTTACAGCTGTTTTGACCCCATAACGCGTAACGGTTATGATTGTTACCGTCACGTAACGGCCGTTACCGCCACATAACGGCCGTTACGTAACTGATTTTGAATACCTTGTATTAGAGCCTATCTCTGATTTGGGCCATTGTTTCGACCTCTCCTCTTCTCCAATTGTTGATCCGAATCCATCTACATCCATTCACCTTCTCTTAGCTGTTGGTGTCCCTATTCTAGCCATTGGTCGATCAGAACATGGTCTACATAGACCCGCCTGATAGCTACATATAGGAGAAAACTTTCTCATCATCATAAAAGTCTGGCTCCGCTTCGTAAGCATCGCCATCATCTGAAACTAAAACAGGGTCTGGTTGGTGTTTAAAACACCGTCCTATAACGTGGGAGTGAGTGATCAACTCAGTGGAACTATAAGGCAAAGGTTAACATGTTATCAATTCAATTAAGCAGTAATGATAAAGCAATACAATCAAGCATCCCTAAGTACTCTGATTAATGCAAACATGATATGTATTAATGATGCATGCCCTCGCCTACACTCCCTCAGCGTCTTCATCTCACGGTGCGCATGGTAACCTCCCGAAAGTGCTCTTCCTCGCCAAAGCACATGCAGTGCGGTGCATGCTCATGTTAGCCAATACTTAATTAGATTGATTCATACAACAGTGTTGGGAAGCTAAGGTACCTCCCTTATATCAATTTACAAACAATGATCCATTCTAGGGTCGTCAGTTCTAGCAAATCTCATACGATGTTGCGGTTCTAGGTTACTACAAAGGGCTCGTCACCTGATCAGTGTAGGCCTAGTTTATACTCTAGTTGCTACGGAAAGGCTCGTCGCCTCAACGTAGTCTCAGAGTATGCTCGAGGTCACTACAAAGGGCTCGTCACCTGATCAGTGTAGGCAGACAGCTCGAATACAGTGTCCCATACCACCGTATTCGGCTCATGAGGCGGTGTTGCTCACTGGTCACTACGGGGAGGCTTGTCGCCGCAGCGTAGGCCGACAGCTCGACCACGGTGTCCTATATTACCATGCCCGGCTCATGAGTCTTAGCGGATCGAGGTACCAAGGTTTAAACGGGATTTTCACTGGTGAGTTTGGTACCATAGGTTCAAACAATGGCGTCCATACATAGTGAACATACATCGGGTCAATCGGGTTACTTGACAAGTTCGATTGGTACGAGCGTACGCTGAATTAATCGACATGGAGCGCTAACCACTGTCGACAATCATCGTACGACTTGGATTCACCAAACGCATCAACTGTGGTGAGACTAGCTCGGCCACTCAAACAGGAATTATTACCGATAGCCTGGACTACGTAGTAGTCCCAAACGCATGTCAATATAACAGGATAACACATGTGGTAGGCATATCAAAGTTAAACAATTAATTCAAGTAACGTAACCAATTGAACATTTCACAAAATACAAGGTAAACATAATTTGCACAAATGCATTTCATGCTAAATCACACAAATTTAATCTAAGTTACATGAAGGGATATATACACAGCTAAGGTAGTTGAGAATCTCACCTCAACACCTATATAACATACACTTTACTAAATATTTACTCATCAAGACATTTTCACAAACACTTAGACTACACACATCAACATACATGACGTATGTTGATCACAACATGTATTATGGCAAATCCTTTCACTAAGGAGTTGTGACGAATACAACAGGCATATATCCACGACGGATAATCATGACAGCAGGGATTCAAATTCCATACCCAAGCATTTCCACAAACACTTAGACTACACATTTCAACTTACACGATACAACTCAGTTATAAGCTATATTAGGGCAAATCCTTTCATAAGGAGTTGCCACGTATTCAACAATCACATGTTTACGGTGAATAATCATGGCAAGCACAAAACCAAATTCTCGACATATCCAGTCATTTCAACCTACACATGGAATAGCCTATATTCAACATAGTTCATATCTAACCATAAAGCGAGGGAAACAGTGTATCTAACATGTGAAACGGCAACCCACTCGGTTATAAATCATTAATCGACATTGAAAGCCTTGAAAACCATAACCTATACGTTTATAGTCCGCGCCTTCGCCGGTAAACTCGTAACGGATTCAGTTTGAACACTCCGCCTTCGTCTACGGCACAACGGCAACCTATAGTATGAAATAGGTTAGCTATTTCATCACATATACTATCTGAATCCCTAAAACAGATTAGGGTTAGGATTTCTTACCCGAAAACGAAATCAGAATCGCCGTAATAGCGATACGGTAGTGGTACCTAAGCACGTGGAACGGCGGGATTGAATCCCGAGAACAAACCCTAACTCTACCACTCACTTTCCATCTCTTTCCTTCTCTTTCTTCTCTCTTCTCTCTCTAGGGTTTAGAAATTCGTATGTGAAGGGAGAGAGAGGGTTTAAGGTCCTTATATAGGCCCAAAATCGACCTCAATGGCCCTAGGGCCATGGTATACTTAGGTTATAGCCAAAACTTGACTGTTTCGGCTCAACAGAGCTGTTCTCGAGGCCCCTTTTCTGCACGCGGTCGGACTTAAGCTCCCTGACATTGGATCTAGGTTAGGCTAAGTTTTCGGTTCGATCGGATTTGGGGATCGACCGCGGTAGACCAGTTTCAGTTCAACGGTCACCGGTACTCGATCAGGGTCACAAGTACTCTGACACGTGTTGGAAATTTTTCCTGATCCGAGGGTGTAATTGGGTCAGATTCCGACGGTCAGAATCCTTAGATTCGGCCTGCAAGCAAACCGACTCAATTCACTTAAGTTTCAGTTCATTTCCTAAAGATATTCGCGTTCTCATACACTTCGCTTCGGACTCAAGTTATGCGGTTCGGGATACTATTTGGACTTGATTTCCGGGATGGTAGTCAAGCCCAATAAGGCGGTCATATTTGTATAGTTTCGCAGCAATCGGACTTTCGACGCGCGGTCCAGGTCTGATACGAAGTTTCAATGTGCTCCCGAGAGCAACCGGGTTTTGAGATGGATCCTAAGCTTTTAGGTAATGTAGCGTTAACGGTTCTATTCGTTTTGGGTCTTACAGATCGTATTTAAAGTGGTTCAAGCTAATTCTACTGATTATTCAGTTTAGTACTTAACTAAATTATGCCCTAATTACGACCGAATAAGGTCCTAGGGCAGGAGAGGCTGATCTTTCCGAATAACCTATTCATTTTGTGAGATTGCATAAGGTTAATGGTCAAAAGGCCATTTTATTTATGTATTTACTATTTACAGTAAGTTTTATTTTAAGTATTGTTCTTCATCATTTAAACTTTAGGATTTGTGTCTAATCCGAAAGTACTTAGAAAAATTTGAAGAATAAGGTAGTGAAAGGTGAGATTTTTGAAGGAAATGAGAGATTTTGAAGGAAATGGGTTGAAAGGGGATTTGAGGCTTTGAGATTGAGTTCTGAGAAGTTAATTAAGGTACCATGATTGACTCATTGCCTAAGGACGTCTATCTCCAAGTTGGCAAAAATCCGGGGTGTTACAGTTACCCCCTGAGGTGACTTCGGTTCTTGAGGAGTACAGTGATGTATTCCCCGAGGATTTACCGGATGAGCTTCCACCTATGCGAGACATCCAGCATGCCATTGATCTCGTCCCGGGGTCTACTTTACCCAACCTTCCTCAT
Source organism: Magnolia officinalis (assembly GCA_021015155.1). Lineage (NCBI taxonomy): Eukaryota > Viridiplantae > Streptophyta > Magnoliopsida > Magnoliales > Magnoliaceae > Magnolia > Magnolia officinalis. The sequence continues at coordinate 81,591,242 of JAJHSJ010000002.1, read as the reverse complement.
TATAGGATGAACCCTGCAGAGTATGCAAAGTTGCATAGACAGGTAAATGAACTCCTACGAAAGGGTTTTATCCGTGAGAGCATGAGTCTGTGTGCCGTACCAGCACTATTAACGCGTAAGAAAGATGGTACGTGGCGGATGTGTGTGGATAGTAGGGCCATTAATAAGATCACAATCAAGTATCGGTTTCCGATACCTAGGCTTGATGATATGTTAGACATGATGGCCAAATCCACCATTTTTTCTAAAATAGACCTCAAGAGCGAGTATCACCAAATACGCATACGCCCAGGAGATGAGTGGAAGACAACCTTCAAGACGAAGGATGGGTTGTACGAGTGGTTGGTCATGCCCTTTGGCTTGACTAATGCACCCAGTACTTTTACGCGTGTGATGACTCAGGTTTTGAGACCCTTTATGGGGAAGTTTTTAGTGGTTTATTTTGATGACATACTCATATATAGTACCACTAAAGAGTTGCATCTCGACCACTTGAGGCAAGGCTGTAGTGTCCTGAGGGCAGAGAGGTTATGTGCGAACCTTAAGAAATGTTCGTTCTTGTCTGATAGGGTTGTCTTATTAGGGTTCATAGTGTCGTCTGTAGGGATGCGAGCAAATTCAGAAAAAGTCAAGGCCATAGTTGATTGGCCTGAACCCCGGAACATGCATGATGTGAGAAGCTTTCATGGCTTAGCTACATTTTATTGTCGGTTCATTCGAGGATTTAACACTATTATGGCTCCCGTTACTGATTGCATTAAAAAGGGGGAGTTCATATGGTCTATGGTCGCAACTAAGACATTCAAAGATATTAAGGGCAAGATGATAGAGGCTCCCATCATGCATCTTCCAGATATTTCTAAACTCTTTGAAGTAGCGTGTGATGCTTTAGGCGTAGGTATAGGAGGAGTACTAAGCCAAGAGGGTCATCTAGTTGCCTATTTCAGTGAGAAACTGAATGAGGCAAAACAAAAGTATTCCACCTATGACAGAATTTTATGCGGTAGTGCAGTCGCTACGTCATTGGCGTCATTATCTTCTACCGCAAGAATTTGTCTTGTTTTCTGATCACGAGGCTTTGAGGTATTTAAATTCCCAAAAGAAGCATAACCCAAGGCATGCCAAGTGGGTAGTGTTTCTTTAGGAATATTCATTCGTCCTGAAACATAAAGTCGGGATTGAGAACAAACCAGCCGATGCCCTTAGTAGGAGAGTGCTCAACTCCTTGAGTGTAGAAGTTGTCGGGTTTGAGAAATTGAAAGACGAGTATCCCATGTGTCCAGATTTTGGGGGAACATTCGTGTCACTCTTAGGTGCCAAGCATAGTTCGCGTGAGTTTGTGTTGAAAGATGGTTTCCTTTTCAAAGGAGACCGACTTTGTATTCCCCGCACTTCCGTCCGGGATTTCCTTGTTTGGGAGCTTCATGCTGAAGGTATTGCTGGCCATTTTGGTCGAGATAAGACCATCGACCTAGTGGAGGATCGATTTTATTGGCCAAGTCTCAAGCGAGACGTAGCCAAAATTTTAGGGTAATGTCAAACATGTCAACTGGCAAAACAGAAGAAGCAGAATACTGGATTGTACACGCCATTGCCAGTGCCACATGCACCGTGGCAAGAAATTAGTATCGATTTCATGCTTGGACTTCCCAAGACAATTAAAAAGCACGATTCCATTTTTGTGGTCGTGGACCGTTTCTCAAGAATGACCCACTTTCTCCCTTGTTCTAAAACCTCAGATGCGTCCAACATAGCCAAGATTTTCTTTGAGGGGGTAGTTCGATTACATGGTTTGCCTAAGACCATAGTGTCTGACAGGGATGTCCGGTTTACTAGTTATTTTTGGAAGACGTTATGACATATGATGGGTACGAGACTCCAGTTCTCGTCTGCCTACCATCCTCAAACTGATGGCCAAACTGAGGTTATGAATCGAAGTCTCGGAAATCTACTACGATGTTTAGTGGGTGAACACATTAAAACTTAAGACTTAGTCTTGCCAATCGCCGAGTTTGCATATAATAGTTCAGTTAATAGGTCTACGGGTATGAGTCCATTCGAGATTGTTAGTGGTTACAAACCTAGACTACCCATAGATTTGTTACCTATGTCAGTCACCCAGAGGACCTCAGAGTCAGCCGATGCATTTTCCCATCACATTCATGAGTTGCATGCAAAGATTAGGAGGCGGATAAATGCTAGTAATGAACAATACAAAATTTCAGCTGACTTACAACGTAGAATTCAAGAATTTAATGAGGGTGATTATGTAATGGTTAGGATGAGGCCAGAACGGTTCCCACAAGGTACCGTTAAGAAGTTACAAGCACACAGTGCTGGACCATTTAAGGTTCTGAAAAAATTGGGTTCAATGCGTATGTGATAGATCTTCTACCTTACATGGGGATCAGTTCAACATTCAATGTGGAGGATCTAATGCCTTGTTCAAGCCATCCCATAGACCCTAATTTTGTTCCAAACTATTGGCTAATTTCTGAATTTTCTTCCCAACCCACACCACCTATGCCTACTATACCTGAGAAAAGAGAAGAAATTGAAGGAGTTGTGGATGAGCAAATTTTTCCACTCGAGACGGTGGATTTCAGAGGTACTTGGTGAAGTGGAAGAACAGACCATCATCCGACTGTACATGTTTGATGGAAGCAAAGTTGCAGAGACTAGATCCAGATTTGTTAGAAAAGCACAAGAGTTTTATCTTGCCGGAGTCGAGATCTTCTCAGCCGAGGGGAGTTGATGCGGACACCGGGCCATTCAAAGTATATCAACGCAGGAGGCGTGCGTTACCTGTGTCAATGTGGTTAGATGACGGGTACGGGTCGGGTCTCTAGAGGTTGAAGACCTTACACATGTATTCGTGACATATGTAAGTTGCTTAAAGGAGACATTTGGGCCGTTGGATCACAAGGATGGTGTGATCGGACCGTTGGATCGTCACGGCATCATCGGGCATATTTAATTTGAATTTAGTTTATGAACATTTGATTTATTTAAGTTTTGAGACAGTTTGCACACAATTTTTGTGCGAATTTCTTCTCTTTTTTTTTCGAAACTTTTTTTAGTAGGGGTATTTTGGTAATTTCATGTAATTACGAATTTATAAGGGTTGCCTTAAACCTAAAACATGTTATGTTATGTTTATAAAAGAAAAAGAGAGTTTTTTGCTTATGACGATTTCATCTTCGACTTCCAGTGATTGGAAGAGGGCGTGAGGCCCAGGGAAGTGATTTCTCATCCTCTACTTTTTTCTCCTTCTTTCTTTTCTCAAGGCACTCTTTTCTTTAACCCCATTCTCTTCCTTTTCTCCTAAAATCTTTAGATTTAGAAGCCGATCTTGTTTAATTTTTATTTATTTATTATTTTTTTTATATCTAAATCATTAAATCTTAAAAGATTTTCATCCCCACATTAACCTAATTTGACATTCTTCAAAACCCATCACCCAAAGCCTAAATTTGAAGAACCACCAATTATTTTTTCTGAATTTTCTAGATTTCCCAATCCAGAAAATTCCTATTTTTTGGATTAAAAAATCTACTTGGATTGTTAGACCGACCTATTATAAGACGAAAGTTCTATCTTTCGCCGGATATAACTAAATTCAGATTTTAAGATTCAGTACTTCGTGTTTGTGATGGATGGCCATAATCAATGCTATATTAACCTTATTTCTTTCTTGTGTTTATGATGTATAAGGCTGATATTTTATTTGTTTTTTAAGATTGCATAAATCTGCCCCTTTCAAATACCATGCTCATTTAAGGTTGGATTAGGCCGTCCTACATCACCAAGTATGAACGTTAGCGGATTGTTTTAACTTAAAAATAATTTCTTATAAGTTACAAGTTACAACTTATAATGTAAAAAGTCTAAGTGTCTAACTTAAACTGTTATTTGCACAACTAACCGGTGGTCAATGTATGGAGTTGACCTGAACATGAAAGATTCGACACCACAAAAGTTGGTCATAAAAATTCTTGGCCTTACATGTTTTGCTAGCGGTTGCAAGTGCAATTGGAGTACATTTGAGTAGGTAAGTTTTATAATTTACTTTCAATCACTAACCGTAAAAGTAAATGACCATCATCAGCTCATCGCTAATTCACTTTCAATTGAAAATTTGGAATGTTATGCAGATTTACATTAAAAAAAGAAGTCGTCTTGATTCACATTATAAAAAAAAAAAAGAAATCGTCTTAAACAAAAGAAGCTCAATGACTTGGTCGTTGTCTAGTACAACTAAAAGTTGCGGGAATGATTCCATGATAGGTGAGAAAAGTTTGGTTTCTATAATCCCATCCATCTAAATTATTTGGAAGCAGATAGTGAGTGGCTTGCGGAGAGAAAACCATGCATAATCCTTGCCTAAGCTACCAACATTGTAACTCAAGATCATTAAACAAAAAGAAACTAGGATCTAATGGATGTGGGGACATCCAATTAGCATAGGATATAGTCTATTTCAAAATAGGAAACTTAATACAACTTAGGGTGAAAATTAGGGTTTCGGTAATTTGAGAAAGTAGGAAATTTAGGTTTAGGGTTATAGGGTTTCGGGGATGGAAGAAAGGTGTTTTGATATAATGATGGTGAGAAACCAAAAGGGGCAGGTGGGTTTCACACGTGTGGCTGTATGGTCACACGTGTGACATGGGAAGATGGGTTTAGGTCGGTTAGGGTTTGGATTGTGGATGTGTATGGAAAAGTTGGGTTTGGGAGAAGACGAAGATTTGGGATGGGAGAATTAAGAATCTGAAGAAAATACCTGGATAAGGAAGAAAAGATAAGATGGTGTGAGGATAGATGGAGACCTCGCACCACTGTTGATAAAGATTAGCCTTGCACCAATCTTCCTTCCAAATCGCATGGAAGTATCTTCAAATCGCAAGAAGATGGGAAAAGAAAGCAAGAGCTTTTCTCTTTTCTCTCTTTATTTATTTATTTATTTATTTTTAAATTTTTATAAAACATGAAATTCAATGGGGAGAGCTCACATGTCCTCTTTTTATAGATCTAAGAAGTTTCAAAACTTACAAAATTCTCTGTCTTGTGAACTTCAACGAAAATAGCCATAATCTAAATAAAATCAACTAAAACACTCATAATGTGTCCAAATATAAAATAATCAAAAACCAAATCCTAAAATATGATAAAGTCTAAAACTGATGTGGACGATCAACGATCGATGACCCGATCATGTGATTCATGCGATCCAATGGTCCGATCGTCGCGTCCCTTTGATCCAACGGTCCGAATTACTCCATAAAGCAACCTATGTGCATCTTCCCAGTGTGGGGTCTTCTAGATGCTCGCACATGCACATGGGGTTTTCATCACGATTACGGGTACTCGCCTAGCTAGAGGGAAATCGACGCGGCCCGCTTCCTCCTCTGATATGTACGTAAGGGTGTACGTGACGTGATGTGCTCATGGGGGGGGGATTAAACACTAACTTCATCCCATTGTCTTCTCTCTCTTTCTCCCTGTCTATTCCATCTCTTTCTACTATTTTACAATAACCATTCCTTCAAAGTTGCATCCCAAATACTTCGAATTATTTTTGTAATTCTTAAAAGTTAAATCTCTAGAGCCTTCCTCCAAGCCTCTAATTTAGCACTCACCCTCTCTCTAGTTTTGTCGATCAACACCATGTGATCTGCAAACAAAACATGCCAAGGAACCTCTTCCTAAATGCTGGTGGTTGATTTATCAATGTATAAAGGTATGAGTTTGATATTGACCCTTGATGATGACACTTCACTACAGGGAACTCATCTACAATATGTATTAATATTTGTCTATGTCTACAAGGGGCTATTGTATGCCAGCTTATTTTTATGTCATCTATAGGGTTATTTGCTAATTGGAAAAACTGCTATCATCTAGCCATGGAGAGAACCTGATCAAAGGAATGGGCTCTCTTCATATGCTGGAATCTTGTAGAAGCTTTATCAGAGCCTTAATATATGAATCTCAGAATTTTGCAGATAGAAATTGATCATTGGTCCACATTTAACATTCATATGTGGCCCACAGATGTAAGAATCAGCTTGATTTTTTACACAAGGGCATCGACCTAGTGTACCACCTGATGAACGGCTTGGACATCACACATGTTACCATGATTGAGAAGAGAATAAAAGAAACATTCACTCACTTCAAATATCCGATCGACGCATTAAATGATCCTTAACCAGATGATATGCATTAATATATTGGGGTTTTCAATTTGTACAAAGTGGGGCTGTAATGCCCTGAAAATCGGGGGTCGAGCAGGAGCCCAATTCCCGAGTTCCAACGCATCACTTATGCAACATAGATAATGATGATTTAAATGTTGTCCATATTAGTGCATAAAACATGAATGAGATTAAGCTAAAACAACAAAACATACTCCAGGGACAGTCGAATTACGCAAGCGGAAGACTGAGAGAAATACATGGAAAGTAAAAACCACTGTAGGTCCCAAAGTATGTACGCGTTGCCAGGTTAAATACTTACAAGTATTGTTTCAAAATACAAAATGTCAAAATGTGGAGGTCCACTACAAAGTATAAGCCCTGAAGCCTCGCCGATCAGAACGGTCTATATAAACCCGCCTGAATACTACATATATGAGACTGCCTCCTCATCATCCTCAAAGTCTGGCTCCGCCTCGCAGACTACGCCATCATCTGAAATTACAATAGGGTCTGGTTGGTGTTTAAAACACCGTCCCAGAACGTGGGAGTGAGTGATCAACTCAGTGGAGCTATAAAGCAAAGGTTAACATGTTATCAATTCAGTCAAGCAGTAATGATAAAGCAATACAATCAAGCATCCTTAAGTACTCTGATTAATGCAAGAATGGTATGTATTAATGATGCATGCCCTCGCCTGCACTCCCTCTGCGAACTTCATCTCACGGTCGCGGCATGTAATCACTTCCTCAGTGCTCAACTCCAACGCCAAAGACATGCGATGCGGTGCATGAGCGTGATTACCAAGTTCTTATTAATCCTTTTCATACAGCAGGATTGAGAAACTAAGGTACTTCCCTTATATCATTTCCTAAACAATGATCTATTCTAGGGTCGTCAGTCCTAGTGAATCTCATACGATGTTGCGGTTCTAGGTCACTACAAAGGGCTCGTCACATCGATGCAGGCCTAGCTTATACTCTAGTTGCTACGGAAAGGCTCGTTGCCTCAACGCAGACTCAGAGTATGCTCGAGGTCACTACGAATGGCTCGTCACCTAGTCGTATGCCGACAGCTCGAATATAGCGTCCCATACCACCGTATTCGGCTCACGAACTTAGGTTGCTTATTGGTCACTATGGGTGGGCTTGTCACCCCGGCGTAGGCCGACAACTCAACCACGGTGTCCCATACCACCATGTTCGGCTCATGAGTCTTAGTGGATCGAGGTACCAAGGTTAACGACGTTTCCACTGGTGAGTTTGTTACCTTAGGTTCAGGTAGTAGCGTCCATACATGTTGAACATACATTGGGTCAATCGGGTTACTTGACGAACTCGACTGGTACGAGCGCACCTCGAGTTAATCGACATAAAGCGCGTAAGCACTCCGTGTGGCCTAACCACTGCCGACAACAAAAGTACGGCTCGGATTCATCGAACACGTCCCGTGTGGCGAGACAACCTCAGCCACCCGATTAGAATCTGTTAACGATTGCCTGGACTATATCATAGTCCCAACCGCACTTAAACATAACAAGGAATTATATATGAATAGGCACCTCAACATTAAATTAATCCTTCAAGTAATATCAACCATTTGAGCATTTCATGAAACATAACATAAACATGATTTCACACAAATGCATTTCATACGTAAAACGGACAATATAATGTAAGTTGCATGGAGGGATTTATACACACAGTTAAGGTAGTTGAGAATCTTATCTCAACACCCATATAAAGTATAATTTACCAACTACTTACTTATACAGACATTTTTACAAACACTTAGACTACACACTTCGACATACATGACGTATGTCGACCACAACATGTATTAGGGTAACTTCTTTCACCAAGGAGTTGTCACGCACGCAACCACCATGTATCCACGACGGATAAATATGGCAAGCACGAATACAAATTCCATACTATTCAGACATTTCTATAGACACTTAGGCTACACACTATAACATACATGACGTATATTAGCCATAACATGTATTAGGGCAAATCCTTTCGCCAAGGAGTTGTTGCATATACAACGATCCTATATCCATGATGGATAATCATGTCAAACACGAATCCAAATTCTACACGCATTCAATCAATTCGACAAACACATGGAATACACTATATTCAAAATAGTTCATATATATCTGTAAAGCGAATCAGGCATCGCATTTAACATGTGAAATGACACCCACGTCAATTATAAATCATTAACCGGCATTGAAAGCCTTGAAAACCATAACCTAAACGTTTATAGTCCGCACCTTACGCCGGTAAACTTGTAACGAATTCAGTTTAGACATTAAGTCTTTGTCAACAATAGAATGGCAACCTATAACATGAATTAGATTAGCTATTTCATCACTTACACTATCTGAAACCCTAAAACAGATTAGGGTTAGGTTTTCTTACCTAAGAACGGGATCGGAATCGCCCGAATAGCGATACAGGAATGGTGGATAAGCATGTGGAACGGCGAGATTGAGTCCCGAGAACAATCTCCCACACACACTCTCTCTTTCTCTCTCTTTCCTTCTCTTTTCTCTCTTCTCTCTCTAGGGTTTGCAAATTCGTATGTGAAGGGAGAGAGGGTTTAAGACCCTTATATAGGCTCAAATGTGAGCTCAATGGCCCCAGGGCCATGATATACTTAGGTTATAGCCAAAACCCATCTGTTTCGGCTCAACGGAGCACTTCCGGAGGCCTCTTTTCTGCGTGCGCTCGGACTTAAGCTTCCGGACGTTGGATCTAAGTTGAGTTAGTTTTTCGGTCCGATCGGATTTACCGATCGACCGTGGCGGACCAGTTTCAGTTCAACAGTTATCGCCACTCGATCAGGGCCACAAGTACACAGACCCGTGCTGGGAAATTTTCCTGATCCGAGGGTGTATTTGGGTCAGCTTTTGACGGTCTGAAAGCTTAAATTTGGCCCGCAAGCGAACGACTCAAATCACTTAAATCTGAGTTCAATTTCTAAAGATATTCGCGTTTCTCACACATTTCGCTCCAGGCTCAAGTGGGCTTTTTTGGGTACTATCTGGATTTGATTTCCGAGATGGTTGTCAAGCCCAGTAAGGCGGTCATATCCGTATAGTTTCGCGGTCATCGGACTTTCGACGTGCGGTCCAGGTCCAATACGGAGTTTCAAGGTGCTCTCGAGAGCAACTGGGTTTAGAGATTGATTCTAGATTTCAGGGTAAAGTAGCGTTAATGATTCTACTCGTTTTGGGCCTTACAGATCGTATTTAAAGTTATTAGTGCTAATTTCACAGGTAATCTAGTTTAACACTTAGTTAATCCTCGTCTAATTTCTAAAAGATTTGGTCCTGAGTGATTTCTGCCTGAGGTGGTACTCGGGTCTTTGTAAAGATTTTTCCGAGACATTACAATCTACCCCCCTTAAAGAAAAATTTCATCCTTGAAATTAGTACCTTTTCATACTCCTCGAGAATCTGAGGGTAGTTCTTACAGACTTCGGCTTCTGTCTCCCAAGTAACCTCTTCCTCAGTGTGATGCGTCCATAACACCTTCACCAATGGGATAACCTTACTATGCAACACCTGCTCCTTCCTGTCTAGGATACGCGTCGGCCGCAGTACATAAGCAGCTTCCTCACACAACTGTACCTGCTCCCATTTGATGATGTGGGAAGGATCAGGAACGTATTTCTTCAGCATAGATACATGAAATACATTGTGCACGCTCGCGAGTGGTGTGGGCAAAGCAAGGCAGTATGTGACCACACCCACTCGGTCTAGTATATGGAATGGAACAATAAATCTCGGCGTGAGCTTCCCCTTCTTGCCAAACAGAAGAACTCCCTTTATGGGGGAAACTTTAAGGAACACGTGGTCCCCAGCCTCAAACTCTAACTGCCGCCGCCTAGTGTCAGCGTAGCTCTTCTGTTTGCTCTGTGCTGCTAGAAGTCGACGCCTGATAATGTCGATCTTTTCTGAGGTTGCCTGTACTACCTCTGGGCCAATCAAGCTCTTCTCGCCAACTTCTGCCCAGCAGTGCGGTGCTCGACAGGGGCGCCCATACAAGGCCTCATAGGGAGCCATGCTAATGCTCGCTTGAAAGTTGTTCTTATAGGCGAACTCTGTATAAGGAAGACAGTCATCCCAACTGTCCTTGAAATCGAGTACACAAGCTCGCAGCATGTCTTCTAACACCTGGTTTACCCGTTCCGTCTGCCCATCTGTCTGTGGGTGGAACGCGGTACTGAACTTCAATTTCACACCCATTGCTTCCTGGATACGAGTCCAGAAGAGATGTGAATCGCGTGTCTTGGTCTCCAGAGGAACTCCATGTAGACGCACAATCTCCTTGATGTACAACCTGGCCAACTCGTCTGCGGAGTTAGAAACTCTAATAGGGAGAAAATGAGCCGATTTCGTCAGCCGGTCCACAATCACCCATATGGAGTCATGTCCCTTCCTCGTCTTCGGTAGCCCTGAGATAAAATCCATACAAATGACATCCCATTTCCATTCAGCTATGGGCATGGGCTGAAGCAGTCCAGGAGGTCGGCGATGTTCGGCCTTGACCTGCTGGTACGTGAGACAACGGGACACATAATCTGCTATGTGGGCCTTCATGTTATCCCACCAGTACCACCTCCTCATATCTCGATACATCTTCGCACTGCCAGGATGCATCGCCATCCTAGAATTGTGAGCGGCCTCAAGAACTTCCTTCCTCATGTCATGAAGATTTGGGACGCATAGGCGGCCACGATAATGTAAACCTCTATCCGTACCAACTCTCCACTTGGCATCCTCATCGTCGCTAGCCTGCTCTCGAAGCTCAGACAATCGTCCATCGTCCCTCTGGGCCTCAATGATCCTATCATCAATAAGTGGCCGCACACGAACGTGTGCGACGCTCTCGAACGGCTCCTCCACGGTGAGCTTCTGCTCGAAGTCTTGCACGAACTCTACCATACCCCATTCTGCCACCATCAGCGGAGCCGCAAACTCTATGGTCTTCTTGCGGCTCAACGCGTCAGGTACAAGGTTAGCCTTGCCCGGATGGTAGGAAACCTCGAACTTGAAGTCTTTCAAGGTTTCCATCCATCGCCGTTGCCTCATATTCAGGTCCCGCTGAGTGAATATGTATCTGAGGCTCTTGTGGTCGTAAAAGAGCTCCTCCTCTTCGTAGAGGTAATGTCTCCAGAGCTTCAGTGCAAAGATGACGGCTGCCAACTCTAGGTCGTGTGTAGGGTAGTTCTCCTCGTGTTTCCTCAACTGTCTCGAGGCATAAGCAATCACCCTGTCCTTCTGCATAAGGATACAACCCAGACCAACGTGAGACGCGTCGGTGTATATAGTATACCTAACCCCTTGCTCTGACAATACTAGCACAGGGGCGGACGTTAGCTTGTCCTTCAGCTCCTGAAAGCTGCTTCCGCCTTCTCATTCCAGGCGAACTTCAGATCCTTTCGTGTCAACTGAGATAACGATCTGGCAATCTTGGAGAAGTCCCTAATAAATCGACGGTAGTACCCTGCCAGACCAAGAAAGCTCCTCACCTCAGTAACCGAACCGGGCTGGTCCCAGTCCTGAATCGCGGCTACCTTAGCGAGGTCAATTGCTATCCCTTCCTTGGACACCACATGTCCCAGGAACTTGACTTTCTCTTTCCAGAAGTCGCACTTCTTGTACTGTGCGAACAACTGGTTCTTCTTCAGAGTATCCAAGACTGCTCGCAGGTGTTCCTCGTGCTCTTCCCGACTCTTAGAGTATATCACGATGTCATCTATAAACACGATGACGAATCGGAATAGAAACGGCCGAAACACCCTGTTCATCAGGTCCATGAACACGGTCGGTGCATTCGTAAGGCCGAACGACATCACGAGAAACTCATAGTGTCCAAAACTGGTCGTGAAGGCCGTCTTCTGCATGTCCTCATCCTTGACGCGCAACTGATGATACCATGACTACAGATCGATCTTCGAAAAATACTGCGCCCCTTTCAACTGATCGAACAGATCATCTATCCTGGGCAAAGGATACTTGTTCTTCATCGTCACTTGGTTCAACCTGTGATAATCAATACACAATCGCAGTGACCCGTCCTTCTTCACAAATAACACGGGCGCCCCCTAAGGACATACGCTCGGTCGTATAAAGCCCGCATCCAACAGATCATCGATTTGTTTCCTCAGCTCCTCCATCTCACACGGAGGCATGCGATACATCGGAAGAGATATATGTGTCTCACCAGGCACCAGGTCAATAGTAAATCAATCTTGCGCTGAGGAGGTAATCCAGGAATCGTCCTGAACACGTCCGAGAAATCCTGAACTACCAGCATATTCCGCAACGTCGGGCCATCAATACACTCCAACAAAGTAGCGTAACAACTCAAACGGGAAGGGTGACTGACCTGAATAGGGAAAATAAAAGCCGTGCCCTCAGGTCCATGGGCTGTCACCAGCCTAGCCTCACAATCGATATCTGCTCTCATCTCAGTGAGCCAATCCATACCAAGGATAACGTCATAATGATGCAGGGGGGCAATAATCAGGTCGACTAGAACCGACTTGCTTCCTAAATCTATCAAGCAACCCTCGCGAATCCTAGTAACATCAGAAAAAGTCCCTGTGGCGGTAAGGATACTCACTCCCTTCGTAGGAGCTGTACCCAATGATAGTCGCTTGACGGCTGCGCATGATATAATGGAGGTAGTGGACCTGGTGTCCACCAATAAGAAGACTGGAGTACCTTGAACATGTGTAGTGACTTCGAAAGCCATAGGTGCTGTAGGTGATGCCTCTGATGCCTCAGCTGTGAGTGAGTACACACGAGCCTGTTGCGGACGGTTCGGCTGCGGTACCATAGGTCGCTGAGGCGGCCTAAATCGAGGTGCAGGCGGCCGAAAGAATGGATGTGTTGGTGCTGACCGCAGAGGTGGTGCTAATATGGCCTGAGGAAGCTGGCGGTTGATCCTCTGAGGTGGCGAAAACCCGTTGTCCCTCATCCTAGTGAAGCAATTTAGCTCTATGTGGCCTGGGTTCTTGCAGCAGGTACACCACACGTTTGGTCGCCTCATCGGGGCCGGTGAAGCCATAAGCCAACGGTCTGCTCGGTAGATCAGGTCGAGGCCTAGGAGCCGTAGGCACTCGGGTACGGGACAGCCTGTCCCCATCCTGCTTAGCTCGCAGAGACATGCCTACTAACTCAGCATAGGTAAATATGTTAGCACAACACATCTTCGAGCAGATCTCGGGTCGCAGACCCTCAGAAAATCGCCGCATCCGCATCGGCTGATTTCCCAGTATCAACGGAGCATACCTGCCTAGCTCTGTGAATCGGTTCTCATATTCTGTCATCGACATCCCTCCCTAACGGAGGCGAAGAAACTCACTCTCCTCGTGTCAATAAGTGAGGGGGTAGTACTTCTCGTGGAAACGGGTCTCAAACGCGGCCCATGTCCATACATACCCGACCGCAATGGTCCGCAGGACGCTGTCCCACCAGAGGCTGTCCTCTTTCTCAAACATAAAGGTGACCAACTCCACCTGCTCAGGTTCTGTGCAGTGCAGCTGCTTTAGCATCTTAGAGATGCGGTCAAGCCAATACTCGGCCTTCTCGGGTCGGTGAGTACTCGCAAAAGTAGGAGGCCGCTAGCACCCGCATTCCTAGCGGGGGGCACAAATGGAGCAGGCGGAGCCATGCCCATGCTCTGGGCAAAGACCCCCGCAATGGTAGCCAGGAACTGCTGCTGCTGTTGTTGCTGAATCTGCTGCTGCTACATCAACAACATCATCTGCTCTAGCCTATCAGGAGGCGGAGCGGATTGTGGTATGTGAGGGGTCGAGGTAGACGCACGGTTCTGCTCAGGAACCGATGGTGTAACAGGTGGTACCACAGGTGGTGCCATAGGCGGTGTGATAGGTGTCGGCTCAGCAGTGGGGCCAGTGGCCGACTGAGAGTCCGGCATAGTGTCGTGGATCGGACCCAAGTTGGGGTCTGTATGGCTATCGCTTAGGGGAGGTGGCCTGTCAAACGATTTGCCCAGTGAGAGACGTGCTGAGCTCCGCGTGCTCTTAGGTGGCATGCCCTATATACAACATAGGGTACAACCCGTGAGATTTAGCATATAACACACAATTCTTCAAGCATTCTAGACAGTTCACAGCAAAAGGAGTCGCATGCATTTCATTAAACAAAATTTGTCACCATACATGAGATATAGTTTTACATGAATCATGACAGGAACGCATGTGAGCTAATCTAATAAAGCCTTAAACACAACACACCAACAACCTACCCTACTACTAAGCCTGTCAAGGCCAAAACATAGAAACTAGGAAACAAGCAACAAAGCAAACTAAAAGACGACTGCGAGCATGACTGGTCATCTGAATCAGGCGATGGTGGCGGTGCACTCTTGTCCTGTACAAAGCACAGGATAACCCTCAAGGTGCCAGACACCTTCTTAAATTTCTGTTTCACGAAGGCCTCGGTCTCTTCAAGTTTGGCTCGGGTCGCAGTGACCGCCTGTCGCAGGGCGGCCTGACCCTCCTCAAGTTGAGCCAAGCGGGCTTCTACCGCAGCCCGATCTCGGCGGTCAATTTCGGTTAATTTCGCCGATTGGCGAAACTAGGAATCCTATGTCTATTTCTACGTTTTATTGCGCCATCCTAGGTCAAAGTACGTCAGTGTGCGTCGTGGGACCATAACCCAGGTCCAGTTTAATCTAAATCATGCTCTGATACCAACTTGTAACGCCCTGAAAATCGGGGGTCGAGCAGGAGCCCAATTCTCGAGTTCCAACGCATCATTTATGCAACATAGATAATGATGATTTAAATGTTGTCCGTATTAGTGCATAAAACATGAATGAGATTAAGCTAAAACAACAAAACATACTCCAGGGACAGTCGAATTACGCAAGCAGAAGACTGAGAGAAATACATGGAACGTAAAAACCACTGTAGGTCCCAAAGTATGTACGTGTTGCCAGGTCAAATACTTACAAGTATTGTTTCAAAATACAAAATGCCAAAATGTGGAGGTCCATTACAAAGTATAAGCCCTAAAGCCCCGCTGATCAGAACAGTCTATATAAACCCGCATGAATACTGCATATATGAGAATGCCTCCTCATCATCCTCAAAGTCTGGCTCCGCCTCGCAGACTGCGCCATCATCTGAAACTACAATAGGGTTTGGTTGGTGTTTAAAACACCGTCCCAGAACGTGGGAGTGAGTGATTAACTCAGTGGAGCTATAAAGCAAAGGTTAACATGTTATCAATTCAGTCAAGCAGTAATGATAAAGCAATACAATCAAGCATCCCTAAGTACTCTGATTAATGCAAGAATGGTATGTATTAATGACGCATGCCCTCGCCTGCACTCCCTCTGCGAACTTCATCTCACGGTCGCCGCATGTAATCACTTCCTCAGTGCTCAACTCCAACGCTAAAGGCACATGCAATGCGGTGCATGAGCGTGATTACCAAGTTCTTATTAGTCCTTTTCATACAGCAGGATTGGGAAACTAAGGTACCTCCCTTATATCATTTCCCAAACAATGATCCATTTTAGGGTCGTCAGTCCTAGTGAATCTCATACGATGTTGCGGTTCTAGGTCACTACAAAGGGCTCGTCACCTCGATGCAGGCCGAGCTTATACTCTAGTTGCTACGGAACGTCGCCTCAACGCAGGCTCAGAGTATGCTCAAGGTCACTACGAATGGCTCGTCACCTAGTCGTATGCCGACAGCTCGAATACAGCGTCCCATACCACCGTATTCGGCTCACGAACTTAGGTTGCTCACTGGTCACTACGATGGGCTCGTCACCCCGGCGTAGGCTGACAGCTCGACCATGGTGTCCCATACCACCATGTCCGGCTCATGAGTCTTAGCGGATCGAGGTACCAAGGTTAACGGCGTTTCCACTGGTGAGTTTGGTACCTTCGGTTCAGGTAGTAGTGTCCATACATGTTGAACATACATTGAGTCAATCGGGTTACTTGACGAGCTCGACTGGTACGAGCGCACCTCGAGTTAATCGACATAAAGTGCGTAAGCACTCCGTATGGCCTAACCACTGCCGACAACAAAAGTACGGCTCGGATTCATCGAACACATCCCGTGTGGCGAGACAACCTCAACCACCTGATTAGAATCTGTTACCAATTGCCTGGACTATATCATAGTCCCAACCGCACTTAAACATAACAAGGAATCATATATGAATAGGCACCTCAACATTAAACTAATCCTTCAAGTAATATCAACCATTTGAGCATTTCATGAAATATAACATAAACATGATTTCACACATATGCATTTCATATGTAAAACGGACAATATAATGTAAGTTGCATGGAGGGATTTATACACATAGTTAAGGTAGTTGAGAATCTTATCTCAACACCCATATAAAGTATAATTTACCAACTACTTACTCATACAGACATTTTTATAAACACTTAAACTACATGACGTATGTTGACCACAACATGCATTAGGGCAACTCCTTTCACCAAGGAGTTGTCACGCACGCAACCACCATGTATCCATGACGGATAAACATGGCAAGCACGAATACAAATTCCATACTCATTCAGACATTTCTACAAACACTTAGGCTACACACTACAACATACATGACGTATATTAGCCATAACATGTATTAGGGCAAGTCCTTTCGCCAAGGAGTTGTCGCATATTCAACGATCCTATATCCACGATGGATAATCATGTCAAACACGAATCCAAATTCTACACGCATTCAATCAATTCGACAAACACATGGAATACACTATATTCAACATAGTTCATATATATTTGTAAAGCGAATCAGGCATGTATTTAGCATGTGAAATGGCACCCACGTCAGTTATAAATCATTAACCGGCATTGAAAGCCTTGGAAACCATAGCCTAAACGTTTATAGTCCGTACCTTACGCCGGTAAACGCGTAACGAATTCAGTTTAGACATTAAGTCTTTGTCAACAATAGAATGACAACTTATAGCATGAATTAGGTTAGCTATTTCATCACTTACACTATCTGAAACCCTAAAACAGATTAGGGTTAGGTTTTCTTACCTAAGAATGGGATCGGAAGCCCGAATAGCGATACAAGAATGGTGGATAAGCACGTGGAACGGCGAGATTGAGTCTCGAGAACAATCTCCCACACACTCTCTCTCTTTCTCTCTCTTTCCTTCTCTTTTCTCTCTCTAGGGTTTGCAAATTCGTATGTGAAGGGAGAGAGAGGGTTTAAGACCCTTATATAGGCTCAAACGTGAGCTCAATGGCCCCATGGCCATGTTATACTTAGGTTATAGCTAAAACCTATCTGTTTCGGCTTAACGGAGCACTTCTGGAGGCCCCTTTTCTGCGTGCGGTCGGACTTAAGCTTCCTGACGATCTAAGTCGAGTTAGGTTTTCGGTCCGATCGGATTTACCGATTGACCGTGGTGGACCAGTTTCAGTTCAATGGTCATCGCCACTCGATCAGGGCCACAAGTACACGGACCTGTGCTGGGAAATTTCCCTGATCCGAGGGTGTATTTGGGTCAGCTTCTGACGGTCTGAAAGCTTAAATTTGGCCCGCAAGCGAACGACCCAAATAACTTAATTCTGAGTTCAATTTCTAAAGATATTCGCGTTTCTCACGCACTTCGCTCCGGGCTCAAGTTGTGTATTTCTGGGTACTATTTGGATTTGATTTCCGAGATGGTTGTCAAGCCTAGTAAGACAGTCATATTCGTATAGTTTCGCTGTCATCGGACTTTCGACGTGCGGTCCAGGTCCGATACGGAGTTTCAAGGTGCTCCCGAGAGCAACCGGGTTTAGAGATTGATTGTAGATTTCAGGGTAAAGTAGTGTTAATGGTTCTACTCGTTTTGGGCCTTACAGATCGTATTTAAAGTGATTAGTGCTAATTTCACAGGTAATCTAGTTTAGCACTTAGTTAATCCTCGTCTAATTTCTAAAGGATTTGGTCCTGAGTGATTTCTGCCTGAGGTGGTACTCAGGTATTTGTACAGATTTTTCCGAGACGTTACAGGGGCCCATGTCTGAGCAATTCAGATTGTTGGCCTGTTGGGCCTCACCTCAATGGAACATGGGAACATGCCCTGAATATCTCGTTGATAGGACAGCCTTATCATTTCCTTATGGCCCCCATATAAGCTGTTAAAAAGAGAAGCTGGGTCCACATTCAACTAAAAAAATGGCCCAAGAGCCTGTTTGTTTCCGCATTTATGACTGCAATGTAAAGAAAATTAGCAGTTGTTACTCTCCACTACCATTTGGAGAGATGCATAATTATGATGGTTTTGATTGCCGAATTCGTCTGAAAAGTTGTCAGCATGAATCTGTGTATTTACACGCCTGTGAAAATCTCACCTGATTCGGCTGAGATATGGCAGGCTGATATGACCACTGAAAATATTTGTGGTCCGGCAGAACATCTCTTTACTTACGATTGCAGTAGAGCTTATTAAGCTCTCTCCCCATACAACTCAACACCAGCACTTCGAACTGTCCTCTCACCATCAAAGGAAGTCACTGGAGTTAATGGCGTCTAGTGGCAGACCGTCTTCCTTCATCCCCCGTCTCTAAAGAATGGCCAATCATTGCCTTGTGAACACCCACCTTCCGCCTCATTACGACCATTGTTTGCAATATCAATAGTGTCGGCCGCATGTCCGTGATACGAAATCGATGGGTAATAACCAAAAAGGCCCAGATTCTTGAATATCAGTGATAATATCTCAAGATATTGCAAAATATCGTTATGTATCGGTGATATTGCGCGATATTGATGTTTTTTTGTAAAGGTTTTTACAATGTATATCATCGATACTTAACAGGAAACACATGTTACCCTTCCCAAAATCTGATTTTTCCCATTTTTCTTCAAATTTCTCTCTTCTAACCTGTTAGTTGGTGGATTTCAGTCCACCTTCACTTGGATGTGGGAGAAAAACCCACATTCGAAATTAGAATCAAGATTTTCCTGCATTTGGGGCCGTTTCTCATTCGGTGAGTAATTTTCCATCTTGATCATTTTTGTGTATGTAAATCATATAAATGAGTGTGAAATAAAAAGAAACCCTTATTTCGCATGGAAAATCAAGGATTTCAACATTCGATTTCGAGATTTGAGTGTAAGTGACCTGATTTGGGGAAAGTTGGTGAAAATTCAAAATTTGCTCAATTTCTCCCAAATTGCTTGCAATGTTGCACTCCAAACATGAAATCAAGTATGTATGTGGCCTGATCTACTAATTTGTAACTTTTTTTTTCAAATTTCAAAAAATAAAAATTATTTTTAATTAAAAATAATAAAAAGGTATTAAAATATTAAATTTTCTCGAGATTTCCCTTCAACCAACAACCAATTGAGTGCAATTTGAAACTATTTAGGAGTGTTTGATGAAATGACCATCACATACACTATAATTTCCAAATTTGAGTGTAGGTCGCCCGATTTTGGGAAAATTCGAAATTTCCCCAATTTCTCCCAAATTGCTTGCAATGTTGCACTCCAAACATGAAATCAAGCATGTATGAGGCCCGATCTACTGATTTGTTAAGACCTTGTCAAATTTCGGAAAATAAAAATTAATTTTTAATTAAAAAATAATAAAATATTATTAAAATATTTGTTCTTTGAAATTTCCCTTATTTTGCTTTTGAATGAATTTGTTGTGTTTTCATTCATGTCTTCTTTTATTTATAAATGTTATGAATTTAATTTGAGTGTAGTCGCATTAGTTAAGTCAGACAACGAATAACTTAGGACCCTATACAAAGGAAACCTATTATGTGCACTTTTTTTTTTTTGAGATGTTATGATTTAAAAGTGTATTAAGTTTTTTTTTTTTTTTTTTTTTTTTTTTTTTTTTTAACAATCTCTGAAGTTTCATTGAAAAATTCAACCAATTTCCCATTGTTTCCCCATGTTTCCCAAAAAGTGCGATAAATTACTCAATGCAAACAATATATCCCGTGCGATAATTGATACGTATTTGTATCCCAAGGGTGCTATATGTAATGCAATACCGATACTGCGAACATTGATTACGACCAAGGGAGGTGAAAAAAATCAAGACCCTCCCTAGCCATGTCCTGCACTTCCACATATGTAATGGGCCCTAATACACCAAATCAGGCTTGTTTTTTGTTCGATGAAGACCTATTTGAGCAGGTGAAGCCAATAAATAACATTCTCATCAAAGAACGGTTCGATACACCATTGAATACATGTTAAAAACACAAAATAATGATAGATTCTGATGTTTTTCATTTTTCCCATTTTCCCAATACTACAAGATTTTGTGCCCCCCCCCCCCCCCCCCCCCCCCCCCCCCCCCCCAAAAAAAAAAAAAAAAAAAAACTTTTCAACTGATACAGGCTTGTACCATCTGATACAGGTCTGATACACCTCCGTATCCTATCTTTTTGGGCTGGCCGATATGTCCACCGATACTGTTGTTCAAAATCTTGGTTTATATTACACAACACCATTAGTTTGAAGATGATGTAGAAGTTTATATTTACTGACTCCAGTTTGAGTTATAGTTACTGAAGCACATTTGCTCATCTAATTATTTTAATAATATTATTTATGATCTTACAGTTTAATGTTAAAATGTTTACTAGCTTTTTATATGGATGTAGATACCAAATCATTAAGCTGCAAGAGATTAAAGTTGTGGACATGTTGAACAAGGTACATCTCACTCATTCTATTCCTAATATTGCAATATTCATCCTGTTCTTGATTTGTTGGTAACACTTTTTTCTTTTCTTTTCTTTTCCTTTTTTTTATTATTATTATTATTATTTTTTTTTTTAATTTTTTTTTTTTTTCAGGAGCTTGTAATGGATATATTGAGATCAATAGTAGAAATAGTCACTTATGGAGAACGACGTGACCCATCCATTTTTGAGTAAGATTTTCTTGCAATACAATTCCTTGCGATAGAATTCTGGACCTCTTGGTGTGACAGCGATTTTGTTTGACTTCCTTTGTTTCCTGGCAGATGTTTTATGGAACATCAAATTTTAGCAGAGTTTCTTCGCTTGCTAAACATCAGTAGAAACTCAGGCATCAAGGCACAATTACTTCACTATCTGAGTATAATGATCCAGAACTTGGATGGTGAACAATCAATCTGTAAGATGCTCCATGAACCTTATGGCTTCTTTCTTCATCTAACAGCATGGATTTAACAAAACGGTTTCAGACCTCAACTCGTTTGGGGACCAAAACTGGCATTACTCGTACTGACTTGGTCAGAATCAGTGCACATTCACAGGGGAAATCTCATTTCCTCCCCACCGATACCTCGGTATCAGATGAAAGTCAAGACCACGGTCACCAGGATAAAATTTGCTTGCACATGCTAATATTTGTATATGTTGCAGACTTTTGCTTTAGCAACGAGTATATTAACAAGATCATACTGCACAAATATGAATTTGATGGGGGAGATCTGGCTCTTTATTATGTATCATTTTTAAGGTTGTGATGCTATTGTCCTCTTCCATTTATTTGCTGCGATCTTTCTTAAACCAAATTGGGGTTTCAATACATTTAGCTCAAGAATGGGCCTTATTTTTGTAGCTGGCTGGTTACTCATTTTTGAATTTCTTATATTTATCAAACTAGAAGCAAGCTTATCTGAACATTGCCAATATTCTCTTCTTGTTATCAGAACCGTCAGCGGAAAACTAAACAGAGATACTATTTGTCTTCTTGTGAAGGTTCAAGAGGTAACTAAGAATCTTACAGATACAGTTACTTGTTTGTTGTTGAAGCTGCTTTTAGGCTGCATGTATGCACCCTAACATTATGTCCCTTTGTTGTCTTCTATAGATGATGAGATATATGTTGTTTAGCTTTTGTGGGTTCCTTATATTTACAGGTGAATTGCTTCGTGTCAATTGTGTGGCTGGATGCCTATGATTTTTAACTACTCCCTTAGCCAGCTTGGCAATCCATGACATCCTAAACTAGAATTCTTGGTGAAATGCAAAACTTCCTAGCTTTGGGCAAATGACATTCTTTAGGTTCCTTGCATTGAGGCATTCCTTAGTGTCTATTTGGTAGTAGGGTGCAAAAAGTGCATTTCACTTCTTCCTTTTGTTTTGTTTTTTCCTTTTAGTGTTAAAAAGTATAAAATTACCAATGAAAAGAATTCCACAATTTTTAGATATTTTTGACATTAAGGTTTGCTTGCTCGAAGACAACAAAGGAAGAGAAAAGGGCAATGCATGTATCTTTGTAATAGATGTTCCTACCATAATGTCTTTTCTATCCTACTACCAAACAGACCCTTAAGGTGATGATGCACAGCTCAAGAGTTTGAGTCAATTTAAATTTAAGAATAAATATGTTAATATTATGAAAAGGCTGTGAAAAAATAGACAATACTTCAAGATAAAGAGCAAACAGCCACAACAAGTAAATAATAGTGGAGGACGATTTGGTGAACGCTATATCTTAGGCTAGCAAAAGAGATACATCAGTGAAGCTAATGAGGTGGCAAATTCTTTTGTGAAATTAGTTGCAAGTTTAGATTCTTTCCTTGCTAGGCTATCTCCTAATATAAATTTTTTTTCCTGTTTTGTCAAAAAGTCAATAATAATAATAATAATTAAAAAATAAAGAAGAGTTAAAAGAAGTTGTTTACTAAGCTCACATGTGTATGAGGTGAATAACATCCATTTTGCTCTGTTAGTCTAAAAGTCATCACTTGGCCAAAAAACTCTCCAGTGTTACAAAATGGTCATTGGATTGATTTTGAGCATCGATTTTCTTTTCTTTAGTGTTAACAGAAGTGATGAAGACATCAGAGCACCATTCAGGGTCTACCAAAGGAGGAGATCATCACCAGTTTCCCTTTGGATGGATGACCACCACGTGGGCCTGAGTGGGCCAACTGGCCTGTTTTGAAGACCCCGCATGCATTTGATGCATCTTCGAAGGCCCTACACTAGGAAGATGCATGTGGGTTGCATTCTTGAGGAGTCTGGACTGTTGGAATGAGTGCCCACTTCGATCGGGCCATTGGATCACACACGACCCTCTTTTGGATCACTCTTGATCGTGGCCCATCTTAATCGTGGACCACCCCATTGGCCACTATTACCAGGAAGGTTGCAAAATTCCATATCCATTGTGTAGTTGGGCATTCAAAGAATCTATACAGATATGTATCTTCTGCTTGATTGCACATTGGATGAATTTGCCTTGTATCCCCATTCGTTTCAGTCTATCATCGAATAGTTTAGGATAGTTTAAATTTATTTATTTTGAGTAGTTTTTGTTATTTATTTTATTATTTTTGGACTATTTTATGTTTTACTTAAGATATGGTTTTTTTTTTTTTTTTTTTTTTTTTTTTTTTTTTTTTTTTGTTTTTGTAAAAGCCTATTTCTAAGACTATAAAAGAGTCTTATAGTCTTTATTGAGAATGGGGAGCCCTAATGCCATATCCATTGAGAATGGGGAGCCCTAATGCCATTATTTTGAAAAAAGAACTTTGTGTTTTCTCTTCTTCATGTGATTTAGAGAATACTCCATGTGATTTGGAGCTTGGGTGTGGTGTAATTCCATTCCCCATTCAACGGAGGTGCGAAGCTTCCTATCTATCATCTTCCTTCTCTCTTCCTTTTTATCCACAAAGAGGTATTTTATCAAAAACTTCGTATTTCTTCTTCCTTTCCCATCCAAAACCATCCCAATCATATTTTTCTTTAACTTTTCATCATCCAATTTCAACCCCTAACCGAACCCAACCAATGAGGACCCCAAAACCTTAGCCAACAACCCACACGTGTGAGCCCCTAGGCTAACTGTATAAACAACCCCTCAATCCCTTGATTTCACATCCCTAACTAATGCAAGGGCATTTTCACACTGGGCTCGAGTGGGGTGGCCTGTGGCAATGGATTTGGGGCCCACGAGGAGGGTTCAGTTGAGAACCTAACCCATGGAATTGGGGCTTGGGCTATGAGATAAAGGGATTAATTCGCCATGCTGTATCAGTTTAAACTTTTAGAGCAAGTGCTTAATTGTCCTACATCAAATTGGTATCAGAGTAGGAGGTCTCGTGTTTGAGACTCCTCACTGAGGGTGATTAATGTGGGGGCATTTTCTGTAACGCCCTGAAATTCGGGGGTCGAGTAGCAACTCAACTCTCGAGTTCCAGAACATCACTTATGCAACATAGATAATGATGATTAAATGTTGTCTGTGTTAGAACAATAAACATGAGTGAGATTATACCAAAACAACAATTCATACTCCAGATCAATTGTATAAAGGCAAGCGGAAGATAGAACTGTATATATATGTATGTAAAAGAAACAAAAATCATTTCATTCTCCAGAGTATGAACCCATCTGAGTCACCATATACATATATCTATTTTATGTTAAAAAAGGTCAAAAATACATCTAAGGATGTAATCCCAACAAATCTCGTCGATCCGGCAGTCTAGTCGAAGCCGCCAGAATACTGCATAAATGAGAACTCGTCCTGGTCCTCACCATAGTCCGGCTCAGCCTCCTGAGTCGCCAGCTCATCTAAACCTAAGACAGAGTCTGGTTGGTGTGTACAACACCGTCCCGTGACGTGGGAGTGAGTAGCTAACTCAGTGGAACAATAAAACATAGGTTAACATGTTATCGACTCAGTCAAGCAGTAATGATAAAGCAGTATAATCAAACACTCCTAACTACTCTTATTAATGCAAGTATGAATGCAGTCATGATGGATGCCCTCACTGACATACTCCCTCATGCGACACCATCTTAAGTTCGCGGCATGCTTGCTTTCCTCAGTGCTCCACATCTTTCAGGCACATGCAATGCATGATGAGCTTGATTACCGAGTTGTTATTAGTCCATTTCAAACAGCAGGATTGGGAAACCTCCCTTGTATCATTCCCAAACATGATCCATTCTAGGGTCGTCAGTCCTAGATAATCTTATACGATGGTGTGTTTCTAGGTCGCTGCAAGGGCTGCTAGGGCTGTTACACGGAATCGTTGCACCACTCCCCCATCACCTTATCAATATAGGCCTAGTTTATACTCTGTTACTACGGGAAGGCTCATCGCCTCACCGCAAATTTAGAGTATGCTCGAGGTCACTACACCGGGTACGGTCAGGGCTGCTAGGGCTGTTACACGGAATCGTTGCACCACTCCCCCATCACCCATCAAGCAGTGTAGGCTGGCAGCTCGAATATAGTGTCCCATACCACCACAATCGGCTCACAAGTCTGGTTGCTCACTGGTCACTACGGGGAGGCACGTGGCCCCAGCGTAGGCCGACAGCTCGACCACGGTGTCCCATACCACCATGCCCGGCTCATGAGTCTTAGCGGATTGAGGTACCATGGTTAAAAGGGATTTCACTGGTAAGTTTGGTACCCTAGGTTCAAGCAGTAGCGTCCAAACATGGTGAACATACATAAGACAGATCGGGTTACTTGACGAGCTCGGCTAGCTCGAGCGCACAACAAGTTGAACGATATGAAGCGCATAAGCACTTCGTGTGGCCAACCACTATCACCAACCGAAGTACGACTCGGGTTCGTCGAACACATCTCACGTGGCAAATGAAACTCAGCCACGAATTCGATCTCATTACCGACTGCCTGGACTATACAATAGCCCCAATCACATTCAATTTCAGATATTTAAAGCAGTAATGGATCAAAATTCAAATCATACAATCAAAGACTGATATTATCCGTTTAGGGCTGCCAGGGCTGTTGCACGCACTCGTTGCTCCACTCCCCCATCACCCATGACGGATCATACAACGTAAATATGAATTTAAACATATGCATCACATAGATAAAATCATACAATCATTTGAGCATGTTATGAAGCATAACACAAGCATGAGTTTGTACATATTAAATTCCTAATCACACAGCTATCCAAGGAAATCATACACATAGTTGAAGGAGTTGAGAATCATATCTCAACACCCTTATACATTGCAATTTACTAACTACTACTCATTCAGACATTTCAACAAACACTTTAGACTACATACATCAACCTACATGACATATATTGATCACATAGGTATTAGGCCAAATCCTTTCACTAGGGAGTTACCCCAATCATAACACGCATACACCCACGACGGATAGTCATGGCAAGCAGGAATCCAAGTTCCATATTCATTCAGTCATTTCCACAAACACTTGGGCCACACATTTTAATATAAGTACTGTATATTGGCCATGGCGTGATTTAGGGCAAGTCCTTTCGTCAAAGGGGTATCGCCAATACAACAATCATAAATCCATGACAATTAGTCATGGCGAGCACGAATGAGAATTCTATACTCATTCGGTCATTTTCACAAACACTTAGAATACACTATTTTAACATACATAGTGTATATTAGCAAAAACATGTATTAGGGCAAACCCTTTCGCCAAACAAGTATTTTATCCATATATAATATATTAATACAGCAAATAATTATGGCAAACACATTTCCAAAATTTATACGTATGCGGTACTTTCTACAAATACCTAGAGTATGTAAAATTCCATATTCTTCATCTTTAATCGAAATGGAAAACAGACAGCACTTTGTACATGTGCAATTGCATGCAGATCATGAATCTATCATTATCTAACATTGAAAGCGTTGAAAACCATAACCTATACACCTAAAGTCTGCACCTTTTATCGTAGAATCGTAACGAATCCAATAGGTTTGCTAAGCTTCCGTATTCGGCAGTTTGGCAACCTATAGAACGAAATAGGTTAGCTATTTCATAACCTACAACTATCAAAACCCCAAAACAGATTAGGGTTAGGGTTTCTTACCTAGAAATGGCGCCGGAATCGCCGGGAAAGCGATTAGAATGATGCGGTTGAGCATGGATAGCAGCAGGGAATAGTAGTAGGAAGGATCTCCCACAACTCTCTAGCTTTCTCTCTCTTTTTCTCTCTTCTCACTTAGGGTTTTTCTCAAATTCGTATGGCTGTGAGAGAGAGGGTTCTAAGGTCCTTATATAGCCTAAAAACTCTCTGAAATAGACTTGTGGACAAGGTATACTTAGGTTATAACCAAAGTGATACTTTTCCAGCTCAACGGAGGACTTCTGGCGGGCCTCCTTGAGCCAAAGGTCGGACTTAAGCTCACCAACCTTGGATCCGGGTAAACTTAAGTTTTCGTTTCAGTCGGATTCCCAGATCACGCGTGGCAGACCAGTTTCAGTTCAACGGTCAGTGAGTGTAACATCCCGGATTTTTGCCAACCTGGGATTAGACGTCCTTAGGCAATGGGTCG
The DNA here is from genome assembly GCA_021015155.1 of Magnolia officinalis. Taxonomy (NCBI): domain Eukaryota; kingdom Viridiplantae; phylum Streptophyta; class Magnoliopsida; order Magnoliales; family Magnoliaceae; genus Magnolia; species Magnolia officinalis. The sequence goes on along the minus strand of JAJHSJ010000002.1, from coordinate 81,563,714 downwards.
ATCCTAACACCTTATTAACTTGTCAAAACTCAAATCCCAAAGTCTTAAACGCTTTTGAACCCTTTTCCTTCACAAATCTCACCTTTCACTACCTCGTTCTTTAAATCCTTCTAAGTACTTTCACATTAAACATTATCTTAAAGTTTAGGTGATGAAAAACAATACTTAAGCTAAACATTGCTACAAAGGACTAAGTACCACCTCAGACAGAAATTACTCAGGACTAAATCCTTTAGAAATTAGGCGAGAATTAGCCAGTGTTAAGTTAGAGTACCTGTGAAATTAGCACCAATCACTTTAAATACGATCTGCAAGACCCAAAACTTGTAGAATCATTGACGCTAGGGTACCCTAAAATCTAGGATCAATCTCATTACCTGTCTGCTCTCGGGAGCATCTCGAAACTCCGTATCAGATCTGGACCGCATGTCGGAAGTCTGATTAACACGAAGTTAAGGACTTAGGACCGCCTTGCTGGGCTTGACAACCATCTCGGAAATCAAATCCAGATAGTGTCCCAGCGCTATTCGCTTGAGCTCGGAGTGAAGAGTGTGAGAAATGTGAAATTAATTCAAAATAAAATATCTCAAATAGTAATCTGGCACCTCTCGCTTGCGGATCAGTTTTAAGCGACCACACCGTTAGAATCAGACCAAATTATACTCTCGGATCAGGAGAAATTTCATACATATATCCATGTACTCGGAATCTCCAATCCAGCTCCGCTGACCGTTGAACTGAAACTGGTCCGCCACGCGTGATCTGGAATCCCGACTGAAATGAAAACTTAACTAAACGTAAATCCAGTTTTAGTGAGCTTAAGTCTGACCTTTGGCTCAAGGAGGCCCGCCAGAAGTCCTCCGTTGAGCTAAAACAGGTCCACTTTGGTTATAACCTAAGTATACTTTGACCTAGAGTCTATTTCGGTGAGTTTTTATGCTATATAAAGACCTTAAAACCCTCTCTCTCACAGCCATACGAATTTGAGAGAAACCCTAGAGAGAGAGGAAAGAGTGAGAGAAGTGGGAGAATCTCCCTACTGCTATTCCCTACCACTACACAAGCTGCACCACCCCTTTCTAATCGCTTTCCCGGCGATTCCGGCGTCATTTCTAGGTAAGAAACCCTAACCCTAATCTGATTTGGGGTTTTGATAGTTGTAGGTTATGAAATAGCTAACCTATTTAATTCCATAGGTTGCCAAACTGCCATATACAAAAGCTTAGCAAACCTATCGACTTCGTTTCGATTCTACGACAAAAGGTGCGGACTTTAGGTGTATAGGTTATGGTTTTCAACGCTTTCAATGTCAGATAATGATAGATTCATGATCTGCATGCAATTGCACATGTACAAAGTGCTGTCTGTTTTCCGTTTCGATTAAAGATGAAGAATATGGAATTTTACATACTCTAGGTATCTGTAGAAAGTACCATATACGTATAAATTTTGGAAATGTGTTTGCCATGATTGTTTGCTGTATTAATATATTATATATGGATAAAATACTTGTTTGGCGAAAGGGTTCGCCCTAATACATGTTTTTGCTAATATACACTATGTATGTTAAAATAGTGTATTCTAAGTGTTTGTGAAAATGATCGAATGAGTATAGAATTCTCATTCGTGCTCGCCATGACTAATTGTCGTGGATTTATGATTGTTGTATTGGCGATACCCCTTTGACGAAAGGATTTGCCCTAAATCACGCCACAGCCAATATACACTATATATGCTAAAATGTGTGGCCCAAGTCTTTGTGGAAATGACTGAATGAATATGGAACTTGGATTCCTGCTTGCCATGACTATCCGTCGTGGGTGCTCGCGTGTTAATCCATTGGGGCAACTCCCCAGTGAAAGGATTTGGCCTAATACCTATGTGATCAACATATGTCATGTATGTTGATGTATGTAGTCTAAGTGTTTGTTGAAATGTTTGAATGAGTAGTAGTTAGTAAATTGTAATGTATAAGGGTATTGAGATATGATTCTCAACTCCTTTAACTATGTGTATGATTTCCTTGGATAACTGTGTGATTAGGAATTGAATATGTACAAACTCATGCTTGTGTTGTGCTTCATAACATGCTCAACTAATTATATGATTTTATCTATGTAATGCATATGTTTAATTTCATGTTTATGTTGTATGATCCGTCATGGGTGATGGGGGAGTAGAGCAACGAGTGCGTGCAACAGCCCTGGCAGCCTTAAATGGATAATATCAGACTTTGGTTGTATGATTTGAATCTTGATTCATTACTGTTTTAAATATCTGAAATTGAATGTGATTGGGGCTATTGTATAGTCCAGGCAGTCGGTAATGAGATCGAATTCGTGGCTGAGTTTCATTTGCCACGTGAGATGTGTTCGACGAACGCGAGTCGTACTTCGGTTGGCGATAGTGGTTGGCCACACGAAGTGCTTATGCGCTTCATATCGTTCAACTTGTTGTGCGCTCGAGTTAGCCGAGCTCGTCAAGTAACCCGATCTGTCTTATGTATGTTCATCATGTTTGGACGCTACTGCTTGAACTTAGGGTACCAAACTTACCAGTGAAATCCCTTTTAACCATGGTACCTCGATTCGCTAAGACTCATGAGCCGGGCATGGTGGTATGAGACACCGTGGTCGAGCTGTCGGCCTACGCTGGGGCCACGTGCCTCCCCGTAGTGACCAGTGAGCAACCAGACTTGTGAGCCGATTATGGTGGTATGGGACACTATATTCGAGCTGTCGACACCTTCGGCGAGAGCCGAATACGGTGAGACCTGTATTCGTGCTGACGGGCGACGAGCCCTCCGTAGTGTCTTCGAGTATACTCTAAGGTCTGTGATTGGCGATGAGTCATTCGCAACAACTAGAGCATGAGTTGAGCTGAGTACGGTGAGACCTGTATTCGAGCTGACGGCCAGCGATTGAGTCGAGTACGGTGAGACCTGTATTCGAGCTGACGGCCAGCAATTGAGCCGCATACGGTGAGATCTGTATCCGTGCTGACGGGTGACAAGCCCTTTGTGATGCCTTCGCTATGCCTCTCAAACCATAATATCGTATGAGATTAACTAGGACTGACGACCCTAGAATGGATCATGTTTGGGAATGATATAAGGGAGGTACTTTAGTTTCCCAATACTGGTGTTCGAAATGGACTAATAACTACTCGGTAATCATGCTCATCATCGCACTGCATGTGCCTGGTAGATGTGGAGCACTGAGGGATGAACGCATTCGCGCATGTAAGATGGTGTCACATGAGGGTGGTTTGGCAAGGGAATAATGACTGCATTCATACTTGCATTAATAAGAGTAGTTAGAATTGTTTGATTTTACTGCTTTATCATTACTGCTTGACTGAATTGATAACATGTTAACCTATGCTTTACTGTTCCACTGAGTTGATCACTCACCCACGTTACGGGACGGTGTTCCGAACACCCACCAGATTTGTTGAGTTTCAGGTGATGGCGATGCTTATGAAGCAAAGCCGGACTACTATTATGATGTTGAGGAGGAGTTCTCCTACATGTAGCTCTCTGACAGGTCTATGAAGACCTGGTATTGCATTGACGGGGCTAGGTATTTGGGATAGAAGACATTACATTTCCGCAACTTGGTATATTTTAGAATTGTACTTGTAATTATTTAACTGGTAACATTATCACGCTGTGGAGACTCACCACTGTTTTTATATTTTATATATCTATCACAGTCTTCCGCTTGCAATTTAACTGTCTCTGGAGTATGATATGCTGTTTTGGCTTAATCTCACTCATGTTCAATGCATTAATGCAGACAACATTCAATCATCATTCATTTTGTTGCATAAGTAATGCGTTGGAACTCGGGAGTTGGGTTTATGCTCGACCCCCGATTTTCAGGGCGTTACAGTGGGTCTCGATCCGAAATTCCAAGTACATGGATATGTTTATGAAATTTTTCCTGATCCGAGGGTGTATTTGGGTCAGATTCTGACGGTCTGGTTGCTTACAAAATGTCCGCAAGCGACACGTGCCAGATCACTATTCAAGATATTTATTTTGTAAAAGAAACAAGTGTTTTCACACTCTCTCGCTCCGGACTCGAGCGAACAGCCATGAGACACTGTCTGGGTTTGATTTCCGAGATGGTTGTCAAGCCCAGCGAGGCGGTCCTAATTCCTTAACTTCGTATTAATTGGACTTCCGACGTGCGGTCCAGATCTGATACGGAGTTTCGAGATGCTCCCGAGAGCAACCGGGTACTGAGATTGATCCTAGATTTTAGGGTAACCTAGCGTCAATGATTCTACAAGTTTTCGGTCTTGCAGATCGTATTTAAAGTGATTGGTGCTAATTTCACAGGTACTCTAGTTTCACACTGGCTAATTCTCGCCTAACTTCCAAAGGATTTAGTCCTGAGTAATTTCTGTCTGAGGTGGTACCTGGGCCTTTGTAGTTTGTATATAAAGTGATCCAAGTTATACTACTTAGCTAGTTTAAGATAGTGTCTAGGATGAAAGTGCTTAGAAAAATTGAAAGAACAAGGTGGTGAAGGGTGGGATTTGTGAAGGAAATGGGTTCAGAAGCGATTCTAGACTGTGGGATTCAGTTCTGACAAGTTAATAAGGCGTTAGGATCGACCCATTGCCTAAGGATGTCTAATTCCAGGTTGGCAAAAATCCGGGATGTTACATTTTCATACCGTGCTTGAGTGGGGTGGCCTGTCGGATGCAGGGGCATACTCGAGGTGGGCGGCCCGTGGAACCCATGGATTTGGGGCTCGTGTGAGGCGAAACCCATGGATTTGAGACCCACGAGGAGGGTTCGGCCGAGGACCTAACCCATGGATTTGGGGCTTGGGCTATGAGATAAATGGATTAATTCGCCATGCTCTATTAGTTTAGGCTTTTAGAGCAAGTAATTAATTGTCCTGCATCACTAACCCTACCCTAAACCCTAATTCCCCAATTTCCTATTTTTTTCCAATTTCTAAAAATCCTAATTCCAAAATTCCTAAACCCTAGTATCCCAATTTCCCTAATTAACCTAAAATCCCAAACCTTCAACCACTTAAATTCCTAATTCCCCTCTAGTAATACCCATGCCCCAAAATCCCTTAGCCAATTAAATTGTCTAAACCCTAATTCTACTTTTCCCCCCAAATTCCTCAAACCCTAGGTTAACCTCATTCTCATTGAGTAAACCCTAGGTAGTAATAGTCCTTCCCTTTTGAAATAGTCTTATTCCTATGCCATTTGGGTGTTCTTACATCCATTGGATCCTAATTTCTAGTATTCAATGATCATGCATGGCGTTGTTTCTTAATTGTGGCTTAGATTATTCATAATTTCATGTTAGATTCTTTAGATATTTGATGATTTTGGTGTGATTTGTGATTTTGATTATTTAATTTAATTTGCGGATTGATCTCACTTCACCATTTATCCACATGCATGCGTCCTGCATCAGGAAGTAGATACGGTATCTTTTGTTTATGTTAATTGGGATATGTTGGGTATTTTCGCTTTCCTTACCTAAAGGATATAATTGTCATATTAGATTTTTATAGTTATAAAATGGAAGAGAAAGGGGGAGGTCCAACTCAATTAGGCTTTCCTATTCTTTTCTCCCCTTCTCTTTTTCTTCTCTTCTTTCACATGCTATTGTGCCTTCTATAGTACTGTGCTACAGTGACCTAATACAATACCGTGCTATAGTGTTAGGTAGATTGTTCTACACGGTATTAGAGCGATCTTGTTTTTTTAATCTAATCCATCCTTCTCCCGCATACCTTATCTTTGTTTCCTTCTTTTATTTTTGGGCTCTCCCATCCCTTTTGTGCTGAAAATCTTTCAAGAAACCTAGGGTCTCTCTTCTTTTTGTTGTGTCGGGTCTTTATAATGGCTCATGCATAAGAAGGGGATGAAGTGTTTGAAATCATCGCCTCTCATGGGATGGGTTAACATGTGGGTTGATTTCCTTTATTAGCCTCGTTTGTCATATCAAGTATCAACCCTCATGATTGCTTGGAACATGTGGACGAGTGGGCTGGTTATTTTCTTCTAGTGTGGTGTGCATACTATGTGAAGTGTACAAGTGTTCGTTGGTCGCAAAAAGTTAGCCTGTGTTCGTATAAGCTTGTGGTATATATTTTAGTTCTTGGTCTCGGATGGAAGAGAGTAGTGATTTGAGAATTGGATTCATAAATGCATCTAATTTTTTAGGGGTTTAGAAACCCCTATTAAATTAGATGAGATTTTTTTTTTTTTTTTTCCAACGGTCTAATGGTAGGTTTGTGCGGTTTGGAAGGAAGGAAGAAGAAATGAGAAGGTAAGAAGAAACAAAGAAGAAAGAAAGAAGAGAGAAGAGTTAGGAAAGAGGGATGATCGTGTGTTGGGTATAAAGCCCTAACACACCCTTTTATAATATTAGAAAAGATTTCTACTACATACTCATGAGGAGCACAAGGAAAAGTGCACACTTACACTAATAAAATACATTACATTACACTCCCTATACTCCCCGTCAAGTTGAAGCATATATGTTGATCATGCCCAACTTGCTAGTCAGACGAATAAGAGCATCGCGAGTAAGAGACTTGGTGAGGACATCATCTAGTTGTTCTCCAGAGTGAACAAAGGGAGTAGCAATCTCCTTGTTAGTTATCTTCTCCCGAATAAAGTGACAATCAATTTCAATGTGTTTCATGCGCTCATGAAATACAAGCTTGCTGGCAATGTGGATGGCGGCCTGATTATCACAATGCAAAGGAATGGGACAGGAAGGACCATAGCCAAGTTCCTGCAAGAGGGTGCGAAGCCAAATAAGCTCATGTGTCATGAGCCATCGCCCTGTACTTAGCTTCGGTAGATGATCGTGCAACTGCTAATTGCTTCTTGCTCTTCAAGGTGACAAGATTGCCACTTACAAACGTACAATACCCAGAAGTGGACCGCCGATCATGTAAATTGTCAGCACAGTCAGCATCGGAGTAAACCGAAAGATGAGGATGACCATGCTTTGAAAAGCAGACCATTCCCATGAGCAGACTTGAGATACCGAAGAATCCAATATACGACCATCAGATGCATTGTACAAGGGGTATGCATGAATTGACTAACAACCCCCACAACATAAGATAAATCCGATAGGGTAATAGTAAAATAAGCCGACCAACCAACCGACGATACATCTTAGGATCAGAGAGAGGAGCACCATCGTCAGGGACAAGTTTCATAGTAGCATCCATAGGTGTTGCGGCAAGTTTTTAGCCTAGCATCCCAGTCTCTGAGAGCAAATCAAAGAGCATATTTTCTTTGAGAGAGCACCACTCCGTTTTCGATCAAGCAACTTCAATCCCTAAGAAGTAACGAAGGGTCCCTGGGTCCTTGATCTTGAAGAGGGTTTTGAGAAAGATTTAACAACCACCATTCCTTTAGTGTCATCTCTAGATAGTACAATATCATTCACGTAGACAATTAGGACCATAACTCCTGTGGGTCAACAACAAATAAAAAGGGAGTGGTCGGCCTGGCTGCGGATAAATCCAAAGTCTAGAAGAGCACGATTGAACTTATCAAACCATGCACGAGGAGATTATTTGAGACCATAAATAGACTTTTGTAGTCGACAAACAAGGGGAAAATCGTGAGGACCATGAGGCTTGGAAAAATCGGGAGGTTGGTCCATATAGATCTCCTCATCAAGATCACCATATAAGAAGGCATTCTTCACATCTAGTTGGAATAAGGGCCATGCCAGATTCGTTGCTATAGAGACAAGTACACGAATGGAGTTAAGCTTGGCTCTGGACAAAACGTCTCAAAGTAGTCTACGCCATATGTCTGAGTAAAGCCCTTTGCAACAAGATGTGCTTTATACCGTTCAACAGAACCATCAAGGTGGACATCGGCATCCAACAATTCTTTTGCCCTCAAGTAAGGGAACCAACTCCCAAGTTTTGTTCTTTTCAAGTGCTTGCATCTCTTCCATCATAACCTTAGTCTAGTCAGGGTTACACAAGGCGTCTGTGAGATTACGCGGGATGCTAGAGGAAGATATGGAAGTTGCAAAAGACTGGAGGGAAGGTGAAAGATGATGGTAGGAAACAAAATTACTAAAGGGATGCTCTGTGCATGAGTGGCAAAGTTTACACAATGCAATTGGAAGGTTGTTGTGAAGTTGAGATGTAGGTATTATACCCAAACCACCAGGAGAAGTAGACAAAGTGGTAGGTTGATGATCCGTAGAAGGTTTAGCTTGCCGATGATACACAAGCATAGGCTTCGGAGCAGGCGAGGGAAGAATTGCATCATCATTGAGACATACAGTTGGGAGAGGAGTGGAGTTTGAATTAGAGTGTAAAAGCTCCCCCTGACTAGGAGGCGGATGATGCATAGATCTCCCTTTAGCAGAAAAGTATAAAATTTCTTCAAAAAATATGACATCTGCGAACATAAACCTCATACAAGTTAAAGGATCATAACACTTATACCCTTTTTGAGACTTGGAATAGCCTAAGAAAACACACTTTATGGCCCGCTGACTCGACTTGTCATTACTCCCATCTAGGAGCCGAACAAAACATGTGCACCCAAATACTTTAGGGGGTAAGGAAAAAGGTTTGTCCCGTGGATACATAAGTTCAAATGAAGACTTGTGGGATAGTACTCGAGATGAAATACGATTATTCAAGAAGACAACTGTAAGTCAGTAAGGCATCACCCCCGAACCGTTTTGGAAGATTCATACCAAGAAAGAGAGCCTGAGTGACTTCAAGGAGAATACGATTCTTCCGCTCAGCCAGTGTTCAAAATATCGGTTTCACGTTACGTATCGCATCCTTGGGATACAAATACATATCGGTTATTACATGGGATATATCGTTTGTATCGGGTAATTTATCGCACTTTTTGGAAAACATGGGAAACATTGGGAAAATTGTTGAATTTTTCAATGAAAGTCCAAGGATTGTTAAAAAAGACCTTAATACACACCTTTAAATCAAAACATCTCAAAAAAGAAGTGCACATAATAGGTTTCCTTTGTATAGGGTCCTAAGCTATGCATTGTCTAACTAAACTAATGTAACTATATTCGAATCGAATGCATAACATTTAGAATGTATGTGATGATCATTTCATCAAACACTCCTAAATAATTCAAAATTAGTCTCAATTGACAACTGGTTGAAGGGAAATTTTGAAAAAAAAATAATTTATTTTAATAATGTTTTAATAAATTTTAATTTTAAAATGATTTTTATTTTCCAAAAATTGACAAGGACTTACAAATCAGTAGATCAGCCCTCATACATGCTTGATTTCATGTTTGGAGTGCAACATTGTAAGCAATTTGGGAGAAATTGGGAAATTTTCAAATTTCCTCCAAAGGACCACCTATACTTAAAATTTGAAGTTAGAGTGTATGTGATGACGTTTCATCAAATATTCCTAAATACTTAGAAAATAGTCTTAATTGATAGCTAGTTGAAGGAAAATTTTGAAAAAAAACATGGAGAACATGAAGAATCAATGGATATCGAAATCAAAGCTCCAACTCCATAAATTTTCATGCAAAACATGAAGAACTAATGGATTTATAACCATTTGACACTGATTTAACATAATTTCAACAAGAAAAAAGGGATCAAAAATTGAAAATACTCACTGGATCGAACATGTGGGATATATCGGCACTATCTGTGCATTTCATATCGTACAGGTGGGATACAAGATATACCCTGGGAAATATCGGCCGATATTGTCGATATTTAAAACATTTAACTACCCCATTTTGTTGAGGACTGCGAGGACATGATGTATGGGATAAGATACCGTGCTCCTGCAAGAAGGACAAATGGGCATTCAACATATATTCACCCCCCATTATTAAAATGCCAAACTTTGATGGGGCATTGAAATTGGTTAGTCACTTCATTGTAGAAAAGTTTGAACATATCAAAAACTTCATTCTTGGATTTTAGAAGATAAACCCAAGTTATCCTAGTGCAATCATCAATAAATGTAACAAAGTATCGATATCCAAAAAGAGAGGTGACAGGAGTAGGTCCCCAAACATCAGAGTGAACCAACTCGAAGGGGATGGGTTTCCTCTTAGATACGCTTGGAGGAAACACAACTCGGTGATGCTTAGAGAACTCACAAGTTTCACATGCTAAAGGTTTTGATACAGATATGGAGGGGGAAAATGATGGATGCTTAGAGAACTCACAAGTTTCACATGCTTAGAGAACTCACAAGTTTCACATGCTAAAGGTTTTGATACAGATATGGAGGGGAAAAATGATGGATGCTTAGAGAACTCACAAGTTTCACATGCTTAGAGAACTCACAAGTTTCACATGCTAAAGTTGCTCTGATCGGGTGATCCTAACCATCTAATCAATGGCTAGGAAGATGGATGATCCATATTGATTATAGTATAGGAGGTCCAATTGTTGATCCACACCATCCATGACATGGGGCCCACATTGATTCCCATTCCATTGAAAAATCACTTTGATATGATGATTTTAACCGTCATATTTATTATACTAGGAAATGTCTTATCCGTGATCTAGATCCTCCTTCATGTGTAGCCCCACCTTTCATTGCTGATACCTCCCCAAAAATCCCTTTGATTGGATGATCCTAACCACTAATCAATGGCTAGGAAATGGATGGTCTATATTATTATACCAAACTAAGCTTTAATTATTATATGCATATGGGCCCACCTTTGATTGCCCATCATTCTTAAAATACTTTTATATGACAATTCTGACCATCTAAACAATGGCTTGGAAACTTGATGGTCCATATTGATTATACTAGAATGATCCATATTGATTATACCAGAAAAGGGTCATTGATTGGATCATTTAGGGTCCCTCTTCGATTGCTTACCCTTCCAAACATTACTTTGATCGAATGATCACAGCCATCAGACGAATGGTTACAAAGTGGACTTGTGGAGGGTGGGAAACCATTCTCAAGCTTTACCTTTGGAAGCCCTTGATTAACTTCTTCTTCTTCTTCTTCTTTTTAATTGCCAAGTTCATGATTTATGCCTCTTTTGTTAATTGGGCAATTAGTGAATTTATCATATATGCAAACCCAAACACATTAATCACATAACTCTTGAATTTGGCAATTAAAAATTTGCCAAATTCATGAATTTGATGCACGTCCAAACATGCCCTCTTCAATGCAGTTCCTACCAGTCTCGAGGCAATTGGGTTTCTCATCTGGTTTACTGCCTTACACTGTACTTTCCTCCTCCTGCCTTTCAACCCACTCCCTGTTTTGATGTAATGAGTTTGGTGGCACTGGCCATTGTCGAAAGATCTACTAAGGCACTAACTACCTCATCGTGGCAGCTAGTATTGAAGCAATCATTTCTTTGTAGCAACAACACTTTACTCCTGTTTGACTATGCATCAATTAGACCATATTGAGAACTGTGATGGTAACTTTGTGAAGTTTAAGCTCCATATGAAACAAAGAACTTTTTTATTTTTTTGAAATTATAAAAAAGAAACAAAGAACAATTGATTCACACCACCAATGCTCCAGTAGAGAGTTGAAATAGTTGGTCTCTTAATTGCTTTTCTACACCGGTTAATTGATGGTGAATGTTTGTTTGGATATCTAGCTTAATTTACATAAATGAGAAGAAGTATGGTTTGTTTTTAGCATATTCATTACTAAGCTTGAACCTCAAATATGGGCTTTACATAGCATCTTCTTGAGAGTACAAAGTTTTCTTTTCTTTTCTTTTCTTTTTGGGCATTTGCGTCATTTGAGTACCGACGCCCGGTGTAAGGCTTCACAAGTTCATGTCATGTTTCCATCTACAGGATGCAATAGTGTCATTTCCATTGTACACTGAAGCCCTTAAATTTTCTCGGCATGAAGAAAAGATGATTCAGATAGCAGTTCGTGCCTTGACTCTCAGCATATACAACGGTATGATGCTGAAACTTTGTCTCTCTTTTCATCTGAAAAGGGATATGAAAGCATTGGAGATAAAAACCCTTCTTTTGGTATCTTGCAACAGTGTCCTTTTGGTTATGCAGTTAGCGATGAAATGGTCTATGCATTCATAACAAGGCCTCCAGCATCAGATTATTTCTCAGACTTGGTTCTGAACTTGAGAGAGCTCTGCTTCCGTCTAGATGTCCTTGTCAATACTACCAAGTATGATTCCATTATCTTTTGTAGAGAAATATATCTAGTGTTGGATGTAAATATTTGATATCACCTGTGCTAGGCTTTTGGCTATTTTTATGATGGTGCAACTGGTTTGCTTCATTCAGAGATAATTACACTCATACAATGAGGATGGATTTACTTGCGGAAGCTGATAAATTCATAGATGATCTCTACTACTGCAAGGACATACTCCGTGTTGGCAAGCCTCATTTGAGTAGATTGATGACCCACAATCTGCTTAGCTTATTGATTTTACCTCTACTGCTGCCATTATTGCAGCCTTACCAGACCACTGTAAGAGTTTCCTGTCTAAAAACTTTCCTCCATTGGCTTTTCACTGGATACCTTTGGCGGGGCACCAGAACATCTCTATTGTGCACTTATGTATGCTAAGTAGGACTGTTGATTTGGTGGGCTACCATGTGAATGGGCCATATCCCACTAAGCAAGGTGATTGGACTGTGGAAGCCATCTGATAAGTGGTCTGAAACATAGTTAGCAAAACTCTGTTTTAAACTCCATATTATTGGAAAAAACTTGTATAATTAGTTAAACTTTTCCCATACAAAAAAAAAAAAAAAAACTTTTGAGGGCAATTTGAAAACAGAGATAATTAGTTGCCATCCATTGATAGAATTGAGTAGAAGGTGAAAACTTATAGTAGAGAAAGATCATTTATGTAAGGATTACTTGAAAATGAAGGATTTGGTAGAGGCAAAGAATGATATTAACCCACCATTTGATCACTTGTGTACATTATTACTCATGCAAATATAGACATCTATCCATTTTACTTCAATTTTTGAATGTTCATCTCATTTACATACAATATATCCACACATATATGTGCATGTATAGCCATTTTCTTACTCGGTTTTATACCAAATATCTGACTGTCTTTTTAATGATCAAAACCAAATTAAATGCAAACATTTCCTGTACCATGACCACCATATATATTTTTTCTTTATGTTGTTTTCCTAATTATGGTCTGAAAATGGATTGCTAACTGAAAAATTGAACAATGTTCCACATTCAAAGAGCAAAAATCACAATAATCAGGTGGTTGGAGTTGTCCAAGGTTCATGGTTGTCGGTCAATATTGCATCCATGTGTTCTCCCACCAAATCAGTGAACCTTATTACCATTCATGTTTGCAAACCGTATGGTGGAGATGGCGATTTGTGTTATTGAAGCATGCATCATAATAGCATTTCCTCCTGCTTCTGGGCACCTATAGCAGGCCAGTTACACGCAGATCATCTTCATACTCAGTATTTAGGAAGTTCCTTCGAAAGGATTGTTTGACATTTGGTTTGCTATTTCAGGGCTCACCAATGTCTGCTGTCACCTCTCTGTATATAGTTTCTCGACTTCTTCAAGTTATTGATGGGAAAGAACTGGTTAACTCTGTGGCAGCTGCTGTTCTATATCCATATACTGACTCTAGCATGAAGGATGGGGGTACAATCAGTAAAATAGATTCTGCTGAATCATTTCTTGAGCTTTTAAATGAATTCAAAGCCCATCTGATGGCCACGTCTGCCCCTGACTCTGAAGTAACGGAAAAAGGCGACATGAAGTGTCCATCCAGGCATTTGTGGGAGCATAACTCATTTAGTTACCATTCTGGCAACCTTTGGATGGATGATATACAAAGTAAAAGGTGTGTATAGTATTATCCGTTCCTTATAGGCATAGAGTTACAGTTCTGGTTTCTGTCGTATGAACAAGTGTCTATTCCTCGCTAGGACTGTTTTTTTTTCTCCATCCGCTTCCTGGACTTTGCTATCTTTTAGATCTGCACAAACGTGCTTGTTGTCTAAGCAAGAAGCAATACTGCCTATCTATGCTTCCAAAGCATATACAAACTTAGCTTAATAGTATAGGAAAATCGACTGTTTTGATGACAAGTGAATTGCAGTTACAGTTAGATAACTCCATTTAGAAACTTTTTTCTTTCATGCACTCAATGGTGTGAATCATTGTTCAGAGTATCCCTGATATTATTCATATCTCCAGCTCAACGATAGCGATAACACTGGTAGTATAAAAAATTCCAGGTATCGATGATATATCGCTCAGTATTGCCAATGTATTGCCAATATTTCGACTGTGTAAATTCCAGGTGTTGCTTGTATCCAATATTATCAAAATTGTTATCGTATCACAAATCATAATAGGGGTTGAATCATATCGAATAGCAAATCATATTGTAAATTGTAAGATTTTTATTATTTTCTTAAAAATATGAAAAATATAAATAAATCATAGAAAAAATAAAAAAACTTAACAATCATCCTTTTCCCATCAATATGCACCAAGTAATACCATGTCATGATAGTGTTAAAGGATTCTTATCCATGTTTTTGTGTGTGTGTGTGTGTGTGTGTGTGTGTATATATATATATATATCTATATATATATATATATATATATATATATATATATATATATATATATATATATATTTGTCTTTAAAGAATTTTTCCTTAAAAAACATTATGTTCTTTTTACATTTCTTGAATGTAGAATCACATTGGAAAAGCGGCATTTGATTCTATAGACCGACAAAAAAAGATATTTTGATTCTTAATCATCATTTGACAATAGATATAAGTCAACATGATCGTAACCATCCATAAAAACATTTCAAAAAAATTATACATCGATTTGGTATTCCGACCAGTTAAGTAAGAAATCATAAAAAAAAAAAAACAAAAAAGCTCTATGATTTAACATTGAAGAGAAGATATATCATTTAATCTCTTATTTGTGAGGTGATTGTGGGGTACTACAATTAGCTATTGTCGAGAGAGTACTGGAACTACCCAAGGTTAGATGATCTTCATTTTGGGAGTTACTCGGAAGAGGAAGTGGTGTGCTTGGAAAAGCCTGTTTTGGAGGCTGAGGTTAAGGAGGCGATTGATAGCATGGGTGGGGATAAGGCTCCCGGTCTAGATGGCTTCCCTCTTGCTTTCTTCCAAGTTTTTTGGAAGGTGGTGCGTTTGGATGCAGTCGCGTTCGTCTAAGAATTTTCGAAGATGAACGGCTTTCTCTGGAGTTGGGAGCATCTTTATAGTTGTTATCCCTAAGATTGAAGGAGCCAAAAGCCTAAAAGATTTCAAGCCAAAAAGTCGGATAGGGAGTCCGTACAAGATTCTAGCGATGATTCTTGCAACTCATTTTCGACAAGTGCTAGGAGGAGTGATATTAGAAACCCAAGGAGCTTTTGTGGCGGGAAGGCCGATTCTAAACAGTGCCCTCATAGCCCATGAGTGCATAGATTCTAAATTTAAATAGAAGCTTCCATGGGTTGTTTGCAAGTTGGACATTGAGAAGACCTATGACCATGTGGAGTGGGAGTTCTTGACTACATGCTGGGAAGGTTGGGGTGTGGTTCAAATGGAGAAGGTGGATCTAGTTGTGTTAGGTCGCCTTCATTTTCAGTGCTTGTGAACAAATCCCCGAAAGAGTTCTTCAGGATGTATAGAGGGCTTTGTCAAGGGGATCCACCGTCTCCCTATCTTTTTCTAGTGAAAGCAGAAGCCTTCAATCTAATGTTATCCAAAGGTCAAGAGGCTAGTCTCATCGGGGGATTTAGGGTGGATAACTCATCTTTTTCGACATTGCATCTCTAGTTTACAGACGGTATGATCATATTCTGCGATGCTAATCCCTTGGAAGTTTCTAATCTTCGCAAATTCGTAGCGTGTTTCGAGGTGGTTTCTGGGTTGAAGATAAACGCAGGAAAGAGCGAGATGCTGGCGATTCATCTCACTGTTGAGGAGATTGGGAATCTTGCTTCTACTTTTGGAACATGATTGGATCATTTCAGTCTACGTATTTGGGGCTTCCTTTATGCATCGGGAAGCCTCCTAAACATCTATGGGATAGGGTTATTGAGTGTATCGAAGGAAAGTTGTCCAAATGGAAAAGCCAGAAACTTTCATTAGGTGGTTGTCTGACGCTTATAAAAACTGCCTTCTCTAATATGCCGACATATTTTATGTCCTTATTCAAATGCCCTTAATCTATCTGGGAAAGACTAGACAAGCTTAAAAGAAAAAGAAACTTTCTTTGGAAGGGTTTGGATAATAGAAACAAGTTTCATCTCTTGAAATGGGAGGAGGTTTGTAAACCCCATTCGCAAGGTGGTGTAGGAATTCGTAATTTGTCCATCATGAGCTTGGCCCTTATCAGCAAATGGTTATTGAGATTTGGGATGGAAGAGGATCACTTATGGCATAAGATCATAGTTGGCAAGTATGGTCTAAAAGAAAGGGGATGGGTGGTGAAGGAGTCTTTGTTGTATCGGGTCTCTCATATATGGAAGTCAATTTCTTCCTCGAGAGTCAAGTTTAAGGACGGTATTTCCTTTGCTATTGGGAATGGCGCGTGAATTAGATTTTGGAAGGACTCTTGCTGCAATGGACACCCTATGGAATGAGATTTCCCTTTCTTGGTGATGCAGGACGCATGCACGTAGCTAGATAATCAAGTGAGAGTGATCAACAAGTTCTGAATAATTAAAATTCACAAATCATGCTAATTAGTCACATACATCAAGATTCAAGCATTTAACTATGAGAGGTTCGGGCCTCATATATCAAACTATGGGATGCATGATCATTAAACACTAAAGGAGAGGATCTTATGGATGTAGGAACATCCAATTAGCATAGGAATTGGTTTAATTTTTAAGGGGGAAGCTAATACGATCTAGGGTTGGCTCAATCGGGTTTTAGGTTAACCTAGGGTATAAGGGATATGGGGAAAAGTGAATTTAGGGCTTAGATTGTCTAATTGGTGAAGGGATTTTGGGGCTTTGGGTATTAATTGAAGGGAATTAGGGATTTGAGTGGTTGAAGGTTTGGGATTTTAATTAAGGGAAAGGATTAAAGGGGTTTTGATGTGGGAGCAAGGAGGAATCAAGGGGGAAGAAAGGTGGTCTGTACAACCATGGGGCTTCACACGTGTGGCCGTACGGTCACATGTATGGGTTGGGTTGGCTAGGGTTTGGGTTTTCAAGGATAGGGTTTATATGGGGGATGTAGAGAGGAAGAAAGGAAAGGGATTTTGATAGGTTTTGGAGAATGGGGAAGAAGGAAAGATGAGAACTTGAAGAAATACCTTTTTGGATGGAGAAAGATGAGAATACGGAGGATAGATGGAAGCCTCGCACTTTCGTTGATGAATAAAGGCTTCACACCAATCCACTTTTCAAATCACTTCGAAACCCACCTTCACTTTGCATGAAGAATGAGAGAGAACTCAATTTTGAAGAAGAAAACAACCATTCCCACTTTTGAAGTAAGACAACTAACTACTTGCTCTAAAAGCTCGAACTGATAGAGCTTGGCGAATCAATCCCTTTATCTCATAGCCCAGGTCGGGCCCTCTACCAAACCCCCCTCGTGGGCCCCACTTCACATAGGTCCCGCCTTACACGAGTCACCCGCCCCACATGGGCCACCCACCCCGAGTGTGCCCCTGCTTCACACAGGCCACCCCACTCAAGCCCCATGTGAAATGCCCTTGCATTACTTGGCTACACTTGCAATTTCAGAGGATATGAAGTTGATTGACTGCTTTTCTCAGGTTTGACATACTATGGTTTGGATGCCCCCCTGTAGGGGGAATCTCTCGGATAGTGAAGTCGAAGAGCTCCTCTCCCTCCTTGCTCGCCTTAATTTTGTGGTTCCTAACAAAATAAAATAATTTACCTTTTCTAAACGATCCTTCTTGTTTTTCCTCTTCTTTTTTTTTTTTTTTTTTTTTTTTTTTTTTTTTTTTTTTTTTAAAGGATTTTTCTAATGATTCTTAAAGCCCCCACCAATTTAAAAACATAAAATCAAAACTAAGTGAAGCTTAAAATGGAAGAAAATAAATAAATATAATTTGAGTCGTAATTCGGGATTTGAATAGTAAATCGTAAGTTCAAATAATAAAATCGTAGGATTCATATGAAAAGGGATTCAAAGGTGGTATTCAAATCGTTTTGCTTAAGATTCGACTCAAATCGTAAATCGTTGGATTTTAACAACACTGCTTCTATTGCCAATGCATCGATATCGCCAATGTATTGCCAATATTTTCAAGTATGTAAATAATAAATTCCAGGTGTCACTTGTATCGCCAGTGTATTAGCAATATTTCGATAATATCGCCAATGTATTAATATCACCAAAAATCTATTTATTAAAAAATGTTTAGATGGATGGGAGGGTTGGATGCTTGCATGGATGGATGGATGGATGATTGGATGGGATGGGATGGATGGATGGTTGGATGGGTAGATGATGGTTGGATGAAAGGGATGAATGGGATGAATGGATTGATGGTTGGATCATCATGCATGTATATTGTATTTTTATGCTTATTTTTGCATGGATGTATAATCTTTGAATGCATTATGCATGTTTGCTTGCTTATTAATTGGTTTAATGAGATTTAAATGATTGTTGTGTTACTATTGGACTATTTTTCACGCCCCAGACTCGGTAACCGGAATCACAAGGAATCCAATGGCCGGTTCTGGCCGTAACAGCCTCCATAGTACCCCATTCTCGGCTCCTGAGGCAGGTTCCGATCCTGGGATCCTACAAGGAGGATTTTTCATAACAATATAATCATTACCAATACGAGCATACCCAAGATCACAGCAAGAACATCTGAGAATAACAAAGGCACACATCGCAAAATCCACTATAAATTTAAACTTTTACAATCATCCATAAGGTCCAAAAGGACATACATGAGATAAAAGGAAAAGAGAAAAGGTCAGCAACACTGGAGTCCTCAAATGCTCAACTCTACTCCATGCTCTACTGCTATGTCGCCTACCTAGAGTATCCTGCACGCATCAATCGTGCATAAGCTTATAGAAGCTTAGAGGGTGGTGTAGGTGTGTGATAATGGTGCACAGAAGAGTAGTAGGAGATACAAGGAGAGAAGCATGATCAATGAGGATATCACTAGCCTTACCCAGGCTTATCATGAATAAGATGCAATGAGTACTGGGTGCCATGCCAAGGCAATGCATGAAGGGCCTTGTACAACCAATGCTAATGCAATGCAAGTAATGTCAGTGCTCATATCCAACCACAAGTCATGTACATTTCCGATCATAAGGAAATCACTAGGGTCCATTACACTGCTGAATGACTGCCGCTCTACAGACCCCGCACAGTCAAACGAGCGTAAGAGACCACTACCCGCCTGTGGACAGCCAATCACCAACAAGGCTTGAAGGTAGCAGACCTATTTACGAGCTGGTCAGACTCAACCTAGCAATGCCTCCTCACATCAGGCAGGTAAGGCCACACCCCTATCCAACCGACTACATGATAGTGGGAGTCGCGGCCTAATGGTATAAGGCCCTCGTGCGCTCATATATTCCACCTGGTCATGGCGTTCGAGCAGATCCTTGGTACCATGGAAGTTTTGAGAATTTCACCTATGGGCATCCTATGCACCCGGTATGCTCAACTAATATTTCCGGTGTCCACACATACGGCCATCCACGAATACCCCTGTGGAGGTAAGGCCCTGATGAAGTAAGGGCGGATATCCATAAGCTATGCAATGCCAGATGCATGAATCACACAATCACCCATGCACACAATCACCCATGCATCAATCTCAAGCATCCATCTCTCGGGGAGATACCAACATGTCCTACACAATGACACAACCATGGCCAATCATACCTCAACCAAGCATGCATATGATGCGTATGGGAGTGGGCCATGAAGATGAATAGGGGTGCCAATGAGGTGAAGATGAACTCTCTACCTAACCATGAAGGGTCTAGGTACTTAACCAATTCCTCATAAGGAATACAACCTTTAGTGGGGGCCCATATACCTGGGGTAGCCCACGAGACTAAGGAGAACAATGATATGGGCCTAAATAGATGAAACGAGCCTAGCAAGGATCTATGGTGGGCCTTTAACCACCCATAGAAGCCCATGGGCCTACCTTAGGGCCACCAATGTGGACATCCAACCACAATTGGACCCCAAGAGGTAGCTCATCTCTAATTGATTACGGATCAAGGCCCAAGGCCCACACAACATTAGAAATAAAAAATGGGCAGCCATAATCATACCACATACATTCATGTTGGGCTTCAGAAAGGCGGCCCAAGGCCTATCCAAAACATGGGTCCAAGGGGAACACACATAGCCCAACCCATATATACCACTATGGGCTCATAGGGGAAAGGTTAGGGCCCAACATAAAGGCCACTAATCCCATATATTGTGGTGGCCTAGTGGGCAGCCCATTGCTCAAATCACATGGGCAAATGTCATGCTCTTAGTCAAGTAAGTTGGGCCTACAGCCCGGCCCAAGTATAAAGTTGATTTGGTGGGCAACCAAGGGCCCATATACTTGTGTAATCCGGCCCACTAATCCAACACAATAGTATGGTAAAAATGGCCCAAGAGTTCAATGGGCCTATCTGGAAAGTTCTAGCCCAATTGGGCCTAAAGAGTTCAACAACTAGCCACATTCATGGACCCAATTAAATTCAACTGTGGTGGGCCTCAACAGTGCATTTATTAAGCCCAACATTTAAGGAACTAAAGGTATAAATTATTACCTCTAAGATTCTTCACAATGTGGTGGGCCCCACTCCTCGAAATTTCAGCCCAAAGGCCAAGCATAATTATAACATGTTGCTGTCCTAAATTTGGGGGCGTGGGCTGTTACACTATTTCTTTCGACAACACATACTTTCAGGCCCCATTAGGTGGAAACTTATTATGTATGCATTCTTTTTGTATTTTTAAAAAATTCCTAGATATGCAAATATGTGTATTTTAGCATCTCCTGAAGTTCCATTGAAAAATTCCATTGTTTTCCCCACGTTTCCCCGCATTTCCAGAAATCGGCGACATCTATATTGTTTATGTATTCCCAACCAGTGAAATTTGTAGCGATACCGATTCTTCGAACATCGGCGTGGATTTGTATTCATATATCTCAATATCCTCAATAACTATATGGAAAGTTGAAGGATTTGTCAAGCTTTTATAAGGAATGAAGGAAAGAAGTGTGATTAGTCTTGGGTGGGGGGAAGGTGTGGTTTGGCTGTTAAGTGTGAGTAGTCTTAGGTGGGGGGAAGGTGTGGTCTGGCTGTTTACTTTTCTTTCTAGTTGCTACCAATATGCAGTGTTTTAAATATTGATGATATCAATCGATATGCGATATATCTTGTATCCCACCTGTGCAATATGAAACACACAGGTAGTGCCGATATATCCCACCTATTTGATCCAGTGAGCATTTTCATTTTTTGATACATGTTTTTGTTGTAAATCACGTTAAAGCAGTGTCAAATGGTTACAAATATATGATTCTTCATATTTTCCATGAAAAATTATGGATTTGGAACTTCGATTTTGAGATTTGGGGGAGATGGGTCAGTTGCAATCTTTGTATCCAAACATAAAATTAAACATGTATGTAACCAGATCTAGTGATTCTTCTTTTGCTTTTGAATGTATTGCTTGTGTTTCAATACATGTCTTATAACATATATAAATTATATTAATAGACTTTGAATATACTTCTATCAGTTCAATTGGAAATCACTTATATTAAGACCCCATACAAAGGAAACCCCTATTATGTGCACTTTTTTTTTGTAATGTTTTGATTTCTAAGTGTGTATTGATGTCTTTTTCAACAATCCCTGAAGTTTCATTGAAACATTCGACCAATTTCCCATGTTTCCTAACAACAATGATACATTACGTGATACAACCGATATATCCCATGCGATAATCGATATTTATTTGTATCCCAATGGTGTGATACATTCCGTGATAACGATAATTAAAACATTGCCAATATATACTATCCTTTCATGGTTCAATTTACACGTTGTTTTGAATTTCACGATTTTAGTTTTGTAATCTCTTTTTGTACTTTTTCTTTCCATTGATATGGTGATATTTTCCTGAGTATTGAAGAATGCTACTTGAAGATGCATTCTGCAAATGCCAAATGCAAGTGCCCAGCATGTTCTAGTGTGTTGCATGTGTGAGATCCAAGACTTTCGCCAGATAGGCCCCACATTGAATGTAATTGAGCTCTCTCTCAATAAGGCCGGTTCGGTCATCAGGTAGGCCAAACATGTACATTAGATACAATTAACCACTTGCTCTAAAAGCTCGAATTGATAGAACATGGAAAATTAATCCCTTTATCTTATAGCCTAGGCCCCACATCTCATGGGTTAGGACCTCGGCCGAACCCCCCTTGTGGGCCCCACTTCACATGGGTACCGCCTCACACGAGCCACCCGCCTTACACGGGCCGCCCATCCCGAGTGTGCCCTTGCATCCCACAGGCCACCCCACTTGAGCTCGGTGTGAAAATGCCCCTGCATTAATCACCCCCGGTGAGGAATCTTGAACGCGAGACCTTCCGCTCTGATACCATTTTGATGCAGGACAATTAACCACTTGCTCTAAAAGCTTGAATTGATAGAGCATGGTGAATTAATCCCTTTATCTTATAGCCCAGGTGTAACGCCCTGAAAATCGGGGGTCGAGTAGGAGCTCAACTCCCGAGTTCTAACGCATCACTTATGCAACATAGACAATGATGATTAAATGTTGTCTGTATTAGCACAGTAAACATGAATGAGATTAAGCCAAAACAACATATCATACTCCAGAGACGATTAATTTAAGCGTGCGGAAGACTGTGATAGATATATGAAATGTATGAGTAATCGTAGGTCTCTTGAGTGTGATCATGTAACCAGGTCAATAAATACATGTAAATTCTCAAAAATATACAAAATGGTAATGTGTAATGTCATCTAGTCCAAAACCCTGTAGCCCCCTCGACAATCAGGACACGGCTCACATGAACTCGCTTGATAACTGCATATAGGAGAACGCCTCCTCATCGTCCTCGAAACTTGGCTCCGCCTCGTAGGCATCGCCATCACCTGCAGCTAAGACAGAGTTTGGTTGGTGTTTAAAAGACTGTCCCAGAATGTGGGAGTGAGTGATCAACTCAGTGGAGCTATAAAGCAAAGGTTAACATGTTATCAATTCAGTCACGCAGTAATGATAAAGCAATACAATCAAGCATTCCTAAGTACTCTGGTTAATGCAAAGATGATATGCATTAATGATGGATGCCCTCGCCTGCACTCCCTCTGCGAACTTCCTCTCACGGTTGCGGCATGCACCCCTTCCACAGTGCTCAACTCCAACGCCAAAGGCACATGCAATGCGGTGCATGAACGTGATTACCGAGTTCTTGTTAGACCTTTTCATACAGTAGGATTGGGAAGCTAAGGTACCTCCCTTATATCATTTCCCAAACAATGATCCATTCTAGGGTCGTCAGTCCTTGTAAGTATCATACAATGTTACGGTTCTAGGTCACTACAAAGGGCTCGTCACCTGATCAGTGTAGGCCTAGTTTATACTCTAGTTGCTACGGAAAAGCTCGTCGCCTCAACGCAGTCTCAGAGTATGCTCGAGGTCACTACAAAGGGCTCGTCACTTGATCAGTGTAGGCCGACAACTCGAATACAGTGTCCTATAACACCGTATTCGGCTCACGAGGCGGTGCTGCTCACTGGTCACTACGGGGAGGCTCGTCGCCCCAGCGTAGGCTGAAAGCTCGGCCACGGTGTCCCATACCACCATGTCCGGCTCATGAGTCTTAGCAGATCGAGGTACCAAGGTTAATGGGGTTTCCACTGGTGAGTTTGGTACCTTAGATTCAAGCAGTAGCGTCCATACATGGTGAACATACATCGGCCCAATCGGGTTACTTGACAAGCTCGACTAGTACGAGCGCACGTAGATTTAATCGACATGAAATGCATAAGCATCCCACGTGGCCTAACCACCGTCGTCAAATGACGTACGACTCGGGTTCGTCGAACGCGTCCGTCGTGGCCAAGAACAGTTCTGCCACCGACCATAAACCATTACCGATTGCCTGGACTACGACGTAGCCCCAAACACACTCCAGAACAATAACATTCACATGAAATAGCCAAGACAACATGTAACAATACAATTAAATATAGATCCCATGTCAGCATTTCGACGAACACATAGAATACATGTTAACATACATGAGTATTTAATCCACGAATCACATAGTAGTAAAATAGATTACTTGAAGGAAACTGTAACCCTAGAGAAGGGGATTGAGAATCCTATCTCAACACCCTCATTAAACACATTACATTAAGCATTTTCTCACTCAGGCATTTTATCAAACACTCAGACTACACATATCAACATACATAACATATGTTGATTATAACATATACTTAGACAGATCCTCCCAACAAGGAGTTGTCACATACACAACAATCTTGTATTTGCATTCCATAGACACGGCAGGCACAAATCACAATCCCATATTCATTCAAATCACAATCCCATATTCATTCAGTCATTTCAACAAACACTTAGAATACACACTATAACATACATGACGTATGTTGGCCATAACATGTATTATGGCAAACCCTTTCAACAAGGGGTTGTCGCACATACAACAACCCCATATCCCCGACGGATAATCATGTCAAACACGAATCCAAATTCTATACGCATTCAATCATTTCAACTAACACATGGAGTGCACTATACTCAACATAGTTCATATATCTGTAAAGCAAAGGAATCTTCGCATTTAACATGTGAAATGACACCCAAATCAGTTATAAATCATTAGCCGACATTGAAAGCCTTGAAAACCATAACCTAAACGTTTATAGTCCGCACCTTTCGCCAGTAAACAAGTATCGAACTCAGTTTGTATACCGAGTCTTTGTATACGGTACAACGACAACCTACAGTATGCAATAGGTTAGCTATTTCATCACTTACACTATTTGAAACCCTAAAACAGATTAGGGTTAGGATTTCTTACCTAAGAACGGGATCGGAATCGCCGGAATAGCGATACAGAGGGGATAGTTAAGCACGTGGAGCAGCGGGATGGAATCCCACAAACAAACTCCAACTCTCTCTCTCACTTTCTCTCTCTTTCCTTCTCTTTCTTCTCTCCTCTCACCTAGGGTTAGAAATTCGTATGTGAAGGGAGTGAGAGGGTTTAAGGCCCTTATATAGGCCCAGAACTGACCTCGATGGCCCAGGGCCATGGTATATTTAGGTTATGGCCAAAAGTTGGCTATTTCGGTCCAACGGAGCTGTTTCGGAGGCCTCTTTTCCACATGCGGTCGGACTTAAGCTTCCTGACGTTGGATCTAGGTCAGGCTAAGATCTCGGCCCGATCGGATCAGTGGATCGACTGTGGGGGACCAGTTTCAGTTCAACGGTCGTCGTCACTCGATCAGGGCCATGAGTACATGGACCAGTGCTGGGAAATTTCCCTGATCCGAGGGTGTATTTGGGTCGGATTCTGACGGTCTGAAACCTTAGATTTGGCCAGCAAGCGAACGGCCCAAATCACTTAAATCTGAGTTCATTTCCTAAAGATATTCGTGTTTCTCACACACTTCGCTCCGAGCTCAAGTTGTGCGTTTCTGGGCACTATCTGGATTTGATTTCCGAGATGGTTGTCAAGCCCAGTGAGGCGGTCATAACTGTATAGTTTCGCAGTAATTGGATTTTCGACGCACGGTCCAGGTCCGATACGGAGTTTCAATACGCTCCCGAGAGCAACTGGGTTTAGAGATTGATCTTAGGTTTCAAGGTAATGTAGCGTTAATGATTCTACAAGTTTTGGGTCTTGCAGTTCGTATTGAAAGTGATTCAAGGTAATTTTGCAGATTATTTAGTTTAGTAGTACTTAACTAAATCATGCTCTAATTACAACAGAGTAAGGTCCTAGGGCAGTTCTACGTCCCTTTCTAGCCCTTTTAATTAGTATGTTATTTTAATTATTTTTCTAGCAGTTCATCATCAAGTCTATTTCATCTCCACCAAATTTCATTAGATTTCGTGTTGTAGAAAAATTCTAAAAAATTCCAGAAGCAACTGCTGTCCAAACTAATGATTTTCGGACAATTGTCACGACTACTTATATTTAACTACATGAAACATTTTATTATATTTTTCACTTATTTTTATATGAAACTAGACTCATCGAGATTCAATCTGGCTTTGAATCACCTAAAACGGAGTTATATTAAGGGAGATATGACTTTTCGAAGTCGGACAAAAAAAACTACAGAAAACTGCAGAAAACGGGCTTCCCGGCCCGCTGTGGCCCGCTGGCCGGCGATGCCTCGCCGTCACGACAATGCCATCGCCACTCGCTGGACAGTTTGGGGGTGGTTTCACTGTCCGATATTTGAAACAGGTGTATTTTGTAAACCAGAATGAGTTATTCGACGTGCAATATATGATTTTTGGGTAGGAGAAGCTGCTCTATCCAAATAACCTATTTGTTTTGTGAGATTCCAAAAGGTTAATGGTCAAAATCCCATTTTATTTATTTATTTACTATTTATAATAAATTTTAATTTCATTATTGTTCTTCATCATTTAAACTTTACGATTAGTGTCTAATATGAAAGTACTTGGAAAAATTTGAAGCATAAGGTGGTGAAAGGTGAGATTTTGAAGGAAATGGGTTAAAAAGGGATTTGAGGCTTTAAGATTGAGTTCTGAGAAGTCAATTAAGGTGTTATGATCGAATCATTGCCTAAGGATGTCTAACTCCAGGTTGGCAAAAATCCGGGGCGTTACAATCTACCCCCCTTAAAAATAATTTCGTCCCCGAAATTGGCTAAGGGTAATAAGTAAAGATTTTATTAGTACATTTGCCTAAATTTTTATTGATTTCAAGTTTATATGCGTGGCAGGGTGTACACTATTTATGCTAGTCTGGCTCAATTCAGTCTATCCTCCTTAACACTTCTTCACCCTGAAATTAGCTAAGGCTCCTATTGGGTCCATATTCAATGAGCACATTATAGATACACTGACCTTGGTTATTTTAATTTAGCTCGTACTCATTGTTAGACCTATTCTTTAATATGAATTGGTTCAATACCTGGACCCCTAATTGCTTTCCTTCGAAGACTTCATTATTGATATTCTAAGGAAGATTCATATCTTATTTAATGACCTAACCTTACGTATAACTTAGATCAATTTCTTTCGATCTTGGGCCAGTGGGGCAGGGGCCCACCACGCTTTTGTTGCGCCACTTTGGTCAAACGAATGTATTAGCTGACCTAACTAGATTGGGCTCATAATGTTCTACCCCCCTTAAAAATTATTTCTACTCTCAAGGCTCAAGATCTCTGTCCTAATCCGTATGTCGGAACAAGGTGTAATTTAGGACCTATCCTTGACATGAAATGGGATACGATCTCCCAATACATTGGTCTTCCTCCCATCGATGATGTGTGCTATGACATTGGTACCTATGGTTATAGAAAAGAGCTAAAATGATGGGTGTTGAGGTTGATTTCTGGGACGGGTGTGAGTTTGTGGTAAGATGCCTAATTCTACCAAAGGACTTTTGCCACGGTCCCGACTTACCTTTAATCATGTCCAGTTTAATACTCTAAGATAGTCTATACATTAGTAGTACATAAGGAATTTGGGCAAAATAGGTTAACGGGCAGACTATGTTTCTAAGTTCATATGCACAATATGTATGCTAGAATGGTCTGTGATTCGGGACATAATTCTTAACTGTCTGTTGCCCATTTGAGGAATTTCTTGGGCCTAGATAGAAAAATCTCTATTGGATATATTCTTAACACTTCTCAAAAACAAAGTAATAAACCTTTGGTTGTAAGTGGTAGGGCCAACACAGAAGGAAAGTTTTGTAGTGAGTCTGAGCCGGATACATAGACCTTCTGCCTAGCTAGGACAGAAAATTTGTCGTATCAATTCTTAATCCTAGTTGATCCCGATCTTCTGCTTGATCAAAGCATTGAGTTCATTGGTAACTACTAGGATTGAGAATTCAATTCAAACTGCGAATACTTCGCTTATATATATAGTTTCTCTACTCCGTGTTCCCGATTGTAATAAGTCCTTGGGAAGGTTATTCTAAGGGGTGTATTGATTTGACCTAACGTTAAATCCAAGGGATATATAAGTTTTCACTAAGCGTGAATAGTTTCTAAGTTAAAACAACTTTCCTAAGAGTTATTAAAGAAGCCTATAAGTATCAAGGGAATCCAACGAAAGAATGAGGTCTCCCTCCAACCTAATCAAGCCGACTAACTAAGTCTATCATTCAATTATTTTAGCATAATCAGTCTTTTACATTCCTTAGTATAACCAGTAACCTAGTCTTAACTTATGAGTAGCGGTAATCCACTAGTTGTAATCCAAAGTCTATGTTTATACGCTAGATGATTTCATACCATTTCTAATACGAGAAATTGTTTTATCACTTAGGGTCAAAAGTTGTCTGATTGGAATTGAGTTGTCTGAACTTGAATTTAACTGTGGTCGAGCACT
This sequence comes from Magnolia officinalis, assembly GCA_021015155.1. NCBI lineage: Eukaryota > Viridiplantae > Streptophyta > Magnoliopsida > Magnoliales > Magnoliaceae > Magnolia > Magnolia officinalis. The sequence goes on along the minus strand of JAJHSJ010000002.1, from coordinate 81,535,065 downwards.
TCACATATGCTCATACCAGCTAAGGAGGTCCTCTGGTTCATGTTATTAATTTTATTAGTATTAGATTTCCTAAACTGTCAGATTTTTCAAAATGTAGGAGTACCGACTCTAGGTCCAAAACTCTAAATGCCCCACCATTGATGGTCATTGTGGTTTGTATAATCCTCATTCCCAAGGTCCTGGCTCTCATTACTCCGCTCTAAATTTATTGGTTTGGGTTCTTAGGCCTATAGGATCCGTTTTTGTGGTCCAACGTGCCCGTATTCGCGTCATTTGGATCCGTTTCAGGTTTGGAATTCATCAACTAACGACTCAAACCCGTTGACTGATGGCGTAGAGGTGACTTAGGTCGATTCACGTGATCGAAGATACGTTGTGGACTAAATTACAGTATTTGGTCTCACCTGTCGGCGAAACCTTGGGATCCTAATGTCGTCTCTAAATTCCATCACCCCCTTCCTAAGTCAGAGTACATCAGTGTGCGTCGTGTTACCATAACCCAAGTCCAGTTTAATCCAAATCATGCTCTGATACCAACTTGCAATGCCCTGAAAATCGGGGGTCGAGCAGGAACTCAACTCCTGAGTTCCAACGCATCACTTATGCAACATAGACAATGATGATTAAATGTTGTCTGTATTAGCATAGTAAACATGAATGAGATTAAGCCAAAACAACATATCATACTCCAGAGACGATTAATTTAAACGAGCGGAAGACTGTGATAGATATATGAAATGTATAAGTAATTGTAGTTCTCCTGAGTGTAATCATGTAACCAGGTCAATAAATACATGTAAATTCTCAAAAATATACAAAATGGTAATGTGTAATGTCATCTAGTCCAAAACCCTGTAGCCCCGACAATCAGGACACGGCTCACATGAACCCACCTGATAACTGCATATAGGAGAACGCCTCCTCATCGTCCTCGAAACTTGGCTCCGCCTCGTAGGCATCGCCATCACCTGCAGCTAAGACAGAGCCTGGTTGGTGTTTAAAACACAGTCCCAGAATGTGGGAGTGAGTGATCAGCTCAGTGGAGCTATAAAGCAAAGGTTAACATGTTATCAATTCAGTCACGCAGTAATGATAAAGCAATACAATCAAGCATTCCTAAGTACTCTGGTTAATGCAAAGATGATATGTATTAATGATGTATGCCCTCGCCTGCACTCCCTCTGCGAACTTCCTCTCACGGTTGCGGCATGCACCCCTTCCACAATGCTCAACTCCAACGCCAAAGGCACAAGCAATGTGGTGCATGAAGGTGATTACCGAGTTCTTATTAGACCTTTTCATACAGTAGGATTGGGAAGCTAAGGTACCTCCCTTATATCATTTCCCAAACAATGATCCATTCTAGGGTCGTCAGTCCTAGTAAGTATCATACGATGTTACGGTTCTAGGTCACTACAAAGGGCTCGTCACCTAATCAGTGTAGGCCTAGTTTATACTCTAGTTGCTACGGAAAAGTTCGTCGCCTCAACGCAGTCTCAGAGTATGCTCGAGGTCACTACAAAGGGCTCGTCACTTGAAAGTGTAGGCCGACAACTCGAATACAGTGTCCCATACCACCGTATTCGGCTCACGAGATGGTGTTGTTCACTGGTCACTACGAGGAGGCTCGTCGCCCCAGCGTAGGCCGACAGCTCGGCCACGGTGTACCATACCACCATGTCCGGCTCATGAGTCTTAGCGGATCGAGGTACCAAGGTTAACGGGGTTTCCACTGGTCAGTTTGGTACCTTAGATTCAAGTAGTAGCGTCCATACATGGTGAACATACATCGGGCCAATCAGGTTACTTGACAAGCTCGACTAGTACGAGCACACGTAGATTTAATCGACATGAAATGCATAAGCATCCCGCGTGGCCCAACCACTGTCGTCAAATGACGTACGACTCGGGTTCGTCGATCGCGTCCGTCGTGGCCAAGAACAGTTCAACCACCGACTGTAAACCATTACCAATTGCCTGGACTACGGCGTAGCCCCAAACACACTCCAGAACAATAGCATTTACATGAAATAGCCAAGACAACATGTAACAATACAATTAAATATAGATCCCATGTCAGCATTTCGATGAACACATAGAATACATGTTAACATACATGAGTATTTAATCCATGAATCACATAGTAGTAAAATAGATTACTTGAAGGAAACTGTAACCCTAGAGAAGGGGATTGAGAATCCTATCTCAACACCCTCATTAAGCACATTACGTTAAGCATTTCCTCACTCAGGCATTTTATCAAACACTCAGACTACACATATCAACATACATAACATATGTTGATTATAACATATACTTGGACAGATCCTCCCAACAAGGAGTTGTCACATACACAACAATTTTGTATTTGCATTCCATAGACACGGCAGACACAAATCACAATCCCATATTCATTTAGTCATTTCAACAAACACTTAGAATACACACTATAACATACATGACGTATGTTGGCCATAACATGTATTAGGGCAAACCCTTTCAACAAGGGATTGTCACACATACAACAACCCTATATCCACGACGGATAATCATGTCAAACACAAATCCAAATTCTATACGCATTCAATCATTTCAACTAACACATGGAGTGCACTATACTCAACATAGTTTATATATATCTGTAAAGCGACGGAATCTTCGCATTTAACATGTGAAATGGCACCCAAATCAGTTATAAATCATTAGCCGACATTGAAAGCCTTGAAAACCATAACCTAAATGTTTATAGTCCGCACCTTTCGCCGGTAAACAAGTATCGAACTTAGTTTGTATTATGAGTCTTTGTCTACGGCACAACGGCAACCTACAGTATGAAATAGGTTAGCTATTTCATCACTTACACTATTTGAAACCCTAAAACAGATTGGGGTTAGGATTTCTTACCTAAGAACGGGATCGGAATCGCCGGAATAGCGATACAGAGAGGATAGTTAAGCACGTGGAGCGGCGGGATGGAATCCCACAAACAAACTCCTACTCTCTCTCTCTCACTTTCTCTCTCTTTCCTTCTCTTTCTTCTCTCTTCTCTCACCTAGGGTTGGAAATTCGTATGTTAAGGGAGTGAGAGGGTTTAAGGCCCTTATATAGGCCCAGAACTGACCTCAATGGCCCCAGGGCCATGGTATACTTAGGTTATAGCCAAAAGTTGGCTGTTTCGGTCCAACGGAGCTGTTCCGGAGGCCCCTTTTCCACATGCGGTCGGACTTAAGCTTCCTGACGTTGGATCTAGGTCAGGTTAAGATCTCGGCCCGATCAGATCAGTGGATCGACTGCGGGGGACCAGTTTCAGTTCAATGGTCGTTGGCACTCGATCAGGGCCACGAGTACATGGACCTGTGCTGAGAAATTTCCCTGACCGAGGGTGTATTTGGGTCGGATTCTAACGGTCTGAAACCTTAGATTTGGCCCGCAAGCGAACGACCCAAATCACTTAAATCTGAGTTCATTTCCTAAAGATATTCGCGTTTTTCACACAATTCGCTCCGAGCTCAAGTTGTGCGTTTTTGGGCACTATATGGATTTGATTTCCGAGATGGTTGTCAAGCCCAGTGAGGCGGTCATAACTGTATAGTTTCGCGGTAATTGGATTTTCGATGCGCGGTCCAGGTCCTATACGGAGTTTCAATGCGCTTCCGAGAGCAACTGGGTTTAGAGATTGATCCTAAGTTTCAGGGTAATGTAGCGTTAACAATTCTACAAGTTTTGGGTCTTGCGGTTCGTAGTGAAAGTGATTCAAGGTAATTTTGCAAATTATTTAGTTTAGTAGTACTTAACTAAATCATGCCCTAATTACAACAGAATAAGGTCCTAGGGCAGTTCTACGTCCCTTTCTAGCACTTTTCATTAGTATATTATTTTAATTATTTTTCTAGCAGTTCGTCATCAAGTCTACTTCATCTCTACCAAATTTCATTAGATTTCGTGTTGTAGAAAAATTCTAAAAAATTCCAGAAGCAGCAGCTGTCCAAACTAATGATTTTCGGACAGTTGTCACGACTACTTATATTTAACTACATGAAACATTTTATTATATTTTTCACTTATTTTTATATGAAACTAGACTCATCGAGATTCAATCTGGCTTTTGAATCACCTAAAACGGAGTTATATTAAGAGAGATATGACTTTTCGAAGTCAGATGAAAAAAACTACAGAAAACTGCAGAAAACGGGCTTCCCGGCCCGCTCAGTCCGCTGGCCGGCGAGGCATTGCCATCACGGCAATGCCATCGTCACTCGCTGGACAGTTTGGGGGTGGTTTCACCGTCCGATATTTGAAACAGGTGTATTTTGCAAACCGGAATGAGTTATTTGACGTGCAATATATGATTTTGGGGTAGGAGAAGCTGCTCTATCCAAATAACCTATTTGTTTTGTGAGATTCCAAAAGGTTAATGGTCAAAAGCTCATTTTATTTATTTATTTATTTACTATTTATAATAAATTTTAATTTCATTATTGTTCTTCATCATTTAAACTTTACGATTAGTGTCTAATATGAAAGTACTTGGAAAAATTTGAAGGAAAGGTGGTGAAAGGTGAGATTTTGAAGGAAATGGGTTAAAAATGGATTTGAGGCTTTAAGATCGAGTTCTAAGAAGTTAATTAAGGTGTTATGATCGAAACATTGCCTAAGGATGTCTAACTCCAGGTTGGCAAAAATTCGGGGCGTTACACCAGGCCCCATATCCCATGGGTTAGGACCTCGACCGAACCGGCCCCACTTCACATGGGTGTCGCCTCACACGAGTCACCCGCCTCACACGGGTGTGGCCCACCTCACACGAGCCACCCACCTCACACGAGCTGCCCACCCCGAGTGTGCCCCTACATCCCACAGGCCACCCCACTTGAGCCCGGTGTGAAAATGCCCCTGCATTAAAGTGCCTGATGGGATCAACTAGAATTTTGGGCTAAAGCACATGGATTTGCATTTATCTTGATCTCTATTTATGGGGCAAAAGTTAGACTCCATATTTATTCATTACAAAATTACCAGAATCCCTGGCACTCACCTTCTTGAAATAACATTTGACAAACCGGGTTCATGGATGACAAAACCCACAAGCAGCATAGAGGAATAGCTTCTTATTACAATCCGCACTCTACATAGACCACATAGATTATCATCATCATCATCATCATCATCTAAGCCTTATCCCAGATTATCATCAACATCATTATCATCTATGCCTTATCCCAGATTATCATCATCATCATCTAAGCCTTATCCCAACTAATTGGGATCGGCTACACGAATCCTTTCCCACCATTCCACTGTATCAAGGGCCATCCCATATGTCGTCAAGTCAATATGTGAGGTCACATGATGGTCACATAAAACACATGGATGGTCATGGTTAGACCGTATGTCCACTCTATACACAAAGCACATGGATGGTCACAAGAAACTAAGCAATAAAAGTTTCAGATAAAATCAGTAGAAGAAGGATAGAAAAACTCAAGGTTTAAACCCTAAAAGGGGTCCAGCTTCCCTTTTCTTCAAAACTTAGAGGAAAACAATACACTTTAATCTCAGTTCTTGATTTCATGTATCTTGGGCCTTAAAATGTTTCATAAACTAACTTAGCTACTAAATGTCTCCAAAGAAGACCCACGGGCCACTAAACTTGTTTTCTAACAGCATCCAACGAGAGACCAGCCTACACGCTTCAAATTACCACACTAGAGGTGATGATCATGTAAACCTCATTCACCTTCTCCCGCATGGGACATTACCCCAGCACATTAAAAAAGAACATGAAGAAGCCTAGGTTTTAAAAAAAAAGTTTCAGCACAAAAGAGATGAGAAAGACCAAGATGAAAATGCCGATAGAAGAGTGGAGGATGGATAGCAAGAGCAAATTCGCTCCACTACCATTTAGTTTTGTAGATTAAAAGAGTGAAAGTAGAAGAGAAGAAAGAGAAAAAGAGGAGAGAAAGTTGGGAGAAGAAAGAAAGAGAGTTAAGGTTAGACATCCACACCCACTCCCCTTATATTCATTAATAGAAAGTAAAAATGACAAAACTGCCCTTAATAACAAAAGCAAATATACCCAACATGTCCCATACCCTCTTAAACAACTAATAACTTAAGAGAACGACTAAAAACAAAAGCTGGGTGGGCCATACTCCACATCTCTTAACACTAACATTGTAACATGCGTTGTTTAAGTCTTGAGGAAAATCTCGATGTTCATCTTTCTATCTGAACATTGGATGTGTGAGCTGTTTTCTCATAGATCATCATTTCTCATCATGAGCACATCCTCCAAGTTTTACTGGGATCCAGTCTTGTTCTTCCAATCCATCTTGAGCTTATATGGAAGTTGCTTGACACATATCTTGAGGTTTGTAAATTACTTGTTCCAGTCCATCCCTCTGAACTTCATTGTTTCTTCTTGTTGAATTCCTTGAATCCAAATCCGACTTACATTAATCACCTGTCTGAAAATGATTTGATTCATGCTTGGCCTTTTCTCTTGGAGTGGGTGAATAGTTGCTGACCTCTGCGATTTCTGTCTCTCTTTTCAAAACTAAAAATCTTCTCAGTTGCTTTTCTTGGCATCAGATGTAGCACTTAAAAGTATAAGCATTTTCTTTTTCCAAAATTGTTGATTAATCATAGTGCCATGGTCAACAAATGGAGGATTTTTTAATGACAATCTCTGTTTTTTCTTATAGTTGTTTGGATGTTAATGCTTGAAAATTTATTTTATGGAAAGTCAATGCAGTATAATGCAGTTATCAATCCCACCGCATCTTTTTAGCCTTATAATTAATATAGTATGTTCTAGATCTCCTCATTAGGACTAAACTTGCATTGAAGGACAGGAACTTCTATTCTGGAAGATTTTTGGGGCATGGTAAATCCTTCTTCTTTTTCTTTTTTCTTTTTTTCTGTGTTGCAGTTAGAGAGTTAAGAGGAGAGGTGCAATAACATTCCACATTCAACTAAAGTCTGCTAGCCACAATAGAATTATCTCTCACACACTCTTTATAGGCACACATTTGTGCTGATTTGGCATTTGTAGGACATCTGATAGTTGGGATCCACCATGCGGATAACACTCAAGTCCAGATCAATCCATTAATTGAATATGGACTGTTGGCAAGTTCTTTAAAACCATCCACTGTTTTACAAGGATGGCCCGCATGATGAATGGACCAACCTCATGGAGTCCACCTTATGCATGGAGTTCCTATACATGTGACTGATTGCGTGTAAAGCGCATGTGGACTAGCAGACCACACAAAATTCTTCCCATGCAAAGGGTGGCCGGCCTGATGAGTGTGTTGGCCTGATTTTCCTACAAGTATTTCTAAATGGTCTATTTGTTCTCGCACAAGGGTGGCCCACCTGGTAAGTGGATTGACCTGATGTTTAGTCACTCGATGATTCCACCTTATGGGTGTCTTGGACATCCTACACATGTACCACGTAGGCATGTGTGTTGTGTGTAAATTGTGTGGAGAGGGATGTGTGTGGCGATCAAATCTCCACCTATATTTGGGTTTGGGCTAACCCCAGTGACAGTTCGCCATTATTTTAAAAATGGTGGTGAGTCTTCCACCCAGTGTTTAAATTATTGGCGAAATTATCAAATTGTCGCCGATAATGTCAGTATCGCTGGGTAATCGAAACCTATAACCCCTTTTTTCATCTCTCTTCTGAAAATCGCCAAAATCTCGCCGATATTATCATTTTTTTTTTCGATATTTCCAAAAAATCACCGATAATTCCCTATTCCTAATGACAAAATCATCGAAATCAAATGTAAAATATAGAAAAACTTTTTTTTTTCCCCCTCGGATTTGTTTGAGAAAGAAAATTCCAGCGCCTTGATAGTCGTTGGATTGCAGATCGGCAACCGTTCTTCAAAGGTACGAATCAAACAAAAAAATATATATTTTCCGTCAAAAAATGCTTCCATGGCGACTTCTTCGGAAAGAATCAGTGTTGTGAGTCTCGAAACGTGCTTTTAGAGCTACAAAAATCCGGGGATCTATTTTCTTATGGAAGAAATTTTGAATTTTAGGGTTCGAGGGAGAGGGATTTTCGGGTTGAAAAGGAAAAGGGGGAGGGTTTCTATTTTTAACCCCTGTTACGAGGCATGGATTGGGTACTACTCCCTCCAGGACCTAACTAGAGACGGACGGTCATGTCAAGGGCTCTGTGATGCCCATCGCAATCTATATGTTTTATCCACACCGTCCATCTATTTTGACAGATCATTTTATGCCATGAGCCCCAAAAGGAGGCAAATCGAAGGCTCAAGTGGACCATACCATATGAAGCAGTCTTCTAGCGTTGAAAACTTCTTGGGGGCCCACCATGATGTTTATTTTCCATCAAACCTGTTCATAAGGTCACAAAGACCTCTTATATGAAGGGGAAACATAACTACCAACTTGATCCAAACTTTTGTGGCTCCTAAAAAGTTTTCAACGGTAAGCTTTCAATCCGCATTGCTTCCTTTGGTGTGGTCCACTTTGGACTTCAATCTGTCTCATTTTTGGTCGTATGCCATAAAATGGTCTTTAAAAGTGGATGGACGGCGTGGATTAAACAGATACACCATTGTAGGTCTCACAGAGCTCTTGACAGGTCTATTTGTCTCTAGCTAGGTCCTGGTGGGGAAGTACCCAATCTGCTCCGCTTATCACTGGGAGCTCAAATTCGTACACAATATGCTTAGGGCCTGTTTGGCCGGTGGGATTAGAAGGGATTAGGTGGGATGGGATTCATCTAGTTCTGTGCCAATTCCACTCCATGTTTGGGAAGAATGGAAAAGCTTGGAATTACATTAAATGGAATTGCATTGGGTCCCATGCCAATTTCACTCAATGTTAGCAAGTTGTGTAGGTCCCACCATGATGTGTGGGCTATATCCACACCGTCCACCCATTTATCAAGATTATTTTAGAGCATGGGCCAAAAAATCAGGTAAATCTAAAGCTCAAGTGGACCCCACCATAGAAAGCAACAGGGATTGAATACTTACCGTTGAAAACTTCTTTGGGGCCACATAAGTTTTGGATCTACCTCATTTTTAGGCCCATGCCATAAAATGAGGTTACAAAACAAATGAACGATTTAGATATAACACGTGTGTTATTCTCAGTAATTTCAAATGATGGTGGGTATATCTTTTCAATGTACCACCGTATTATCATCAAAGCATGGCATTAATCTTATCCCATGGCAACAGGGGACAATCCCTGCCATGGGTAATAATTATGTTTTTTGAATCCCATCCCACCTAATCCCTTCTAATCCCACCGCCCGAACAGGCCCTTAGTGTATTGAGTAGACTTTGTGGGGCTCACCATGATGTGTGTCACATCCACACCGTCCATCCATTTTTCTAGATCATTTTAGGGCATGGTCCTAAAATTCAAGAATATCCAAAGCTCATGTGAACTACACTATAGGAAATAGAGTGAATTGAACGTATTCTGTTGAAAACTTTTTGGGGCCCACAAAAGTTTTGGATGAGGCTGATATTTATTTCTTCCCTTCATTTGTATCTTTTTAACCTTATTAATGGGTTGGATGACAAATAAACATCACTATGGGCCCTAGGAAGGTTTCAACATTGGACATCATTAACCCCATTGTTTGTTGTGGTGTGGTCCACTTAAGCTTTGTTTACGCTTCAATTTTGCGCCCAACCCCTAAAATGAGCAGAAAAAATGGATGGAAGGTGTGGATGAGCTACATACATCCAAGGTGGACCCAAAAGAGTTTACTCAATACAAAAAAAGCATACTGAGTTACTTAGTACGCAATCTGCTTTCGGTGGATTAGGTGTTTGTCGGCTAACACCTTAGTGTGTGTTACCCTTACCATGTGGGGTCCATTTTGATGAATTTTTTGTATATCAACATCGTTCTACCATTTTTAAAACTCATTTTACTATGCGATCCAAAATACTAATCAGATCCAAATCTCAGGCGAATGTGGACCACACCATTGGAAACATTGGTGAATGACCATTAAAAACATTTTGTGGGCCACAAAAGTTTTGCATCAAGCCGATCTTTGTATTTTCCCTCCACCCAAGTCTAATTGACCTTATCAACAGGTTGGATGGCAAATAAACATGACGGTGGGCCCTAGGAAGTTCTTAGTGGTGCGTTCAATCACCATTGTTTCCTATGGTCTGGTCTATCTAAGATTTGGATGTGTTTAATGTTTGGGACATTATCTCGGGTGGGACACACCACGAGAAACAGTGATCATTGAATACCCACCATTAAAAAAACTACTTTTATATAGTTATCTAACTGTTAGATTATTGGACAATGAATGAAAGGTTAAGATGAAAAATATCAAAATGGCTTATTTCTAAGAAACAAGTGCCGCATGTTAGAGGTTAGGATATTTCTTAGACAGTGTTTAATCTGAGTTTATAGATGTCAGGTATGCCATTTCTAAGTGCCCAAATTACTCGAGAATCCTCCATAACATTTGTAGAATAAGCTTATTTTTACAACGGTTGCACATGGCCCCACCTACGTGTTTTCATGGATACACGTGTCAACAAACAATTCGAAATACCTCGACTTTTTCAGAACAGGTCCGAGTTAAATAGAAATTATTCAAAGCACTTCTTTTTTACGCTCTCTTTCAGGCCTTTCAACTAATCAATACGACCTCGTAGAGCGGGGCATATTAAGGGTTTAAACTAAGAATTAGTAAAGCCCTTCCCCCGCCTTATGTTCGAAAGGATCATCCTGTCATGAAATTAGGACATCTCATAATCAGGCAGGCCCAACCATTTCGTGAGCCCCCACTTGAATAAGAGGTTTACACGTGATTGTATTTTTTATGGCCTGAGTGCACTATTTACTTATCAAGTGAACCCCACCATGATGATTGGGTTTATGAAAAATCAGGATCATACAATCATAAGATGGGCCAAACTAAAAGAAGCTAGTCAAAACTTCTAGATTCTTCTAGTGGTCCACATAATTATTGTACGTTAGCTGCATTTGTATTATATAAATTCATTTTGGTTACTATTGGATTGATTTCTTATGGCAACGCATGCTTTTTTTACCCAATTAAATGAAAACTTATTATATGATGCGTTCTTTTTGCAATTTTTTAATTCCTAAATATGCAAATATATGTATTTAGGCATGTCCTGAAGTTTCACTAAAAAATTCCATTATTTTCCCCATGTTTCCCCTTTTCCCCCACATTTTGGTTATCGGCGATAACGATATCATCTTTATCTCCGGCCGGCGAAACTTGCAGCGATACCGACAACTTGAACACTGCTTCCACCATACACATGCATATTTGTACGGCAATCTAGACTTGCCATCGCTAGCACCAGTGTTCAAAATATCAGTATCGCGTTACGTATTGCACCTTTGGGATACAGATACGTATCGGTTATCGCATGGGATATATCAGTTGTATCGCGTAATGTATCATTGTTGTTGGGAACATGGGGAAATTAGTCGAGTTTTTCAATGGAACTTCAGTGATTGTTAAAAAACACATCAACACACACTTATAAATCAAAACATTACAAAAAAATAAGTGCACATAATAGGTTTTCTTTGTATAGGGTCCCAATCTTTGCTTTGTCTAACTAAATTGATGCAAGTGTATTCAAAATTCATTCATATAATTTATAAATATAAGAAGATGTGTGGAAACAAAACCAATACATTCAAAAGCAAAAGAAGAATCACTATATTAGGTTACATACATGTTTGATTTTATGTTTGGACACAAGGATTGCAACCAATTTGCGAGCAAGTGGGAAATTTTGATTTTTTTCAACTTTTCGCAACTCAGCCATCTCCTCCAAATCTCAAAATTGAAGGTCCCAATCCATGTTTTTTCATGCAAAACATGAAAAATCGTGTATTTGTAACAATTTGACGATGATTTAACATGATTTACTGGGGAAAAAAAAAAAGGGATCGAAAATCGAAAATGCTCACTGAATCGAACATGTGAGATATATCGCACTACTTGTGAGTTTCGTATTGCACAGGTGGGATACAAGATATATCGTGGGATATATCGGCCAATATCGTCGATATTTAAAACACTGGCTGGCACAATTGTGGACGAAGCATAAAATAAAAATAATACTGAGTAAATGATAGTAGCCATTGCCCTTGGAATTTGAACCTATCACTACTTTACTTTTAAACCCATTTAATAACCAACAATTGGATGATTTGGATTGGTCGACCGGTGCAATTTTTGAGATGTGTTCCATCCAAAATGTGCTCCATAATTTGGTTGGTTAGAATAGTTGTACATGAGTGCCACGTCTAAGGAGGATCGTGGTGAACTATAGATGGAGTGTGGACTCGTACGATATTGGCCACAATTTAAGAAATGGTAATCTCTTCCACTGTACACAGAAGTTTTCTGCTTCTAAATTTCATTGTTGATTATATAAGTCATATGTGTTATCTTTAGATTATTTGCTATTACAAAGAGTCCCTTCTTGTGCAGGAATGGAATACTTCAATTGATTTTCTCTAAAAACCACACTCTAGTGCTTGCATCTTTGATGTTCTTGCTGGTTTTATCCGAAAATAAAGGTATTTTAATCTGCATTAATTATCATAACATTCTAGACAGATAGAATTCTCTAGTGGTTTCTTCATTCTCGCTATTTTGTTTGCAGACCTTGATGATTCATTGTCTTCTTTTATGGGATTTGCAAAGAAGAAAATTAGGAAAGATAAGGCGATTGAACAGGTTGATTTGTGTTTTTTAATTTTTACTACCATGTTGAATGGTCGGTTATTTCAATCATCATCATCATCTCAGCCTTATCCCAACTAATTTTGTTTTATTTTCCATATTTAATCTAATCTTACTCTTTTAGACTGTATCATCTTTCCACATGAACAGATAAATGCTATGAACTTGTCATTTCAATTTAACCCAATGGCTTCTTCTAAAGCTGCAAATAACAGAACCATGATACATCATTAAAGTGTGCCAGATACTTGTGAATCAACTAATTGCTTGAATCCACTAATTGGAAAGCCATCTATCTAATGTTTCTTTCCTCTCATTAGTATTCATAAAAGATACTTTTTGGTTGATCGGTGATTTAATTTGTATAGCAACCATTTTATCTTTCCATGCAATTTGTAATAAAATGTAACCATGTGTGCGTGGGTCTGGCTCCATGGTATATAGACGTTGTTTCAACATTGAGATCATGGGATCAAGTGCCCATGTGGGGTGGGGGTATGTGTGTGGGGTGTGGGTGTGTATGTAATATATATATATATATATATATATATATATATATATATATATATATATATATATATATAGCCATGTGTTCGTGTGTGCTTACATTGGTACACCTGTGGTGTACCTTACCATTTGTTATCCTTTAGAGATGTGATGAGGATGGGGATAAGTGCTAAACAATTGCAAATGATAATATTAAAAGGCTTATAAACAAAGGAAGAAGAGGGGAGACATGATATGCTCTCTCCATTTTTGTCTCCTCTCCTGGGGCGGAGGTCTCTTTCTTCGTTTTTGCTTCCTTTTTCCCTTTTATCATTACTGGTAGCTCAACCAAGCCCATCACCACTGGTACCCATCTTCAATCTAGTTGGCCTGCCAAAAGCAAACTAGGCCAACCAATAGTTGTTGGTGATCCAACAGGCCACCTGGCACCACTGACTATCCAATAGGGCTCACCAATAGCTGTTGCTGACCTAGCCAACTCACCATAAGCTGGCAGCGACCACAGGCATCCAGAAGCTATCAAAGATTCAGGTGGGTCCACCAAAAGTTGCTGACAACATATCCTGGCTCACTAGAAGCAGTCATTGATCCAGTCAGGCCTATTAAAGGTTGTCAATGACTTACCCAGGCCTACTAAAAGCCGTTGACAGGGACACTATGGCTCATCGAAGCCTTTGGAAGTATTTTTAATAATCTGACTTGGTTTGTTTGATTGAGCATGTTTGACGAAAGATGAGGTATTTTCTGCTCTATTAATTTTTTCTCATCTAAAAAATGGCGGGATAAAGGCACCAATGGTGATTTGAGGGCACAAATCCCAATGGGAATTATACGCGACCAAGATTGATGATCACCACTCTCCTCATCATCATCATTCAAGCCTTATCCCAACTAATTGGGGTCGGCTACATGAATCCTTCTCCACCATTCCACTCTATCAAGGGCCATAACTTCAGTTAGACCATAAGTTATAAAGTCTTTTCTTACTACTTCCAACGATGTCATTTTGGGCCTTCCCTTGCTCTTTTTAAGCCTTCTACTTGAACCAACTCTCTCCTAATAAGCATTGTTCTTGGTCTCTGTTGCACATGAACAAACCATCTAAGTCTACATTCCTCATCTTATTACATATTGGTGTTGCTGCTAAGTTTCCTCTAATGCATTCATTTCTAATTCTATCCTTCCTCAAATCTACGCTCATCCATCTCAACATCCTCATTTCAGTTGCACTCATCCTATGAACATGTTATTCCTTGATTGCCCAACATTTTGTTCCATGAAGCATGGATGATCTCATAGTTATCCTATAATTTCATTGGTACACACCGATCACCACTCTTTAGGGGTGGCAATGGGTTGGGTAGACCCAATGGCTACCTGAACCTGGCCAAACATGGGTTGGGTATGGGTATAGGTAAATGGTGTGGGTGTGGGCAATGTTTTCAGTATTAATGATATCGTCCGATATATCCCAAGATATATCTTGTATCCCACTTGAGCGATATCAATGTTTTTAGTATCAGCAATATCAGCCGATGTATCCCACCCAAGTGATACAAAACCCCAAGGTAGTATCTGAAATTCTTTGTATCACAAAAGATATCTCATGATATCGCAATGTATCGCATAATATCGCGAAATATTGCGACCAATCCCTTTTATAAAATTTTCAATATTGACAATATCAGTCGATATTGACCGATATCGCAAAGAAACGTGGGAAGTCCAAGGCTTTCTTCAGAAAATTTGAAAAAATCCATTCTAAATCTCTTTTTCTAGATTTCTCTCCACTTTTAACTAGATATATTGTGGATTTTGAACCTTCCTCTTGAATTCCTTTGAAGAAAAACACAAATTTCGAGTTGGAATCAAGATCCAAGCCAATTTGGGGCCGTTTTCGATCCGAATAGTATTTTTTAGTTTTGATCCTTTTTTTGTTTTTTGTAAAATCATGTGAAATCAGTATCAAATAGTTAGGAATCCATGCTTCTTCATGTTATGCGTGAAAAATCATAGATTTGGAGCTTTGTTTTTTAGATTTTGGGGAGATGGGCCGATTTGTGGAAAATTGGAAAAAAAAAATTCAAAATTTCCTCAATTTCTCCCAAATCATTGCAATCTTACTGTCCAAACAGGAAATCAAACATATATATATATAACGTGATTTAGTGATTCTTGGTAATTTTAATAAAAAATAAAAGAAATTTTTTTTTTCTTCAGAATTCCACTTCGATCAGTGATCAATTGACCCCCATTTCAAAGTTTTTTTTTTCAAAATTCCAATCCTATTTTATGCACAGCTCTATGTGGGTCTAAGCCACAACCACACACATCATTCACAGGTGTATTTCTAGTTTTCTACTTCTTTTTTTGCTTTTGAATTTATTGATTCTGTTTCCATGTCTTTTTACATTTGTTAATTATATAAATTAACTTTGAATATACTTGCATCAGTTCAGTTAGATAGTCCATAGATTAGGACCCTATACAAAGGAAACCTATTATGTGCACTTGTTTTTTGTGATGTCTTGATTTTTAAGTTTGTATTGATGCCTTTTTTAACAATCCCTGAAGTTTCATTGAAAAATTCGACCAATTTCCCCATGTTTCCGAACAACAACGATATGCTATTGATACAACTGATATAATCCCTTGTGATAATTGATATGTATCCATATCCAAAGGGTGTAATACATTACGCAATAATGATACGGAAAACATTAGGCAATACGAAACCCTAATGTAGTATTTGAAATTCTTTGTATCACAGAAGATGTCACATGATATCGCAATGTATCACATAATATCACATATATCGCAACATATCACTACCAGTTCCTTTTATAAAATTCTCGATATCGACGATATTGGTTGATATTGACTGATATTACACAGAAACATGGGAAGTTCAGGGCTTTCTTTAGAAAATTCAAATGAAAAACCATTCTAAATCTCTTTTTCTAGATTCCTCTCCACTTCTAACTAGATCTATTGTGGATTTCAACCCTTCCTCTTGAATCCTTTCAAAGAAAAAGACAAATTTCAAGTTGGAATCAAGATCCAAGCCGATTTGGGGCCGTTTCGATTCAGTGAGCATTTTTTAGTTTCGATCTGTTTTTTTACTTTAAAATCATGTGAAATCAGTGTCAAATGATTAGAAATTCATGATTCTTCATGTTATGCATGGAAAATCATGGATTTGGAGCTTCAATTTCGAGATTTTGAGGAGATGGGCTGATTTATGAAAAATTGGGGGGAAATAATTTTTTTTTTTTTTTTTCCAATTTCTCCCAAATCAGTTGCAATCTTACAGTCCAAACACGGAATCGAACATGTATGTAACATGATCCAATGATTCTTTTTCGAAAAAAAATAAAATTAATTAAAGAATGTAAAAAATATGTTTTTTTTTTCACAATTCGTTCGATCAACGGTCAATTAGCCCCCATTTCAGAGTTTTTTCCTTCAAAATTCCACTCATAATGTATGTGCAACTCTTCGTGTGTCTAAGCCACAGCCACACACATCATCCACAGGTATATTTCTAGTTTTCTACTTCTTTTGCTTTTGAATGTATTGTTTGTGTTTTCGCACATGTCTTCTTACATTTATATAAATTAATTTCTAACATGCTTGCACTAGTTTAGTCAGACAGCACATAGATCAAAACCATATACAAAGGAAACCTATTATATGCCCTTGTTTTTGTGATGTTTTGATTTCTAAGTGTGTATTGATGTCTTTTTTTAACAATGCCTGAAGTTTCATTGTAAAATTCGACTAAATTTCCCCACGTTTCCAAATAATAGTGGTACATTACACAACAGAACCAATATATCCCATGCAATAACCAATGGGTATCTGTATCCCAAGGGTGCGATATATTATGCAATAACAATATAGAAAACTTTGGGTGCAGGTATGGGTATTAATTTAAGCCCATTTAATAATTTTGATGGGTGTGGATACTCCGTTGCTCATACCTAAACCCGATTGTATATATAAATATTATATGACAATACTAGTAGGAGTTGAGGAAGAATATAGCAAGGAGAAGAGGAGAAATGAAAGAAAGATGGGGAAAAGAAACGTAAAGGCTACAACCCCCTTTCCTATTCCCCCCCCCCCCCCCCCCCCCCCCCCCCCCCCCCCTAAATAAATAAAATCTTATATCTCAACACTCCCCCTCAAGATTGGCATACATATCTATGATGCCAAGCTTGATAAGAACATATTCTTCTTCTTTTTTCTTGACAACGCCCTTAATTAGAATATTTGCAAGTTAATTCTCAATGCTCATGAATGGTAGACAGATCTTGGGAAATAACTTGCTCACGGATGAAGTGCCTATTAACTTCAGTGTGTTTGGTACATTTAGGCTGGACTAGGTTTTGGGCGATGCTGATGGCTGCCTTGTTATTACAAAATAGCTTCATAGGAGAATTAACCTTAATTCTCAAGTCTCGTAACAGAATTTTCACCCATAATAACTCTACTACACCATGTACTATTGCCCTATACTTCAACACTAGACTTAGCCACAACAGTTTGTTTCTTGCTTCTTCAAGTAACCAAGTTTCCTCCCACAAAAGTACAATATCTTATAGTCGACTTTCAATCATCTACATCACTTGCCAATCTATTTCAAATTCAATGTGAAGATGACAATGATTTGCAAATAAGAGACCCTTTCCAAGAGATGTCTTCAAATACCTCAAGATCCTTTCAACTGTCTCGAAGTGTACATCTACTTACTTTGTAATAACTCTCCCCACTTCGGCTCAATTTATGATTAAGATTAATAGGAGAATCTACATGTCAAGTGGTGTAGCAAATGAATGAGAATTGTCAACCACATGCAATTGTTTCAAAACCTAGGACCATATCATGCCCAAACACACCCAATGCAGGATAGAGATTCTTTTACTAGAAATGAAAGGGGAAAATGAAAAAACCCAATGAATAATTGAAGCTCACACCAGTTTGATGACCTGGATCATATGCCCCATGTGTGCAAATATGAAATTGCACAAACCCTAGCCAAGGCTTGTAAAAAAGAAAAGAAAATGCCCCCAAAAGCCGTTGGACAATTTTTGTTATTGAGTTTTATATGAAAGGAAACAAAAGAAAAGCCCTAAAACTAATTTGTCTTACATCAAGCATAAACTATGGGTTGGATGTTATAATCTCAACCCTATTATCTTATTTTAAAGGGAAAAAACTAAAATTCCCCTATTTAAGTGAGACATAATCAAAGCAAAATAACTAAACTTCGTCCAAAAATAAAGCAAAAAATCGTAACTTAGGGAAAATACCATAAAAGACACTTTTGTAGACCCAAAAGTGTACCACGGGTGCCATAATGTGTTGTCCATTTATGGGTCTATGGGTTTGGCCCATTATGGAAGACATTCGGCCCCCTTCCCATCCTCTAATCCATCCTAAAACTCCTTGTCAAGTAAAACTACCCAAACTGTCAACATTAGGTCGTCCATATCCTCATCATCCTCCCCGAGTTGGGAAGGACTTGACCTCGAGTCTGATCCAATGATTAAATGTCGACAATATCGGCCGATATATCCCACGATATATCTCGTATCCCACCTGTGCGATACAAAACGTGCAGGTAGTGCCGATATATCCCACATGTTCGATCCGGTGAGCATTTTCAACTTTTGATCCTTTTTTTTTTGTTGAAATTATGTTAAATCATTGTCAAATGGTTATAAACCCATTGGTTCTTCATGTTTTACATGAAAAATAATGGAGTTGGAGCTTTGATTTTGATATCCATTGGTTCTTTATGTTCTCCATTTTTCTTATTTTTTTAAAAAAATTTCCTTCAACCAGCTATCAATTGAGACTAATTTCAAAGTATTTTGGAGTGTTTGATGAAATGATCATCACATACACTCTAATTTGGGAAATTTTGGGGAAAATTCGAAATTTCCTCAATTTCTCCCTAATTGCTTGCAATGTTGTACTCCAAACATGAAATCAAGCATGTGGGTTGATGTACCAAGTCCTTGACAATTTTTGAAAAATAAAAATAATTTTTAACCAACAATAAAATTTAAAAAAAAAAAAATCAAAATCAAAATTTTCCTTCAACCAACTATCAATTGAGACTAATTTCGAAGTATTTAGGAGTGTTTGATGAAAAGGTCATCTCATATACTCTAAATGTTATGCACTCAATTTTAATATAGTTGTATTAATTTAGTCAAACAACACATAGCTTAGGACCATATACAAAGGAAACCTAATATGTGCACTTCTTTTTTAGATGTTATGATTTAAAAGTGTGTATTAAGGTCTTTTTTAACAATCCCTAAAGTTTCATTAAAAAGTTCAACCATTTTCCCAATGTTTCCCCATGTTTCCCAAAAAGTGCAATAAATTACCTAATACAGACAATATATCCCATGCGATAACCGATATGCATATGTATCTCAAGGATGTGATACGTAAGATGATACCAATATTTTGAACACTGGTCTGATCCGCTATGTGCTGCTTTATATGATGTAAGATCAACAACATTGAACACATTAGAAGTTTTCACTCCAGGTGGTAGTTCAATGCAATAGGTGTTATCATTAATCTGCTTCAAGATCTTGTACGGGCCAATTTTTTATGCTTCAACTTGTTGTAAGTGCCCACACTAACCTTTCTTTCCGCATGTGTACCCATGCTAGAGTAAAGAATGATTCGATGATAATAATGTGAAGAAAAGAGGAGAATATTGAGAGAGGAGGAGAGTTTGGGAGAGATGTTGTGTTAGGCTTGCTTGCCCTAACACATAATGTTTTTTTATAATAAAGCATATAGTACACTGCAGGAGAAGAGGGAAGTGTGCACATGCACTTACACTAAAAGGGACTAAAAGGGCCACTAACCACATACACAATACACTAGCATTCTCTATACTCCCCCTCAAGTTGGAGCATAGATGTTGATCATGCCCAACTTGTCACGAACACGATGAAGAACATCTCGACTCAAGGACTTTGTAAGAACATCAGCAAGTTAATCCCAGATCGAACAAAAGGAGTGACGATTTCCTTAGAAGCTACTTTCTCCCGAATAAAGTGACAGACGACCTCAATATGCTTGGTTTGCTCGTGGAAAATCAGGTTACAAGCAATATGGATGGCCGCTTGGTTGTCACAGTGAAGAGGAACATGATCCGAATGAGGATAGCCAAGTTCTTCAAGAAGGTTGCGAAGCCACACGAGTTCACACGTCGCATGAGCCATAGCACGATATTCTGCTTCAGCTGAGAATTGGGCAACAACTGGCTGCTTTTTGCTCTTCCATGTTATAAGATTGCCACCTAGGAAGGTACAGAAGCCGGATGTAGAGCTGCGATCAAAAGTACTAGCTGCACAATTAGCATCGGAATAGCCAGAAAGATGAAGATGACCACGCAACTGAAAGCGGAGGTCAAGACTCGGAGCTGATTTTAGATACCAAAGTATGCAGTAGACAACCGTGAGATGGGAAGTACGGGGAGCTTGCATGAATTGGCTAACAACTCCCACCGCAAATGAGAGATCTGGGCGAGTAATAGTCAGGTAAATAAGTTGGCCTACAAGTCATCGATACATTCTGGGATCAGTAAGGAGAGCACCATCATCTGGTTGAAGCTTCTGTGAAGTATCCATGGGAGTGGTAGCAGGCTTGCACCCTAACATGCCAGTCTCCATGAGAAGATCGAGGGCATATTTTCGTTGTGACAAGACCAATCTGGATGATGAGCGACCAACTTCAATTCCGAGGAAGTAGCGAAGAGGACTAAGATCCTTGATCTCAAACTTGGTCTTCAAAAAATTAGACCTCCCTCATTCCAGCAGAATCACTACCGAACAAAACAATATCATCCACAGACAATGAGAACCATGTTGCCCGTCGATCGACGACATATAAAGAGAGAATGATCGGCATGACTACAAACAAAGCCGAACTCCAAAAGAGCCTGACTAAAATTTTCAAACCATGCACGTGGGGATTGTTTGAGTCCATGAAGAGCCTTCTTCAACCGGCATACAAGTGCAGGGTTGTGAGAAGCAAAAAGTCAGGAGGTTGATGTATGTAAACTTCCTCTACAGGGTCCTCATGGAGAAATGCATTCTTAACATCAAACTGAAACAAGGGTCATGATAAATTAACGACCAAGGAGATCACAACGCGAATCGAATTAAGCTTAGCCACCGAAGAGAATGTCTCGAAGTAATCCACACCATGAGTCTTTGTGTAACCCTTAGCAACAAGACGGGCTTTATAGCGATCAATGAAGCCGTCTGGAAGAAACTTGATCGTATAAACCCATTGACAGCCAACAGGTTTATGGCCTAAAGGAAGTGGCACAAGGTTCCAAGTATGATTCTTCTTAAGAGTAGACATTTCTTCTATCATCGCCTTCGTCCAGTCAGGACTTTGAAGAGCATGTGAGAGAGATCGAGGAATAGGCTGTGATGAAAGGGAAGCTGTAAACGACTGCAAAGACGGTGAAAGATGATTATATGAAACGAAATTACTAATAGAGTGTTGAGTATAAGATTGTGACCATTTGCGTAAGGCAATGGAAATATCTAAACTCGAGGTAGGAGAGTCACCTGAGCCAACATCCAAAGTGAGCGGAAGGGTGGATGGCTGAGCGTGTGAAGATTTATCTCGACAATGATACACTCGTAGAGGCTTAGGCTCACCCAAATCACCAACAGGATGCTGAATGGAGGGGAGAGGAGTTTTCCCATGATTACTAGTGGAAAGAGGATAAGAGTCATACTCCTCCTAACTCGCAAGACGATCACAGAGGGATCAGCCTGGAGCTGAGAAAAAAGAAATATCCTCAAAGACGGTGACATCGGCAGAGACATATTTCTTGCGAGTCAATGGGTCAAAACATTTGTACCCTTTCTGACTTCGAGTATACCCTAGAAAGACACATTTAATTGCCCTGGGGCTAAGTTTATCATTACTTCCATCCAAAATTTGAACAAAACATATACAATAAAAAACTTTAGGTGGTAGAGGAAATGGATTATCATGAGGATACAATATAGTAAATAAAGATTTGAAAGACGGGATACGTGAGGGTATACGATTAATAAGAAAAGTAGCGGTTAGAAGAGCATCACCCTAAAAATGTTTAGGTAGATGCATACCAAGCAGAAGGGTGCGAGCAACTTCAAGAAGATGACGATTCTTTCATTCTGCAATACCATTTTGTTGAGGTGTGCGAGCACACGACGTCCTAGACAAAATATCACGTTCCTGCAAGCAGTGTTCAAAGTATCGGTATCGCTACAAGTTTCGCTGGCCAGGGATATGGAAACAATATCGATATCGCCGATAATATCGCTGATAACCGGAAATGCGGGGAAAAATGGTGGAATTTTCAGCGAAACTTCAGGAGATGTTAAAATGTACATATTTGTATATTTAGAAATAAAAAAAATTGTGAAAAGAATGCATACATAACAAGTTTCAATTTAATGGGGCCTTAAAAGCATGTGTTGTTATAAGAAATCAGTCCAACCATCCCATCTTGCCTATTTAACCATCCAACATTCTATCCACATATCCATCGATATTGCAAAATATCAACAACACATGATATTTCACCAAGAAATCAACAACAATTAGAAAGGAAAAGAAAGATTGTGGTCTCAATATCGTGCATGTTGCGATATCGATAAGATCGAGAGATTATCAATATTATCAATGACAAATTGAAAACTACATATAACCATGTGCTCATGAAAAAAATTGAAATAAAATTTATTCTAATAAACAAAATTTTGATGATATCAATACGTTGGCGATATTATTGAAATATCGTCAATATAGTTATTATACAAGCATTACCTAGAATTTACATTGTCGAAAATATTGGCGATACATTGGCAATATTGATGCATTAGCAATACAAGTGACACCTTGAATTTACATAATTGAAACTATTGGTGATTATATTAGCGATATTGATACATTGGCGATACTTAGCGATACATTGCTAATACCTGGAATTTTTTATACTACCAGCATTATCGGTATCGCTACCAGCGTTATCGGTATCGCTGAGCTGGAGATAAAGAAAATATCAGAGATATTTCGATAATATCGGAGATAATTTGAACACTGCCTGCAAGAAGGATAGAAAGGCAGTAGACATGTATCCCCCCCCCCCCCCCCCATTATCAGAATGGAGAGTTTTGATGGAACATTGAAATTGAGTGCACACTTCATGATAAAACACTTTAAACTCATCAAACACTTCACTTTTAGATTTCAAAAGATAAATCCAAGTCATGCGTGAATAATCATCAATAAAGGTAACAAAATATCTAAATCCAAAAGCGGAGGTAACCGGAGCTGGTCCCCAGACATCCGAGTGAACCAGAAGAAAAGGTTGAAATTTCCTCCTAGAAGAGCTAGGAGGAAACGTAGCACGATGATGTTTAGACAATTCACAAATATCACAACATAACGGTTTAGTGACAGATAAGGAGGGAAACAAAATTCTCAATCTAGCTATGGATGGGTGGCCTAAGCGGCAATGTCACAGAGTCATGGACTCTCGATCTAGAGAAAGGGTACTAGAAGCGGCAATGGGTGTATTATCGAGAAGATAAACGCCTCCTCGCTCATGCCCCCCACCAATCACTCTCTTCGTCTATAGGTCCTAAAACAAACAATAAGAAGGGAAGAAGGTAATGAAACAATTTAATGATTTAGTAAGAGAGCTAACAGACAATAAGTTTAATGGAAAACAAGGCACATGCAAGACTGAGGACAAAGACAAGGAAGAAGAAAGAGGGATGGATCCAATCCCAGATATGGGAGTTTGGGTTCCATCTACGACTGTGACATACTAAGTGTGAGAAGAATGAGAATAAGAAGAAAAGAATTGGAACTTACCAGTCATATAGGAGGAAGCTCCAGAGTCTATGACCCAGGAGGTAGGAGAGGATGACGCAAGAAGGGCAGTACCTGACCGATCCGAAGCTGAGTAAGATGGCTCAGAAATATCACGAATGTGAAGCCGCATAAGGGCATCATATACAGCCCGAGAAATGATAAGAGACTCCCCTGAAGTAGACTGCTCAGCTGTCAGGGTGGAAGACTGTCTCATGAGCGACTGTGGATGCAACAGAAGCAGCAGCATACGTAAGGCGACCATGTATCTGCCAGCAATAATCAATGGTGTGATTAGTTCCACCGCAATGTGAACAAATGCGGGAACCATCACGTCCTCATCCACGTCCACCACGACCACGAAGACTACGGCCGCCACAACTGCGATCTCCCTCGCGGCCTCTATCATGACCACCAAAACCAGAAATGCGCCCTGAACTCAAGGATGGTACCCGAAGACCAAGAGAGGACTGATCGCCAACAAGATGTGCCGAACGCTCAGGTGGCATAAATGAATGAGAAGGAAGAGTAGTGTAACACCCTGAAAATCGGGGGTTGAGCAAAAGCTCAGCTCCCGAGTTCCAACGCATCACTTATGCAACATAGATAATGATGATTGAATGTTGTTCGTATTAGTGCATTAAACATGAGTGGGATTATACCAAATCAGCATATCATACTCCAGAGACAATTAAATTACGCAAGCGGAAGACTGTGATAGATATATAAAATATATAAACAGTTGTAAGTCTCCAAAGTGTGAACATGTTACTAGGTTAAATATATACATGTATACTCCAAAAATGAACAAAATGAATATACATGGGTGTTCCAAAAGTGCAAAATAACAAGTATAATGGCATCTAATCAGCAACCTTGTAACCCCGTCGATCAGAACATGGTCTACATAGACCCGCCTGATAGCTGCATATAGGAGAAACCCTCCTCATCATCATAAAAGTACGGCTCCGCTTCGTAAGCATTGCCATCATCTGAAACTAAAACAGGGTCTGGTTGGTATTTAAAACACCGTCCCGTAACGTGGGAGTGAGTGATCAACTCAGTGGAACTACAAGGCAAAGGTTAACATGTTATCAATTCAATCAAGCATCCCTAAGTACTCTGATTAATGTAAACATGATATGTATTAATGATGCATGCCCTCGCCTACACTCCCTCAGCGTCTTCATCTCACAGCACACATGGCGACCTCCCGAAAGTGCTCTTCCTCTCCAAAGCACATGCAGTGCGGTGCATGCTCATGTTAGCCAATACTTAATTAGATTGATTCATACAACAGTATTGGGAAGCTAAGGTACCTCCCTTATATCAATTCCCAAACAATGATCTATTCTAGGGTCGTCAGTCCTAGCAAATCTCATAAGATGTTGCGGTTCTAGGCCACTACAAATGGCTCGTCACCTGATCAGTGTAGGCCCAGTTTATACTTTAGTTGCTACGGAAAGGGTCGTCGCCTCAACGCAGTCTCAGAGTATGCTCGAGGTCACTACAAAGGCTCGTCACCTGATCAGTGTAGGCCGACAGTTCGAATACAGTGTCTCATACCACCGTATTCGGCTCACGAGGCGGTGTTGCTCACTGGTCACTACGGGGAGGCTCGTCGCCCCAGCGTAGGCCGACAGCTCGACCACGGTGTCCCATACCACCATGCCCAGCTCATGAGTCTTAGCGAATCGAGGTACCAAGGTTTAAACGGGATTTTCACTGGTGAGTTTGGTACCTTAGGTTCAAGCAATGACATCCATACATGGTGAACATACATCGGGTCAATCGGGTTACTTGACAAGTTCGATTGGTACGAGCGTACGTTGAATTAATCAACATGGAGCGCTAACCACTGTCGACAATTATCATACGACTCGGATTCAGCGACGCATCAACTGTGGTGAGACTAGCTCGGCCACTCAAACAGGAATTGTTACCGATTGCCTGGACTACGTCGTAGTCTCAAACACATTATGATGTAAGAAATATGTACATGTGGTAATCATACAACGCTTAACAACCATTGCAACCATGGATAGCATTTGAAAATACAATAAAACACATATAACATGCCATGTTACATATACATATTCTACTCAAACACACCATATAGATTTACAGCTACTTGAAGGAATTTATGTACATAGCTAAGGTGGTTGAGAATCCTATCTCAACTACCTTATTAACTACAATTCATCTAGCAACAACTCATTCAGGCATTTTGTCAAACACTTAGACTACACATAACCGACATACATGACGTATGTTAATTTCAACATATAATAGGGCAAATCCTTTCACCAAGGAGTTGTCTAATACACATCAATCATGTTCTTACATTCCATACACATGGCAGGCACAAATCATGAATCCATATTCATTCAGTCATTTCAACAAACACTTAACATGTATGTTGGCCATAACATGTATTAGGCAAGTCCTTTCGCCAAGGAGTTGTCACGAATACAATAGGCATATATCCACGATGGATAATCATGGCAAGCAGGGATTCAAATTCCATACTCATTCAATCATTTCCACAAACACTTAGACTACACATTTCAACCTACACGATACAACTCAGTTATAAGCTATATTAGGGCAAATCCTTTCATAAGGAGTTGTCACGTATTCAACAATCACATGTTCACGGTGAATAATCATGGCAAGCACAAAACCAAATTCCCGACATCTCTAGTGATTTCAACCTACACATGGAATAGCCTATATTCAACATAGTTGATATCTAACCGTAAAGCGAGGGAAACAGCCTATCTAACATGTGAAACGGCAATCCAGTCAGTTATAAATCATTAACCGACATTGAAAGCCTTGAAAACCATAACCTATACGTTTATAGTCCGCACCTTTCGCTGGTAAACTCGTAACGGATTCAGTTTGAACACTCCGCCTTCATGTACGACACAATGACAGCCTATAGTATGAAATAGGTTAGCTATTTCATCACATACATTATCTGAATCCCTAAAACAAATTAGGGTTAGGATTTCTTACCCGAAAACGGAATCAAAATTGCCGAAATAGCGATACGGTAGTGGTAGCTAAGCACGTGGAACGGCGGGATTGAATCCCGAGAACAAACCCTAACTCTACCTCTCACTTTCCCTATCTTTCCTTCTCTTTCTTCTCTCTTCTCTCTCTAGGCTTTAGAAATTCGTATGTGAAGGGAGAGAGAGGGTTTAAGGTCCTTATATAGGCTCAAAATCGACCTCAATGGCCCTAGGGCCATGGTATACTTAGGTTATAGCCAAAACCTGACTGTTTTGGCTCAACGGAGCTGTTCTGGAGGCCCCTTTTCTCCGTGCGGTCGGACTTAAGCTCCCTGACATTGGATCCAGGTCGAGTTAGGTTTTTGGTCTGATCGGATTTACAGATCGATCGTGGAAGACCAGTTTCAGTTTAACGGTCACTGGTACTCGATCAGGGTCACAAGTACTCTGACACGTGTTGGAAATTTCCCCTGATCCGAGGGTGTAATTGGGTCAGATTCCGACGGTCAGAATCCTTAGATTTGGCCCACAAGTGAACGACTCAATTCACTTAAGTTTCAGTTCGTTTTCTAAAGATACTCGCGTTTCTCACACACTTCGCTCCGGGCTCAAGTTGTGCGGTTCGGGATACTATTTGGACTTGATTTCCGGGATGGTAGTCAAGCCCAATAAGGCGGTCATATTCGTAGAGTTTCTCAGCAATCAGACTTTCGACGCGCGGTCCAGGTCCGATATGAAGTTTCAACGTGCTCCCGAGAGCAACCGGGTTTTGAAATGGATCCTAAGTTTTTAGGTAATGTAGCGTTAACGGTTCTACTCGTTTTGGGGCTTATAGATCGTATTTAAAGTGGTTCAAGCTAATTCTACTGATTATTCAGTTTAGTACTTAACTAAATTATGCCCTAATTACGACAGAATAAGGCCCTAGGGCAAGAGAGGCTGATATTTCCAAATAACCTATTCGTTTTGTGAGATTCCATAAGGTTAATGGTCAAAAGCCCATTTTATTTATGTATTTACTATTTACAGTAAGTTTTAGTTTAAGTATTGTTCTTCATCATTTAAACTTTAGGATTTGTGTCTAATGCGAAAGTACTTAGAAAAATCTGAAGAACAAGGTAGTGAAAGGTGAGATTTTAAAGGAAATGGGTTGAAAGAGAATTTGAGGCTTTAGGATTGAGTTCTGAGAAGTCAATTAAGGTATCATGATCGACTCATTGCTTAAGGACGTGTATCTCCAAGTTGGCAAAAATTCGAGGTGTTATAAGTAGAGACAGTAGCACGCTGAAACATGGCATAGACTGTCGTCAATGGGGGAAGAGGATCCTGCATAATAACCTAATATCAAACATGAAGATAATCAGAATTCAACCTAGCTAAGAACTGCATGATACAAGTATCATCCCGCTGCTTATGATCATGTTCATGATCCTCTTTACATTTAGAAGGAAGAGGCTGATACATATCCAACTCGTCCCACATACCCCTAAGCGTCGAATAGTAATCTTTTAATGATCTGGAGTTTTGTTAGAACCGACCATTTTCTTGAATAAGCTGGAATACCTGTGAAAAATTCTAAGATTCCGAAAACATATCATGAAGTGTATCCCAAATGCCTTTAGCCGATGATAAAAACATCACTGAGTGGCTAATCAAGGAATCCATACTATTCAACAACTATGCAATAACTTGATAATTCTCCTTTGTCCAAGACTTGTAGGTAACATCTGTAGAGCTTGGGGGATCATCCAAAATATACGACAACTTCTCACGGGCTCCTAAAAAGACTTTTACAGATTGTGCCCATTGACGATAGTTGTCACCATTCAACTTAGTTGTGGTAATCTGCAAGGGGTTGGATTCAAGAGACCCTATGCCAAGAGATGAGTGCCCTTTGTCAGCCATAGGAGATTCCAAGAGAGATAAACCTATGCCAAGAGAGGCCCTACGCGAATAAGGATTGATTCAAACAACTCTATCTCACTCAATCCTTTAAGACGATAAGAGATAAACCTCAAACAAATATCAATCATCCAAAATACCATGAAACTCAGTCAAAAAGGCCCAACCGAGTGAAAAATGGCCCGGCCACACATCCATTTGAGGTTAAAAACCTCTCAAACATTGATCTTAAGTAAAAAAAAATCCTCCATGGGTAGCTTTAGAGGGAGATTTCGGTCCATCTTGAGCAAAGAAACCAAATAAAAGCTTACCGATTTGAGGTAGATCGAAGAAAACGGAAGATGGGCCCGATTTTTGAATTTCTCTATTTCACCCAAAATACCATGAAAGGAGGTCCAAAAAATTCTGAAAAAATCATGACAAATCTTTTAAAATCAAGATCTATCAAACCCCTAAACTTTTAGCTCAAACGGAGTTCACATGTCCGTACAACGCTGATGTCAGCCGTACGGCTGTTGACGTTAGCAAGGTGATGTGTCGCCTCTCAATTTGTTGGATGCGGAATGCCTGGATCTAAGCTCTAATACCAAGTAGAGAATGATTTGATGATAATAACGTGAAGAAAAGAGGAGAATATTGAGAGAGGAGGAGAGTTTGGGAGAGATGTTGTGTTAGGCTTGCTTGCCCTAACACACAATGTTTTATTATAATAAAGCATATAGTACACCACAGGAGAAGAGGGAAGTGTGCACATGCACTTACACTAAGAGGGACTAAAAGGGCCACTAACCACATACACAATACACTAGCATTCTCTATAGCTAGATCTCCCTGTTCGAAACTCACCTTCTTACGTCGTCTATCTGCCGTAAACCTTGCATGGGACTGAAGGTTGACATCCCCCGTGGTTGTAGGTTTCGCCTGGACTCTCTCTCATGGGTTTCAATACCATTTTCTGATTATCTTTAATGAAGGTGTATGTGTTTTTCCAACCATCGTGAATGGTCCGCCTGTCGCATTGCCATATGTGGCACATGTCCATCCCCTGAATTGTGTCGCACCACACATTGTCATGATAGGTTTTTCCAATCATGAAAGAAACTAAACAACGAACCTCAGTACCTTGCTTAAACCATGCTAGTTTATATGGAACCGTATGCCTCTCGGTCCTCAACTGGAGCTTTTCTACTACCTCCTCAGAGATCAACGATCACCCCACAAACTTTGTCATTCACGGTGCAACTCGTGTAGAAGACATTAGTCCACAACCAATCATCTTCCTTAGGCAACTTGAGTGCAAGAAGAGCCTTTTGAATCACCAAAGTTTCTGGGCCATCACCACATATTCCTTCATCTCCATTGTCAGTATCATAATCCGCACCATGTAGTCCCTCAATGGTCTCACCTTCATCATCAACTGATTGTTCTTGCACAACTACTTTGGAACTGCTGGCCAAATTGACTTGTTGTTTCTTACATTTAGAGGAAATATGCCCAATTTCCATTGCATTTATAGCACCATATATTATTCTGACTTGTTCGTCTTATTGCCTCATTGTTTGGAACTCGTGACCATGACACTAGAGTGACATTTTTGCCCGACTTGAATTCCCTACAGGCTTACTACTGCTACCCGGAATACCAGTGGATCGATTAGAAGATTCCATGTGACCATACTCGGCATTGGTCCTCTTTTCAACTAGGGTGGCTTGCTTGCATGCTTCTACAACAGTTAATACTGGCTGAATCCCCAACTAATCTACAATAGTGGGCTGCAACCCATCCATGAAATGAGTAACCAGCTGCTCTTTGATCTAGGATAAATGATTTCGGGCCACCAAATGATGGAACTCTTTTGCATACTCCTCTGTAGTCCTGTTACCTTGTTGGATATGTTGTTATCGCTGGAAAAGAGATTGTACATAGTGATGGGTAAAAAGGCCTCATTCATGAGAGACTTCATCTTCTCCTATGTTTTTACCTTGGACTTCCCACGCCTTTCTCGGGTGTCCTTAACTTGTTCCCATTACGCTGAAGCTCTACCTTTTAACTTCATGGAGATTATTTTCACTTTTTTTGCTTTGTCCACATCTTTGTAATCAAAGATCCTCTCCACGGCATCAATCCAATCTAGAAAATCGTCCTTGCGCATGTTACCATGATATTCATGAACTTCTACCTTGACTTCTAACTCCCTAGTTCAGTCATAATAATCCCTTCTTCCCGCTCATTGCGGCTCAACAAACGGAGCTTCAAGATGGAACATGTTAATGTCACTCCCACTTGACTCATTGTCATCGCTTTCTTGAGTCGGTGGTTCATTCCACGCTAATGGCGTAGCGAGTTATTGCGAGATGGTTTGTATTTACCTCTCTAACATGGAAAATCTCTCTTCTACTGGATCTGCATCTTTCTCGTCCACTCTTCATGCACCATGGCCTCTACCTCACGTGTATGGGCATGACAGCTCGAGCATTCAGTTACACTCGTCTACCCATGGATACGGGCAGCCAACAAATAGCTCTTTGAGTCATGACCCTTTGATAGGAGGATATTCAGGGTACCTATGTGACTGTCACCAATACTATCAGGGAGTCGGGGTTAGACTCGATTTGTTCCCTCAGGACCCTACTCAGCCAATGTCGTCAATGTATGTCACATAGTACCCACGTCTAGGTGTACTCGTACAGTTCGGGGAGGACGAGTATCAGAGATACATAAGAGAGTTACTCAGTTTGTACGAGCAGAGGATGACCTGGGAACAGTACTGCCAATAGCTTGGGCAACAGTACTACGCCGAACTGCAACGATATCTAGATGATGACTATGAGCCACCTCGTCACTCCATGTGGGAACAAAAGATGGCCAGAAGGGTGTACTTTTTTAGTTCATTTACTGTTACATGTCTTAATTATTGTATGCTAGTTGCATTTGTATTATAAATACTCATTTTGGTTACAATTGGAGTGATTTCTTACTGCAACACATGCTTTTTGGGCCCCATTAAATGAAAACTTATTATGTAATGCATTCTTTTTGTAAATTTTTATTATTATTCCTAAATATGTAAATATGTATATTTAGTCATGTCCTGAAGTTTCATTGAAAAATTCCACCGTTTTCCCCATGTTTCGCCCTTTTCCCCCGCATTTCTAGTTATTGGTGATAATGATATTATATCATTATCTCCAGCCAACAAAACTTGTAGCGATACCGACAACTCGAACACTAGGTGTGACATATTGGTATCAGAGATGTCTACATGATTTTCTTTGTTTTAATCAAGATGACTTTCATAATATGTTAAGGGTTATGTTAAGAGTCCTCAAATATGGATGGGCCAAGGGTCCATTAATCCGATCCTCATGATTTGGGCGACTCATTTGTTGGATGAGATTTTTCTTTTTAACAGTATATTTAGTGATCCAACGGTTGCTTTTCCATTTAAGGGGTTTAGATTGAAGATTCATGGTTTGGATTGATGATCCAATGGATGGTTCATCCTAGATTTCAATTAGATGGACCCAATGATCCATTTAATGGTTTAGGCCTTGAAAAAAAAAAAAAAAATACCCCTAAAATTTACCGAGTATATTACATATCTCGTTAGAGGAAACCTTCTCATGAATAAAGTGACAATACAATGTTTAGTCCTTTCATGTAAGACCAGGTTACTAGCAATGTGCGAAGTAGCCTGATTATTACAACGTAAGAGAATGGGACCTTCAACTGGAAAACCAATCTTATGAAGCAATATTTCTAGCCACATTAGCTCACAAGTCATATGGGCTATCAACTCACACAAGTAGTATGGGCCATAACTCTAGCAAGGACCATGTTATGTGCAATTGCATAACATGTGCAATGTAGAAAGCTTATGTCAGATCTAAGTCACTTAACATGCGGATCCCACTCTTAACATGCATCGGCCCAAAGATCTAGCAAGGGTGGAGATCATGTGGGCATTGATCTCACATGTATCGTGTTGATGTGTCATGTGTGTGATTACATAGCCAGAATACCATTTCTAAGTAGTCCATCAGATTACCCAAACTCTAAGCCTTAGCACATTTTTTAGGGAGGGGAAGTGGATACCTAAAATTAAAAAAAAAAAAAAACACAAAAAACAAAAAACAAAACAAGAAGAAGAAGAAGAAGAAAAAAAGAAGAAGAAGAAGAAAAGAAAGTAAGAGAAACTAAGAAAATTGGAAAGAGATGGGTAGAAGGCTGCCACGTAGGCCACCCTTTGTCCAAAAATCCCCTTTATTTATTATATTTATCTTTTTACTTTTTTGTTTTTTGTTTTTTTAAAAGCAACAAAGAGAAAATGCATTAAAAGAGGGGAAACAACTACAAAAGAAGGAAAAGAGAAACAAAAGAAGGAGAACTGCCGAGATAGCAGACGACTCCTAACCACCTAAAAAAGTAAGATCAGCCCTATTCAAATCCTTTACATTAGTAGCACATTCTAAAACCATCGATTTAGCCCTAGCACCCACCCCCTTCGCAGAAGTCGATCGATCATTGAAACATCTTTCATTTCTTTCCTCCCAGACAACCCACCAAATGGCTAGAATGGCCATGCGCCAGATAATTGATTTGATTTTACCAAGCTTGGACCCATTCCACGCAATCAACATCTTAGCAGCCGATTCCGGAGCACAACAAGTGTAATGCCCTGAGAATTGGGGGTCGAGCAGAAGCTCAGCTCTCGAGTTCCAACGCATCACTGATGAAACATAGATAATGATGATTAAATGTTGTCCATATTAGCACATTAAACATGAATGAGATTAAACCAAAACATCATATCATACTCCAGAGACGATTAAGTTAAGCAAGCGGAAGACTGTGATAGATATATAAAACGTATAAGTAATCGTAGGTCTCCTGAGTATGATCATGTTACCAGGTTAAATAATTACATGTACACTTCCAAAATATACAAAAGGTATAATGTCATCTAGTCCACATCCCAGAAATCCCCGTCGATCAGGACACGACTCACATGAACTCGCCTAAAAACTGCATGTAGGAGAATGCCTCCTCGTCATCCTCGAAGTCCGGCTCCACCTCCTAGGCATGCCATCATCTGAAACTAAAACAGGGTCTGGTTGGTGTGTACAACACCGTCCCGTAACGTGGGAGTGAGTGATCAACTCAGTGGAACTATAAAGCAAAGGTTAACATGTTATCAATTCAGTCAAGCAGTAATGATAAAGCAATACAATCACACATCCCTAAGTATTCTGATTAATGCAAAAATGGTATGTATAATGATGCATGCCCTCGCCTGCACTCCCTCTGCGATCTTCATCTCACGGTCGCGCATGTTCAATCACTTCCTCAGTGCTCTACCCAACGCCAAACGGCACATGCAATGCGGTGCATGAGCATGATTTCCAAGTTCTTATTAGATCTTTTCATACAGCAGGATTTGGGAAGCTAAGGTACCGCCCTTTATATCATTTACCCAAACAATGATCCATCTAGGGTCGTCAATCCTAGTTAATCACATACGATAGACAAGTTCAGGTCACTACCACCAATGCCCTACCAACTGGCAGTCTATTTTCGAAGGCTCGTCACCGACTCAACTAGGGACCACAACCAGGCTGCACCGGGGTAGGCCTATTTCATACTCGAGGTCACTCCACCAACGCCCTACCAACTAGCAGTCTATTTTCGAAGGCTTGTCACTGACCCGACTGGGGACCACAGCTAGGCTGCGCCAATGGAGGCCGACAACTCGAATACAGTGTCCCATACCACCGTATTCAGCTCATGAGTCTGGGTTGCTCACTGGTCACTACGGGGAGGCTCGTCGCCCCAACGTAGGCCGACAGCTCGACCACGGTGTCCCATACCACCATGCCCGGCTCATGAGTCTTAGCGGATCGTGGTACCATGGTTAAATGGGCTTTTCACTAGTAAGTTGGTACCTTAGATTCAAGCAGGAGCGTCCATACATGGTAAACACACAATAAGCCAATCAGTTTATTAGACAAGTTCGACTGGTCGTTGGATGTACGTGTCTCACCAAGTACAGCACGTGTTGCCATATCGGAGTCGGTCATCAGATCGCATGCCTGGCAAGGAGGAGTAGGAACTGCAGAAGGTGACTGAGAGGATAGACGAGCTCCACGTGTCGCAGTGGTGGCTACGGTGCGGTCATTCCGTCTGCTGGCAGAGAGAGAGATGGCAGGCATCAGAATCGGTGTTCTGCTGGAGCATGGGATTTGTGTGCCTTCTTTCCGCCATGGTTTGGAGGTTAGCAGCTGCTCCGGCGAAGGACCTTCCCTGATTCGCCATAGATCGCCCCAACGAGGAAGCGGATCATTGAAGGCTTCCTTGATCACCGGGAAGTCGAGGCAGCGATCCTCCACTATCACCTTCACCGACGAAGGCGGATCAACACCCTTCTTTCTTCTAACTCTGAGTCTGATAACGCCGATCTCCTCCCCGAGTTTCGTCTTCGCGTCCAACTCAAGAAACGATCCCAGATAAGCAGCGACTGCAATAAGGAATTCATCAAACCATAATTCTAACGGAATTCCCCAGACTTGGAACCAAACGTTCTCTATGCCAAAGATCGAGAATTCTTCCCACCTCTTCACCGTAGCCACCGGACCTCCGGAATGAAGATGGCCTGCCATGATCAACATTTCCGGGTTGATTCCGGGGCACACCTTAAGCCATAACTCATTATAACCCAACGGTTTGATCTTATAATTCCCTGGGTTAAAGCCCATTGTTTCTGCTATCTAGTTCTTCACCTGTGATGGCGATGCTCCTTCTTTACATACTATCACCACCGACTCCTTTAGATCTTCCTTCGCCTTATGAAAGAAGTCAGTATTGACTGTAATAGGGATGCCCATTTTGGAACAGGGAGAGGATGTATCCACCGAAGAGGGGACAGAGGGAGCAGGAGGGTCAGAAGACGGGGACGTGCGGGGAGGGTAAGGTTGAGGTTGATGCTGGAGAAGGAGAACCTCCTTAAAGGAAGGGGCCGCTGACTCAGTCGGGAGCGGGGGAGGTGGAGGTGGAGGTGGGAGAGGAGGAGGAAGGGGAGGGGGTAGGACACACTTAGGTCGGTAGATTTTGGGAGGAAAGGGAGCAATAGGGCAAGAGAACTGAGGACGGGATAAAGGGGGCCCAAATCGAGCACGGCGAACAAGCAGAGGACAGCCAGCAAACCTCACCCCATGCAGCATGGTGACAGCTCTTGCTAATTCTGCCTCAGAAGACATACGAACTAAAGCAAATCCTCTATAATCGCCACTGTTCCGATCTCTTGGCATCACTACATCCATGACCGCACCTGCCCGTCCAAAAACCCTTTCAACATTGAGAGGAAACCAACCAACCGGGAAACCCTTCACAAATAAAGTAGGATACGCGGTCCGATTTCTTGCCGCTGACGCCACGGAGGCATTTTTCCGGCGATGAACTTCCTTCCAGTCCGTGTCTTTCTGAGGCACATATTCACCTTCCTCTAAAGTAACTTTTGTATCTTCTATATTCCTGAGATCC
This sequence comes from Magnolia officinalis, assembly GCA_021015155.1. Classification (NCBI taxonomy): domain Eukaryota; kingdom Viridiplantae; phylum Streptophyta; class Magnoliopsida; order Magnoliales; family Magnoliaceae; genus Magnolia; species Magnolia officinalis. Next base: position 81,498,412 of record JAJHSJ010000002.1, on the reverse strand, counting down.
CTGTTTCTCCCCGATTCGCGATCACCAAGCAAGTGATCACTGTCGTCTATTGATGAATCTCCCCACCGACGCTTGAAGCTTCTCGATCTTTCTCACGATCTTGTCATTGCTCCTGCGTTCTCGGACTCTCACGATCACGCGCTCTCATCTCCTGTGTTCTTGGACTCTCGCGATCGCGCGCTCTTACCACCACCCTTTTTTTCTTCTTCTAGATTGTTCTCGGACTCTCACAATCGTGCGCTCTCATCACCACCCTTTTTTTCTTCTTCTAGATTGTTCTCGGACTCTCACGATCGCGCGCTCTCATCTCCTGCGTTCTCGGACTCTCACGATCGCACGCTCTCATCTCCTGCGTTCTCGGACTCTACTTTTTTGTTTTTTAAGTTTGTCTCTGTTGAAACTTGATTTGATTTGACTTTGAACTGATGCTTTCTTACATGTTATGAATGGGTAAAGGATTTAATGACCGTCTTAACTGTTTTAGAATATTCTTTATATTGAATCATGATTTTTTTGCAGGCCACTCACCTCCCACCTTCTCAACCAATGGATGGAAATATCTTTGTGAGGCACGTGCCTCAGGTTTGTACCATATACTATAATAAGCCTCACTGGTGCATCCATCTTCTCATTGAAAATATCTCTTTGTGATTAGTACCCAACATAATATGAGGCAATTATCCTTTCTAAGTTTATTAAAATGTCACCTTTATATTTGATTGATTCATGGGTAATCTTTCTTTCTCATGATTACCTTTATCTAACATTTTGCAGATTTTAAATGAGTTACTAAAGTTTTTAGCAAGTGAACCACCACTTCCAGTGCTAAGAATGTGGAGTATCGGGTGGGCCCTACAAAAACTACTGGCTTGCCAAGAAAAGAGGCTCATTGATCATGATTTGGATCTTTTTAATGTGAGAATCAGCTGGTTTTTTTTTTGTTTTTTTTAATTAATGAATTGTGCCCCCATGTTAATGCATCTCTTAACAAAGTCTACGTGTAACAAGAACAATAGAAATCTGTAGAAGTAGGTGTAGAGAGAAAAGGGAGAGAGAGAGTAGGGCTACAACTTGTGTTGTGTTTTGTTGTTAGTCAAAATGACACACACAAACTTTGAAAGAAAAATACAATGCTCCACAAGAGTACACACACAAAAACAAAATTACATGTATTTCCACACTCCCCCTCAAGCTGGAGCATGAATATCGATCACGCCTAGCTTGGAATACATACGAAGAAGATGGTGATGATGAACATGGTCCATTGCTCCCCCTCAAACATAACGTGGCAGGATACAAGAACTTTAATTGATGATTGTCTGTAGAATGTAGCTTGAACTTTCTTTGTTCATTAAATCTTCTCTTCAAGTAGGAGGCCATAACCAAACTTGACAACCATCAAGTCACCCACCCATCATCCGCATGCAAAATTCTCTGACAAACATAATCAACTTGCACAATAAATGAGTGAACTACACTCACAACACTTGGAAGAATACACACACAATAACATGAGGAGACATGTGTCAAACAAACAGTTGCTCTAACAGCTCAAGTCGTTAGAGGATGGCGCCGCATATGAATGTATATCAAGGGACTTTAACACTCCTCCGCATGTGCGGGGTGAAACTTCAGACGGGAACATACTGGGCAAGGGCGGAGGGACACTCCAGGTGGAGGGAGACTAGGGCAACAACTTGTGTTGTGTTTTGTTGTTAGTCAAAATGACTAACACACACACACACACACACACATATTAACTTTGAAAGAAAGATACAATGCTCCACAAGAGTACACGGCATACATACACACAAACAAAATTACATGTATTTCTACAAGAACTGCATGGGTAAAAATATTACATTGCCAAAAGCAATTGAAACAACAAAACATAAGGGATTATATGGGATATTTTAATTAACTTCTGCAAAGTCCTTTATGTAGTCAACTAAAAAGGAAGACTCTAACTGTCTCATCTCAATAGCAATGCCCCATCTTTCCAAAGTGGAGAAATGCCAAGTGCAAATCTCTCTCTCATCAATGTCTGAGATATGTTGAGGTTATTTAAGTTTTCAGAAAAAAATATTGAAGCTCAACTTTATGGTCATATTCTCTTCATACATGTTCCCCTTTTAGGTTGCACCTTCTCCATGTAATGATGTCATTTAATATACTGAACGTCGTCATTATCAATTCTCAAGTTTCCTTAGATTCTAGTTATTCCCTTCTCCCTTTAACAGATATCATATCATAAGTCTTGCAAAAATCTTCTGAAAGAGATCAACAGGTGCTGGTTTGATTACATCCCAATTACTCTGAAGAAAGAATGGGAAAGTTGTAAGAAAGGTATTCATTTTTTTTCCCCCAAAGCAGGTATTCGTTGTTTTTCTTTTAAGTTCCTCATTACAGGATGAGATTAAAGCAGATGTTATTTTGGCATTCATGATATGTATTTGGATGTAATATTGTAAGCTCTTGATGAATCATCGCAATCCAAAGATCATTTTTTCGCCCTTGAACCTCCTTTGTTCAGAGATATAACAGATGGTAAGTCCATCTTTTTCAACAATTGGTTTTCTTCTTCTTCATCTGCCAACTCAGTTTTATATCTAAAATGTTCGGTGGACTTTGTTTCCTAGAACAGTAAATTATTTCATTTATATATTTCAGGTGATATATCATCTCCTCTTGCTTGGCAAAGGATGGTCCATGCAGTCAAGGTTGACAAATTTATTTATTTTTTTGGCTGAGAATGCTCAATTCACATTTTTGCGATCTTGCTAGAAAATCTATTTGGGACTTTGCTCTTTTTCTAATGTTAGTCTGCACAAGTGTTTTCCTTTATTCCATTAATTTCTGTATCATATGTATCTAATGTCATTAGTCTTTGTTCAGATTAACCTTTGGTTCTTTTATTCTGGCAAAAAATACTTTGTATGCTTCTCTTTTACAAACATAAGCTTCCATCTCCTTTGAGAATAGATCTTTTTTCACCTTTCTCATTTTGAATGGTTTTATGACACTGATACTGATCTGGTTCAATCAGTATTGTGTCAATCTTTCCATTAAAGCATATGCTCTTTGCATCAAGAAGCACCATTTATTATAATTTAAGATTCCTTCTCATTACTATCAAATTTTCAGGTTTTCGTTCTCCACCATCTTCTCAAGACTTCTATATTGGAGGGAGATTTCCTGGAAAACCCCTTTTTACACATGAGAAGCAGATCTATGAGTAGTACTTCAGGAAGAACCCTGGGCGTTGATGTTCTCTCTGTAAATTTTGAAACAGAGCTGAGCTCAGGTTGGCATTTATTTTCTTTTCAGGATTTGTTGGGTGTTATTACTTTCCAGCTGATGGTACGGTTTCTGTTCTCACTTGGTTTGTCCCAGGCCCAGACATTCCTTGTAAAATTGCATTCTCCAAAGGCAATGAGAGGGATATTTTCTTGATACCAACGTCAAAGGGAATTGAAGGCAAATTGCTTCTTGTGGAGAAACTTCCCCTCCATTCTCATCAAAGAGTTGTAATTGCGGTTGCTCCATTGGCTGGGTTGAATGTACGCCCTTATACCACTACCTACTTGTGTTTATGGATCAAAGAATTTTTCATGGGAAATTTGAACTTTACTATAGGAATGTATTGAAGATGTAATCACCAGTCCGATTACACGTTTCAAGAACCACCAATTACAATTTACAGTTCTTGTTTTTCTACCATTGGGTTCATCAGGAAAAGAAGCTTGGCTGAGGATAAACTATTCATACGCATGACAAAATCCTTTTGAATGTTCATGGAGTCACTAGTAGTCTTGAACATGCAATATTCGTTTACATTATGAAATTTAGAAACTGCTGCTATGGCTGTTCGTAATGCTTAGAAGTTGACTTCCCAACATATGGATGGAAGTAGAGTAGATGCCAAATCTCTCCAAAAAAAAACAAAAAAAAAAAAAAACACTATTCCTGAAGCTATGAAATTCCATGGGATGCATTCTATTGGAATCTTGTCTGATCTCAATATATGTATAACATGCATATGTGTATTCTGTTTCAACAGGATAATTATGCACCAACTCAATGCTGATTGCTTGGATTATCTCTGCTCTAATCGCCTAGAGAGGCTAACATAAACACAAGGAAAACACTTTTATATGTTTGTATATCTGATAATTGTACATGGACAAATTACCATTTATATATCATCACAACTTGTATGTAGTAAATTCATTAATGTGTGTGCTGCTCACGTAACATCAAATCTCCTTTACCCAAGTTTGAGGCCATGATTTGACTGTTTGGAGTTGCAATAATAATCTGTCATGTTCCATCCAGTGTTCAAAATATTGGTATCGCGTTACGTATTGCATGCTTGGGATACAGATACATATTAGTTATTGCACAGGATATATCATTTGTATCGTGTAATTTATCGTACTTTTTGGGAAACATGGGGAAACATTGGGAAAATGGTTGAATTTTTCAATGCAACTTCAGGGATTGTTAAAAAAGACCTTAATACACACTTTTATATCAGAACATCTCAAAAAATAAGTGCACGTAATAGGTTTCCTTTGTATAGGGTCCTAAGCGATGCATTGTCTAACTAAACTAATGCAACTATATTCAAATTGAATGCATAACATTTAGAGTGTATGTGATCATTTCATCAAACACTCCTAAATACTTTGAAATTAGTCTCAATTGACAACTGGTTGAAGGGAAATTTCAAAAAAAAAAATTAATATTTTAATAATTTTTAATTGCTGAAAATTGACAAGGACTTAACAAATCAGTAGACCAGCCCTCATACATGCTTGATTTCATGTTTAGAGTGCAACGTTGCAAGCGATTTGGGAGAAATTGGGGAAATTTTGAATTTTCCTCAATCTTCCCCAAATCATACCACCTACACTCAAATTTCAAAATAAGAGTGTATGTGATGATCATTTCATCAAATACTCGTAAGTATTTTGAAATTAGTCTCAATTGATGGCTGGTTGAAGGAAAATTTTGAAAGAAACATGGAGAACATGAAGAACCAATGGATATCAAAATCAAAGCTCCAACTCCATGATTTTTCATGCAAAACATGAAGAACCAATCAATTTATAACCATTTGACACTGACTTAGCATAATTTCAACAAAAAAAAAGGGACCGGAAATTGAAAATGCTCACCGGATCGAACATGTGGGATATATCGGCACTACCTATGCGTTTCGTATCGCACAGGTGGGATACAAGATATATCGTGAGATATATCGGCTGATATCATCGATGTTTAAAACATTGGTTCGAGCATGTGACAGACAGTTGGAGAGAGAGGGAGAGAGAAGCCTATGGAAGATAGAAGTAGGAACACTTGCTCAATAGGTATTCAACAAGTAGTGGGGTGTACAGTTCCTAGATTGTGCCTCAACCTTTGAAGGCCGCTGGAGGTGTGCCTCAATGTCGGTCACTGATAGAAGTAGAAGTGAAGAAGTGGGAGAAGGCTTTCTTGACAGACTTCAAAAGGATGAAGGTGAAAGGAAATGGTCATGTGTTCAGGTAAGTAGCAAGCGGATCCTGATATGGGCACTGGGAGACTGAACTAACTTGGAGATGACGAAGATGGGCTGAGAGGCGAATGGGATGCAAGATTATGATCAAGCTAGGAATGGAAGTGCTCTTGCTCCTCATGCAATGCTACTGAAGGAGACAACCATGCTAGCCCTCTTAAAGGCAGGTAATGAAGGTGGTTATCAAGTGACATGTAACCATCTCACCACTTTACACATGCTACCCTGGATGATTCCTTCTAGCTAATGACGAGCTGATGTGTGGCCAGTAATGATAGGGTATCTCTCCTGGAAGGGAGATGAAAAAGTCCTAAGTAGAGCTAGAACAATATGGTGCAAGATTGTCCATGGGAATGTGCTTCGCCATTAAAATAGGCTGAGGCTAGGACGGGCCATCATGACAGATGGTGGTGATGTGTTGTTCACTTGCACTTCCTAATGAGAGGGGTCTCTGAATTGTCAAAGCAAAGCAGGTCCAGTATGGATGAAAGCAGGGGGACAAGGTCCTATGGGTCCTCAATGCGGCGGTGGAGACAAGATTGATCTCAGGTCAAACCCCTTCCCAAGGCATCTAGAGGATGAGGCAACAATGAAGACACTCTGTGACAATATCAGCAAGGGAACTCCTGGGATCATTAACCATGGAGAGTAGTGAACCCCTCTCTGAGCATTTGGAGAGATACATAAGTAAAGGATGCCTTGGTGGGTACCTTGTAAAATTTCTAGAGAGAGTTGTATATCTGGATGAAAAGATTGAATACATAATACAGTATTAGTCCTTGTCCAATCTAGGAAGATTCTAGAATATCTAGGAGGATTCTAGAAATCTAGAAGACTAACATATTTACAATAGAACAATTAGAAGAGCACCTTCGAAGGCCAAATCATTCCACTACACTTCCCCTCAGGTTGAGGGTCTTTGGTGATGAGATGATCAACTTGCTCTTGGGCCATGAAAAGCCGTCCTTTGACAGTGCTTTGATGAAGATGTCAGCAAGCCAATGGTGTGAACCTTCACACACCAGCAGAGATTTTCTTTTGAACAATTTTATAATCAATTTATATGTTTGTTTCATGTTGAAAGACTGGATTGAAGCCACATATATAGCATGCTATGGTCACATAATAGGGCTTAGAAAGAGATGTCCAAGTCGCGAAGTAGAATGCACACAAATGTAGTATTAGCTGCTCCAAAGGCTAAAAACCTATATTCAACCTCAGCACTAGAAGGAGAAAGTCCGTTTTTTTCTTAGAACATGAAGAGGTTATATTCATGCATTGACAGAGGTGATATTTGGCTGTTGATGGTCAATCATCAAGCCTGCTAGCACAGTCAATATCACTATATGCAACAACTACCAAGTAGAACAGTGGCAAATATGACATATATAACTGCAGTGCCTTTGAGCTAGCAAAGAATTCTTGGATAGGAGTAAATTGCATTTTGTATGGAGCATGCATGAATTAACACATACGGTTGACAACACAGGAGACATCCAATCAAGTGAGAATCAGATATTGTAAAGAGCCCACAAGGCTGCAATAATGAGATGGATATAGATGCAGGTCACCATAGCAGAGATCAATCTTGTTTCCAGCGGCAACAAGTGTGGAAACAAGTTAGCATCTATCGTCTTGGAAGCTAATAGAAGATCCATTACTAAACTTTGGGGGAGAGAAATTTGTGGCACAAGCACCACGTTAGGGAAATGATACTCAATATTGATATACTCGGATGGAGTACCTCAAGGGTCAATAACTAGGTGTTTGTGGCACTAGACCCCTTAGGCCTTTTTCATGTCTTTTGACCAGGGGTTAATTGAATGTGGCTGTGAACCACCGGCAAGGTGGGTGTCAGATTCATGTGCCACCCCCCACTCCCCAAATTCTATGTTGCAAATAGAGATCAACCATTGTTTGCGATGACCAAGCAATGAGCAAGAGTACAATGAATGACTGGAGATGACACCTTGATAGTCATGCCAGTGTCATCTAGGGAGAGGAACCTGTTGCAATGATGGAATAAACCATATCAAATAGACTTGTTACATGAGTTGAGCAACATTGAAACTTACTAATTCAGATGATTACACAAATGAGGAGACACTATGTCACCACATGAGGCTAGTCTCTGCTAGCAAAAGGATGATGTGCCTAGCTACACCCCTTTGCAGCCAATAGTGGGTTTCCACATGTAAGTAGCCATGCCATGAGTGGAAGAGTCCTAATGGGGTCATCTATTAAAAGGATAGAACACCACCAATTTATTATTCCTAACCCTTGTATATTCGTGCTCCGCACACCATGAAAAACTCAAGCATTCATATAGAACTTAAACACCTCTTCTCCGACCATCCTTTACATCTCCATCAGTGAATTTTTGTCCGCTGTTGTTAACTGAGAAATGATGGCTTCCAAGATTGGCAGTTCATGGCAATGCTAAAAGATTCCTTCAGCCCTTGAGGATTTGCATCACTTGAGCATGGAGTTTCTGGACCTCCTTTGGTATTGAGAGAAGCAAGTTAAACTATGCAACCAGTGGGAGTGGGATGCTGACAACTGAAAATGCATCAGAGATATATCTCCCTCTCGTTGTGGCACCTTCGTCAGTGGACGGTGGACTAGGCAAAGCTAGAACTTTAATAACAATGGGCACGATGCAAGGATGCATCAGCGGAACCCTCGATCATGGTGACATGAGGAGCTCCGGTAGCTGGCATAACTGAGGTCATCAAAGGAAGCAGAACTGAGCGAGGCACTAGACAATGTAGAAGCAAGGACTTGAGAGAGTACATGATGTTGTAGGGTCTTGACGATTGTGAACCCTTCCCCATGCATTTTGGAGATACAATGACAAAGGATGCCTTGCGGGAGACTAGAACTTGTTTGTTTGCACATATGTTTGTTCTACTTGGATTTGAATGCTGCTCTATGCTTCTAGTACATGAACTACAAATGTTGAGGTACAAGTGGAATAAAACCTATGCTATGACAAGGTCGTGGGACACTATCATTATCACTAGATATTGATTAGTTGGGGTTGTATGCACCACTAAGGATCTATAATCAATCACCATTTTGCTCATGTTAGCATACTTATGGACAGTTGGGCCACATGCCTAAGTGCATCCACTAAAACTTGTATCGATCAAAAATAGCACGGAGAAGTAGTGTGATAAATTGAAAACCTTGGATGTGGAAATATGTCAGATCATAAGCTTGAATTGAGAGATCTATCATTCCATGTTGGGTAAAAGATGTTCTCCAATAGGAGATGCATTAGTAGGGTGCATCAGTTAATTTTTCTTCTTCTCTTCACCCTCCAAAAGTAAGCTTGTACACTGTGAGATGTGAAAAAAAAAACAAAGAAGAGCATAATGTAGATGAAACAAATGTGGCACCTCTTGTTGGAAATTATCATCATCAGCCTTGTCCTGACCATTTGGGGATGGCCATAGGAATCTTGTTTCTCCAATCAATCATATACAAGTGAATAAGCCCTCATATATCTTCTCACCACCACAATTCAAGTCCTTTGATGTCTTCTTCTCAACCTCTTTTTAGGCCCTTCAACCCTAATCAACATTTCATTACTGCTGGAGTTGTCTTCGTTCTTAATTTTTTGTTATTTCTAGAAAACGCTTAAAAAGTACAGTGTAAATAGAAAAGGAAAAAAAAAAAAAAAAAAAAAAAAACACCAATTCGAGAAGAAATCATGCAAGATTTCATCAATCTGGTGTTATACTACCAAATTGATCAAGTTACAGTAAAAAATAGTTATTTCCGGAAAATGGCCAAAAAATACAACATAAATAGAAAGAATTTTTTTTTTTTTTTTTAAATGGAAAAACAACCAAATTGAAAAGAAATCATGGAAGATGTCGTCAATTTGGTGTTATAGCACCAAATCGATCAAATTCCAGTAAAAAAAACAAACAAATAGGTATCTTACTCTTCTTCTTTTTTTCAGTTTTCCCCAAATCGGGTACCGAGCCTTAAATTCTTCGAATCAGTGCTTCAAATGTTGTTTTGATCTTCAAAATTGTTGTGGTTGTGGTCAGAAATGGACCTCAAACAATCCCTTGCTGAAGAATTTTTGAAAGGAGAAGCAAGAAAGGGGAAAGGTGGGAAAAACAGTGCCAGTTTGGGCCTTTTATGCCTGTATCGTTCCGACTGATACGGGTACAGAAATATTGGTACTGACTACTGATACAAGCTGTATCGGCCGATATGGGATGATACGGTTCATTTTTTTAATGGGCCAATACACACCATATTGTGTATCGTATCGAGCTGATACAGATATGATAAGCCCATATTGGCCGATACGATACCGATATTTAAATCCATGTTTTATCAATTAGTGAGTTCTACATGAATACTCCTAGCCTTATACACCCGAAGAGAAATATTGAAATCACTTGTTCCTCTTTTACGCATTCAATTCTGAAGAAGTATATGATGATTGCTTAACTCATAATTGTTTTTCTTAATCAATCACAACACTTGTGTTGTAGCAAAGAGGAGTCAACTTTTTTTTTTAATGGGTAGGGGAACAAACTTAAATTGAGGAGGAAAAAGTAGACATAACAATTGTTGATTCACCACTCGAGGGGACGAACTTAAATTGAGGGGAAAAAAGTATACATACCAATTGTTGATTCACCACTCCTTGATTGCCATAACTAGATAAGAAAATGTCCAATAATGGCTGTTGAATTAACTTCCACGAGTCTTCTAGTTTATTCAAATGGAAACAAAATGAAGAAATCCCTCCTATAAAATGAAGGATTGAACTCTGGGTTTGGATGACATAGTCATGAGAAATATCATAGATATCACAAGGAATATTGGAAATATCGCAATATATTGGCTGATATAGATAATATTATCATTGATATCTAGTAAAAGTTTACTTCATGAAGACATCATATCACATGTGGGAAAACTGAGATATCAGCCATGATTGACGATATTTTGAAGAGATCGAACTCTGGGTCTTGGATGGCATATTCATGCATGGAAATATGCTAATCCCCCCCCCCCCCCCCCCCCCCCCCCCCCAGCTTACTACATTTTGACAATTTGTCAAACTTGTGTTTGAAATTTCCTATGTAACTTAAGGACATGAATGCATGTGTCATTGACGACATGGACACGGTTTTAGACACAACATAGGAAACCAAACGTGCTTCATCAGATTGTGTGTGTGTGTACACACACACACGCCTCAATCAGTGAATAACTTCCAACCTGTCAAGTGCATGTAGAATCCAACCTTTCCAATAGGTTGATCCCATGAGGATCACCTAGTACAAAAATCAGGTGGACCACACCATAGAAAACAATGTTTAGCCATTGATAAATAGCAACTACAAGTGTGGTCCACTCAATGAGTGGATATGGCTGATTTTTGCAGAAGTTGATCCTTTTGACGGGGCCAACCTATTGAATGGATTGGATGCCGCACACACATGCGAGATTGAAAGTTATCCACTGGGTGGACCGTAACTTACAGTCCAATACACACCTGCACGCACAGACATTTTCCTTATAGCCATGTTGATGTGTGTTTGACTAGGATATTGGGCATGACAATTCTTTATAAAATGGAGTGTCCTTGTTACATAGGAAAAGTTTTGTGGTATTCAAAATATGTAAATTCTAAGAGCTGCTGCAAAAGAACCAAAACTCCCTCTTATGTTTCTAATGTTTGGAACTGCTGCTTGAATTGATAATTACCACCACTCTATTGTCAATCTAACCCATTTATACTATGAACAGCCGATAATCGACGAGAACCATCCAACATGGTTGCATTTGCGAATAAGAGACTATGATCCAGAAGTTGAAGCAAGCAAGACTGGTAGGCACCAATCCAACACTTCTGATGATCATACAGTGGACCGAAGATGGACGCTTGGATTTCTGAGTAGTGAGGCTTGTGAAGCTGCTCATTCTATAATTCTGAAGGAAATAAGCAAGCAGAGATCATCCGTGGAAAGCTTACTGGCTCCCTTTCTTCAGTGTTCCCCTGAAGATTTATCATCAAATGATAAAGGTGAGTGAAGATAGGAGCAATTTCAAGTATTTCATACCCCCAAACAGTTTTTGATAAGCAGATTTCTGTAACATGAGGTGAATATTTTGATTGCTAATCCTAAGAATTTTTTTTCCCTTCACCGTTTTTTCTTTTCTTTTTTACTCTTTTTTTTAAAAAACATTGGAAAATTTTATTAACAGAAGGCTGAAACCAAAATGTACAAATATACACAAGCGAAAAAAGACTACAACTCAAGCCAACTAACAGGAAACTGCTAAACCGCCTTAGATGCTATTGCCCATTCCATAACATTTGCTTTAGCACTATTAAACACTTCCGAAATCCGCCCCACCTAATTCCTAAAGCACCAATTGTTCCTTTCTAGCCACAAAACCCAAATCCCAACAAGCATGCACAACTACCACACTTTTTCTCGCCTTTTACCAAGGACACCACTGTGCCACTTAAAGAAATGTTGAGCAATGGATCCTGACAATACCCATGCCATCTCGAACAACTTGAAAAAACCTTTCCATATAGCTCTTGCAAAGGGACAATGCATAAATAGACAATCTACTGATTCCGCATCTTGTAGACAGACTTTCGGAAGATCATTTTCCTCTGTTGAAGATTATCTATTGTTAGCACTTTGTTGCAACTCACTAACCATGCCAAAGCAGCAACCTTTGGCAGAGTACTGTACCTCCAAACATGAGCAGATTGGCTGATTTTGCAACTGCTTGTGGCTCCACTAAGCGTCTTGTAGAAAGATTTAACTGAGAATATCATGGATTTCTCCTTATTCCAAAACAACGAATCCAACTCGCTTAACACTAGATGAGCCTTGGATAGCAACTTTTGCAAAGAAATGAACTCCTTTAGCTGATCATCATCTAAATTCCTTCTAACTTGCGGGAACCAAATTACTTCCTCGCCTTGTATGGAAATGCAACTTCCCACCGACACACTTGCCTGTACAGTGATCTTTGCTAATCTAGGGAAGACCTCGCATAGTTTTTTATCCCTCACCCATATATCCTACCAAAACCTTCTCTTCATCCCATTTCCTAACTAAAAACCTATCCCATCCCAAACCTTTCCCTTTATAAATGCCACCGACTAACAAAGATATGAGGACCTATACAAAGACGAGGCCCGAGTCCACCATCCCTGTCATGACCCTAAATCTAGTGTTGGTAATCCATGATTACTAGACACCAAATTTTGGTTGACATCCTCCGTAGAACTCCGATTTTAGGACTTCCAACTATCACATACTAAGTCCCATAAGCGGGACTCCACAAGGAGGATTTCTGAAAGTAAAGACAACAAACATGTATCATTTCTCAAAATTTCATCATATTCAACATATATTACTGTGTACAACTGAGCACATCAAGACAAAACCAAAACATAAACCATGTCATATTTACTACACCTGATGTACATATTCAGGGTATTACAAAAAAATATATACACTGATATGTACAAAACAAAAAGGACAACTGGAGTCTGTAGCCTCTACTCCTGCAGCTCCCTACTCTCACCTATAATAAATAAATAAAAAGGAAAGCTTGAGCTACTAAGCCCAGTGAGTGCGTGTGTGCAGTGAAAATGCATGTTTCATGTCATGCTCATATAATGCACAGGTTTTCTGGCTCAATAACAATAAAATAAAGATACAATGCATACTCTTTCAACGTTTCCACAACTTTTCACATTTCCCAATTGGATCACCAGTGTCTAAAACAGAAGTGGGACTCATTTCCACCCACTTGTGTAAACTTTTCCACCGTGGTCAACAACAAAGGTGGGACTACATAGTTCACAGGCCGAACTAGTCTAACCCACTTGTGTTAAACTTCACTATCTGCCTAACGGCGAGAAGTAATAAGTCGTTTGGCAAAACGATAGTGGACAATTTATGAGCTCGTCACACACAACCTATCTTTGTTTGCCCATAAGCAGGTCAGGTCAAACCTCTCAACCAATCGACACGCGTCGGTGGGAGTCGCTGCCTACTTTGGTATTTCGGCATTCCAGCGCTCTGTTCTTCTACCCAGTCTAAGCATTAGTCGCTCTCAATGGTACCAATCGGGGTTTAGGGACTTTCACTCACGGACCCTCTAATCATGTCCTGTCGAATTACGCATTTCCGGTGTGGTGTCCAACTCAAGTTATAACAAAGTATGTTTCATCACATTTACAATCACCATATGCATAAGTCCACACACAAGCACAATATGTCATGGTTTTCAAGGTAAACATAGGACGACCTTCCTCATGTGGTCTCATCATACATTTAAGTTCCTCATAGGGGTATCATGTAATACATCATGTATCTAGACGATTTACATACTCATCATAGACACATCGAGTGTCGCAACACAACCCCATCATAGACACATCATGTGTCGCAACACAACTCACTATGATCACCATATCATGATATGACTTACGCACTTTCAATTATACAATGATACAACAACTACGAATCAAGCATATGATATGCACATGACTTAGCCAATCTAAATCTAATCCAGTAATTATTCTGGTATAAGACTTTATCCCACAAGCATGCTTTTTATCAAGAATTAACTACATCAAAAGGATGAAGGATATTTGTTTTAAACATTTTGTCAAACGGGTAACGGGCGGACATTGTAAGGGACAGAGAGAAATCGTTAGAAATACCAGAAAATCCAGTAATAACCTAATCAACTAACTCAGAAAATCTAGCCATAACCTTAAGAAAATCCAGCAATAACCTAACGAATTTAAATCAGAAAAGCTAGTCTACTATAGAGCTTTAAAAGAAAATCCAGCAATAAATTAACCAACTCCATCAGAAATTCCAGTAAGAACCTAACCCTAAATCAGAAATCTCATCTTTTATAGGGCTTTCAAGAAAATTTAGCAATACCTAATTCGAAATCAGAAAATTCAGTAATAACTAACCCTAAAATAGAAAATCCATCAATTATCTAATCGAAAAACAGAAATTCCAGCAATCTATTAACCCTAAATGATCGAAATCAGAAAATTCAGCAATAACTAACCCTAAAATAGAAAATCCATCAATTATCTAATCGAAAAACAGAAATTCTAGCAATCGATTAACCCTAAATTAAAAGCCAGCGAAAATATAACCCTAAGATAGAAAATTCAGCAATTATCTAACCGTAAAACAGAACTTCCAGCAATTTTCTGAAAATCCAGCAAAAGGGTTTTGAAGGAAACCCCAACGTATACATATGCGTGCTCCTAATCTATGCACTCACCTGTAACTATCAGAGGATTAGCTCCTAACCTCAACTTCTATTTCCTTTTCTTCTTTTTCTTCTTCTCAACTTCACACTCAACAAGAAAGAGTGCTGGAAAATGGAATGTTGCAAAGGGTTTTCATATATATGGACTTGAAATTGGTTTTAAATTAGCTTTTGTCCAAAAAGGAGGGTTATGAGATGTTTTGTGATGATTTTTGAAAAGTTTAAACTTATAGTAGCAATATAACAATGTTATTTAAGTAATTTGAACTAATGTATTCCAAGAAGTTTAAAAACATCGAGGTCATTTGAGTATATTTTCTCAAAATATACATGTGCATCTCTATGCATAACTTACAATTCGGGTGTCCTATTGACATGTCGTTTTCGCTATTAACTCCGTAACTCGACTACGGTTACAACGGTTAGGCTCTCAGACCTAACGGATTTTGAAAACTCAATGGTGGGGCTCCGCCAGATAAAATAAGGACATAATTGTCATTTCTTAGATTGTTTAATTTTAAGTCCGTATCTTAAAATTCGGATATCGAGTTGAAATACGGCTTGCGGCTTGATAACAGAACAACATTATGATCAAGTTAAAACATTCTCGAGGCCAATAGACCTATAGTCAACAGCTATCCAGTGTACAAACCATATTTTGGGGCCTCGAGTCTTACAACTCTTCCTCCTTCAAAAAAAATTTCGTCCTCGAAATTTCAAAACATATCCGGTTATAACAGTACAATACAACAATAACCATATCACATTTATACGTACCTAGGAATCAAACAGATGAGGGTAACGACTGCATATCTCTGCTTCCCGTTCCCAGGTTGCTTCTTCTACAGAATGATAACTCCATTGGACTTTAACTAAGGGAATGACTTTAGTACGAAGAACTTGTTCTTTTCTATCCAAGATACAAATTGGTTGCTCGATATAGGATGCATCTTCCCGAACTGCTAAGGATTGTCAGTCAATAACAGGTGTTATGATCTTCGGATCACATTTATGGAGCATCGAGACGTGAAAAACATTATGAACCCCAGATAATTGGGGTGGCAAAGCGAGACAATAAGCTACGGTGCCAACTCGTTCAACAATATCAAAGGGTCCTATAAACCTCAGGGCTAACTTTTCTTTAACACCAAATTGTACTTAACCTTTCACTGGTGAAACTCGGAGATATACACGGTCTCCCTCGACAAACTCTAAGGGTCTACGCCGGCGATCTGCAAAACTTTTCTGCTGACTTTGAGCTGTAAGCATACGTTGTCGAATAAGATCAATCTTTTCAGACGTTTTCCGGACAACATAAAGACTTAAAAGACATCGCTCGCCAATCTTAGTCTAACAACTTGGGGACGTACAAGGTCTACCATATAATGCCTCATAGGGTGTCATGCCAATAGTAGCCTGAAAACTATTATTATACGCAAATTCTGCTAACGGTAAGTGGTCGTCCCAACTACCAGAGAAATCCAAGGCACATGATCTGAGCATGTCCTCAAGAATTTGGTTAACTCTTTCGAACTGCTCATCTGTTTGTGGATGATATGTTGTGCTAAATCTTAAAGTTGTCTCTATTGCTTTTTGAAAACTCTTCCAAAACTTTGATGTAAACCTCGGATCTCGGTCAGATACAATCGAAACAGGTACACCATATAATCTAACAATTTCTTTTATAAACAACGTTGCGAGTCGATCTTTAGACCAAGAAATACAAATAGGAAGTCTTTGTCAAACAGTCTACAATAACCCATATAGCATCATGTCGACATAAGGTTCTTGGTAAACCCACAATGAAATCCATAGTTACATGTTCTCATTTCTATACCGGTATCTCCAAAGGTTGCAATTCCCCTGCGGGCTTTTGGTGCTCTGCCTTTACTCGTTTGCAAACGTCACACTCTGACACATGCCTAGCAATTTCACGTTTCATTCCAGTCCACCAAAATTGTCTTTTCATATCCTTATACATCTTCGTAGATCCTGGGTGGATAGTAAACTGAGTGCGATGTCCCTCATCCGTAAGGGCCTTCTTCAATTCTAAGATATCTGGAACATATAATCTGCCCTGAAACCGAAGTCCACCATCCAAACTTATCTGTCACTCCGGTTGACTTTTTCCTATTATCACATCTTTACAAAACAATGCCCATTGATCAAACTGTTGGGCTTCTATTACTTGGGATATCAAAGAGGGTTGAATCGTCAAGTTTGCTAATTGTACAACTAAGGACTGTAGGGTCATCTCAAAATCAAATTCAGTTATATCTTCTACCATTTTCCACTCTCGCATCATCAATTGTGCCACTTGGGTCTGTGGTTGACGACTTAAAGCAGCCGCCACCACATTAGCTTTTCCTGAGTGGTACTAAAGGTCAAAATCATAGTCTTTCATCAATTTCATGCAACGTCTCTGCCTCATATTCAATTCAGCTTGGGAAAAAAAGGTATTTCAAGCTCTTATGATCCGAAAAAAGTTCGAATTTAACCCCATACAAGTAATACCCCCATACTTTGAGGGCAAAAACTACCGCTGCTAACTCTAGGTCATGTGCGGGATAATTCTGCTGATGAGGCCTAAGTTGACGAGATGCATATGCTACTACCTTGCCCTGTTGCATTAGGACACACCCCAAACCTATAAGCGAGACATCTGTATAAACAACGAATCCCTCACTCCCAGATGGAAGAGTGAGAATCGGTGCCGTCATAAGACGAGTTTTTAGTTTCGCGAATGCCCGCTCACAGGCTCCACTCCAAACAAACATTGCATCCTTTCGAGTCAATCGAGTCAGTGAGGCAGCTATACGAGAAAATCCTTTAACAAAACGTCTGTAATACCCTGCTAGACCTAAGAAACTCCGAATCTCAGATGCATTCTTCTGCTGTTTCCATTGCTCTGTTGTTTCCATTGCAAAACTGCTTCAACCTTAGCTGGATCAACTGAAACTCCATTCTTTGAAACTGTGTGCCCCAAAAATTTCACTTCTTCCTGCCAAAACTCACATTTTTCCAGTTTAGCATATAGCTGGTGGGCACGAATTACAACGTCATCTCTAAGTGACACTCATAATCTTCCATTGTCTTTGAATATATTAAAATATCATCAATAAAAATCACAATAAACTGGTCCAAATAAGGACGGAATACCTCATTCATCAACTACATAAATACTGCAGGTGCATTAGTCAAACCAAATGACATGACCTGAAATTTAAATTGTCCATAACGAGTCACAAAAGCTGTCTTCGGGATATCCTCCCGAATCCGAATCTGATGATACCCAGACCGTAAATCTATCTTCGAGAAATACTGCGCACCACTCAACTGATCGAATAAATCATCTATTCTTGAGAGCATATACTTGTTTCTAATCGTAACCTTATTAAGTCCTCTATAATCAACACACAACCGTAACGAACCATCCTTCTTTTTTACAAAAAGCACAGGCGCTCCCCAAGGTGAAGTACTCGAGCGAATAAACTCGAAACGACGTAATTCATCTATCTGTCTTTGTAACTCACACAACTCTAACGGTGTCATACGATAAGGGGCTCTGGATATAGGAGCAGTACCAAGGATAAGATCTATTTGAAATTCTGTACGTCTAACAGGTGGCAAACCTGAAATTTCCTGAAAAACATCTGGAAAATCACGTACTACCAGCAACTGTTCAATACATACACCTTTGGACTCCTTATGAATACAGGACATCAAAGTCTCTATAAACTTATCTTTAGGATCAGCCACAAACTGAAATAGAGGTTGGTCAGGTATAGAAAAGGTGACTGTCTTAGTTGTACAGTCCAACACTGCATGGTACTTGGATAACCAGTCCATTCCCAAAATCACATCATACTCTAACAACACCAAAACATAACAATCAATTGGAAGGGCATACTCTGTTATGTAAACAGGACAGTCCTGGCATATAGAACTCAACACCATTCTTTTCCCTAAAGGAGTCAAGAGGTCTAATCACTTGGTCATCAATGTTCTCGACAATTCCAACGACTGACAAAAACTATCTGCTATAAATGAATGTGATGCGCCAGAATAAAAAAGGACACGTGTAAAAAGGGATGATACTACACATACCTTTTATGACTCCTCCCTTAGTCTGAGAGTCTTTCTTCTGGATTGCATAAACACGAGGTTGCATCTAAAGGGGTAAGGGTTGTCTACCTTGCTGCTGCTATGACTGCTATTGAGATTGTTGTTGTTGGGGCCTATATTGTGTCCTATATGGTGGCCCTTGCTGCTGGGGCTGCTGATGTCTAGGTGGTTGATATGGTTGTTATTTCTGCGGATTGGGACAATTCTTTTTACGGTGCCCTACACCACCATAATTATAACAGGCTCTGAAAAACTGTCGCTAAGGAACAGACGGTGATACTGGGGATCTAACATCAGGTCTGGCTAAAAACTGTCGTTGAGGAATAGATGGTGATACTAGGGGTCTTACATCAGGTCTGGCTGCATTATCATATCTAACTGTAGGCCTCTTTGGGGATGAAAATGGATGAAAACTACTACCACTCTCTGAAATAATCTCCTCTTCCTTTGTTGATTAGAAGTAGATGGATGCATACTTTGTTGTTAGTTCCAATCAGACTAAAAAATCTGTGCCTTCGCTACTACTCCCTCAAGAGTCCACAACTCAAACCCTTTAACTCAAGATCGCAAACTAGAACGCAAACCATCCTCAAATTTCCTCGCCTTCAAATCAGCATTGACTACTAAATGTGGAGCAAAACGAGATAATTCTATAAAACGAGCCTCATAGTCAGCAACAGACATCTCACCCTGAACCAAAGAATCAAATTCATGTGCTTTCTGACGACGAACAGCTACGAGGAAAAACTTACGATCGAACTGGTCTTTAATGCTTCCCATGTCCACACAAATTTTGGATCTACTGAACGAACAACTGACTCCCACCATTTGTCTGTCCTCTCCTTGCAATTGATAAGTCGCTAAGGTAACACATTGCTTGGAAGTACAACCCATAACTTGAAACAGTTTCTCTATTTCCGACTTCCATAACTCGGCTACCATAGGATCTGGCTTGCCAGAAAAAGAAGGTGGATCTAGACGTCTAAACTCTATAAAAAAAGCACTGGCCCTCTCCTTCGCTGATGTCTTAAGAGTATAACTAGATCGTTGCTTTTGATTAGCCGTTATAGTTGACATAGTCTGCAATAGTTGTTGAAGTTGTGTTGCAGGAATAGGTATGACTGGATCTGGAACAGATTTTGACATAAATTTTGACTTAGACTTGGGTTGCACTGGAGGAGTCTGAACAGGATTCTTTCTAGGCGGCATCTTATAGATAAAACACCGAACTAGCCTAAAAAGAACAAGTAAACCTATACAATATACACTATAATAAATAACCATACAACTCCTCTACTTCGCAAAGCATGAACCTAACAACTCTAACACAACAACATATAGTAAATACATTATATGATTTATGCAGAGATTTCCCAGATCATGCTCTGATATCATTTTCTGTCACGACCCTAAATCTAGTGTTGGTAATCCATGATTACTAGACACCAAATTTTGGTTGACAGCCTCCGTAGAACTCCGATTTTGAGACTTCCAACTATCACATACTAAGTCCCATAAGCGGGGCTCCACAAGGAGGATTTCTGAAAGTAAAGACAACAAACATGTATCATTTCTCAAAATTTCATCATATTCAACATATATTACTGTGTACAACTGAGCACATCAATGAGGACTAGGAAGGGATACGATGAGCCTTCTACCCTGGTCAAGTAGGTGATCGATGTATCGGGATCAAGCCTACTATAACCGTCTCTCCGTGTTGGTCAAACATTGAAAACAGCTATCTTACTATAAATAGATGAGAATCATCGTCAAGACTCCAAATAGGGAAAGAAATCCATTGTAGCAAACCATCAGGATATAAGTAAGAGATAAAGAAATAAGTTTTTTTAAGGGGGGTAGAGACTAAAATGTATCAGACTAGCATGGACAATATACACCCTACCACGCATATAAACTTAAAATAAATAAAACTTAAGCAAATGAAATAATCAAATCGTTATTTATTCCTCTCAAGCAATTTCGAGGACGAAATTGGTTTTTAAGGGGGGTAGATTGTAACATCCCAGATTTTTTCCCAACTTGGCAATGGACGTCCTTGGACGTAGAACTACCCTAGGACCTTATTCTGTTGTAATTAGGGCGTAATTTAGTTAAGTATTAATAGCTTGGATCACTTTCTATACAAACTACAAAGGCCCAAGTACCACCTCAGGCAGAAATCAAATAGGACCAAATCCTTTAGAAACTAAACAAGAATTAATTTAGCGTTAAACTAGATTCTCTGTGCAATGGGTCCTAATCACTTTAAATACAAACTGCAAGACCCAAAATGAGTAGAATCGATACCGCTACAATACCCTAAAACTTAGGATCAATCTCTAAACCCAATTGCTCTCGAGAGCATCACAAAACTCCGTATCGAACCTGGACCGCACGTCGAAAGTCCGGTTACAGCGAAACTAAACGATTATGACCGCCTTGCTGGGCTTGACAACCATCTCGTAAATCAAGTCCAGACTGTGTCAAAAAATGCACAACTTGAGCCCGGAATATAGTGTGTGAAAAACGTGAATATTTTTGGAAATAAGATCCAAATTTAAGTAAACTGAGACGTATCGCTTGCGGGCCAAATATAAGGATTCAGACCGTCAGAATCTGACTCAAATACACCCTCGGATCAGGAGAAATTTCTCACACATGTTAGTACACTTGTGGCCCTGATCAAGTACCGGTGACCGTTGAACTGAAACTGGTCCGCCATGGTCGATCTGTAAATCCGATCGGACCGAAAACTTAGCCTGACCTAGATCCATGGTCAGGGAGCTTAAGTCCGACCACACGCAAAAAAAAGGGCCTCCAGAAGTGCTCCGTTGAGCCGAAATAGATGGGTTTTGGCTATAACCTAAGTATACCATGACCCTGGGGCCATTTCCATCAGTCCTGGGTCTATATAAGGGCTTTAAACCCTCATTCTCTCTCCCCATACGAATTTGCAATTCAAGGGAGAGAGAAAAGAAAAGGAAGAGAAGAAAATAGAGAGAAAAGGTGAGGGAAAGTGTTGTAGAGTTTAGGGATTCCTCCCTGTTGTTCTAAGTGCCGAATCCACACTACCGTGTCGCCGTTTCAGCAATTCTAGATTCATTTTCGAGTAAGAAATCCTAACCCTAAGATGTTGTAGAGTTCCAAATAGTTTCATAGATCAAATGGCTAACCTATTTCGCACCATAGGTGGCAGTGATGCCATAGACGACGAAAGTGTGTACGAGCTCCGTCGGTAACGAGTCTAATGGGCATAAGGTGCGAACTATAAATGTTTAGGTTATGGTTTTCAAGGCTTTCAATGTCAGTTAATGATTTATGACTGACTTGATTGCTATCACATGCTTAGATACGATGTTTTCCGCACTTTACACATATATGAACTATGTTGAATATAGTGTATTCCTTGTGTTTGTTGATATGATTGAATGGGTATGGAATTTGGATTCACGCTTGTCATGATTATCCGTCGTGGATATATGGTTATTGTATATGTGACAACTCCGTGGTGAAAGAGTTTGCCCTAACACCTGTTATAACCAACATACGTCATGTATGTTGTAGTGTGTAGACTAAGTGTTTGTTGAAATGTTTGAACGAATATGGAATTATGATTAGTACTTGTCATGATGGATGTTTGGTAATACATGATCGTTGTATGTGTTGCAACTCCTATGTGAAAAGATTTGCTATAATATACGTTTTAAGTGAATTAATTTATGTATGTGATATGTGTAGTGTAAGTGTTCGATAAAATGCCTATATGAGGAAATGCTTGTTTAAATGTTTGAAATGACGGTATTGAGATAGGATTCTCAATCCCTTTCTCTATAACTATAGTTTCCTTTATATAACCTATCTTCCTACTATGTGATTTATGGAAGTAATGCCTAGGTAAGATAACATGTGTACTATGTGTTTCATGAAATGCTTAAATGCTTGAAATGGTTGAACTGTTGTGTATTGCTGCTATGCATATCATATGTGATATATAAACTGCAACTGAGTGTGATTGGGACTATGACTTAGTCCAGCCAATCGGTAACAGGTCACGATTAGGTGGCTGAGGTTGTTTTCGCCACACAAGACGCGTTCGATGAACCCGAGTCGTACTTTGGTTGTCGGCAGTGGTTAGGCCACACGGAGTGCTTACGCACTTCATGTTGATCAACTCGATGTGCGCTCGTACTAGTCGAGCTCGTCAAGTAACCCGATTGACCCAATGTATGTTCACCATGTATGGACGCTACTGCTTGAATCTAAGGTACCAAACTCACCAGTGAATCCCGTTAACCTTGGTACCTGGATCCACTAAGACTCATGAGTCGGGTATGGTAGTATGGGACACCGTGGTCAAGCTGTCGGCCTACGCTGGGGCGATGAGCCTCCCCATAGTGACCAATGAGCAATACTGCCTCGTGAGCCGAATACGGTGGTATGGGACAATTCGAGCTGTCAGCCTACAATGATCAGGTGACGAGCCCTTTGTAGTGACCTCGAGCGTACTCTGAGACTGCGTTGAGGCGACGAGCGTTCCCGTAGCGACTAGAGTATAAACTAGGCCTACACTGATCAGGTGACGAGCCCTTTGTAGCGACCTAGAACCGCAACATCGTATGATATTTACTAGGACTGACGACCCTAGAATGGATCATTGTTTGGCAAAATTATATAAGGGAGGTACCTTAGCTTCCCAATCCTGCTGTATGAATAAACCTAAGTAAGAACCTGGCTAATCACGAGCATGCACTGCACTATGTGTGCCTTTGGCGTAGCAGGTCAAGCACTGAGGAAGGGTTGCATGCCACGATCGTGAGATGAAGTCGCTGAGGGAGAGTAGGCGAGGGCATGCATCATATCATTCATATCATTCTTGCATTAACAAGAGTACTTAGGACCTGATTGTTGTGTTGCGTTATCATTACTGCTTGATTGAATTGATAACATGTTAACCTTTGCTTTATTGTCCCACTGAGTTGATCACTCACTCCCACGTTACGGGACGGTGTTTTAAACACCAACCAGACCTTGTTTTAGTTTCAGATGATGGCGATGCTTGCGAAGCGGAGCCGGACTTTTATGATGACGATGAAGGTTTCTCCTATATGCAGTATCAGGCGAGTCTATGTAGACCATGTTCTGATCGACGGGGTTATAGGGTTGCTGATTAGATGCCATTACACTTGTTAATGTATACCTTTGGAACACTCATGTATATTCGTTTTGTTCATTTTTGGGGTATACATGTATATATTTAACCTGGTAACATGTTCACACTCTAGAGACTTACAACAGTATATATATTTTATATATCTATTACAGTCTTCCACTTGCGTAATTTAACTGTCTCTGGAGTATGATATGTTGTTTTGGTATAATCCTACTCATGTTTAATGCACTAATACGAACAACATTCAATCATCATTATCTATGTTGCTATCTATGTTGCATAAGTGATGCGCTTGAGCTACTAAGCCCAGTGAGTGTGTGTGTGTGTAGTGAAAATGCATGTTTCATGTCATGCTCATATAATGCACAGGCTTTTTGGCTCGATAACAATAAAATAAAGATATAATGCATACTCTTTCAACGTTTCCACAACTTTCCACATTTTCCAATTGGATCACCAGGGTCTAAAACAAAAGTGGGACTCATTACTACCCACTTGTGTAGACTTTTCCACCGTGGTCAACTACAGAGGTGGGACTACATAGTTTACGGGCCGAACTAGTCTAACCCACTTGTGTTAAACCTCACTATCTGCCTAACGACGAGAAGAATTAAGTTGTCTGGCAAAACGATAGTGGAGAATTTACGAGCTTGTCACACACAACCTATCTTTGCTTGCCCATAAGCAGGTCAGGTCAAATCTCTCAACCAATCGACACGCGTCAGTGAGAGTCACTCCCTACTTTGGTATTTCAGCATTCCAGCGCTCTGTTCTTCTACTCGGTCTAAGCATTGGTCGCTCCCAATGGTACCAATCGGGGTTTAGGGACTTTCACCCACGAACCCTCTAATCATGTCCCGTCGAATTACACATTTCCGGTGTGGTGTCCAACTCAAGTTATAACAAAGTATGTTTCATCGCATTTACAATCACCATATGCACAATATGTCATGGTTTTCAAGGTAAACATAGGACGACCTTCCTCATGTGGTCTCATCATACATTTAAGTTCCTCATAGGGGTCTCATGTAATACATCATGTATCTAGACGGTTTACATACTCATCATAAACACATCGTGTGTCGCAACACAACTCCATCATAGACACATCATGTGTCGCAACACAGCCTACTATGATCACCATATCATGATATGACTCATGCACTTTCAATCATACAATGATACAACAACTATAAATCAAGCATATGATATGCACATGACTTAGCCAATCTAAATTTAATCCAGGAATTATTCTGCTATAAGACTTCATGCCGCAAGCATGCTTTTTCTCAAGAATTAACTACATCAAAAGGATGAAGGATATTTGTTTTAAACATTTTGTCAAATAGGTAACGGGCGGACATTGTAAGGAACAAAGAGAGAAACCATTATAAATACCAGAAAATCCAGTAATAAATTAATCAACTAACTCAGAAAATCTAGTCATAACCTTAAGAAAATTCAGCAATAACCTAACGAATTTAAATCAGAAAAGCTAGTCTGCTATAAAGCTTTAAAAAAAAATCCAGCAATAAATTAACCAACTCCATCAGAAATTCCATCAAGAACCTAATCCTAAATAAAAAAATCTCATCTTTTATAGAGCTTTCAAGAAAATTCTGCAATAACTAACCCTAAAATAGAAAATCCATCAATTATCTAATCGAAAAATAGAAATTCCTGCAATCTATTGACCCTAAAATGATCGAAATCAGAAAATTCAGCAATAACTAACCCTAAAATAGAAAATCCATCAATTATCTAATCGAAAAACAGAAATTTCAGCAATCTATTAACCATAAATGAAAAGCCAGTAAAAACTTAACCTTAAGACAGAAAATCTAGCAATTATCTAACCGTAAAACAGAACTTCCAACAATTTTCTGAAAATCCAGCAAAAGGGTTTTGAAGGAAACCCCAGCGTACACATATGCGTGCTCCTAATCTATACACTCACCTATTACTATCAAAGGATTGGCTCCCAACCTCATCTTCTATTTCCTTTTCTTCTTTTTCTTCTTCTCAACTTCACACTCAACAAGAAAGAGTGCTGGAAAATAGAATGTTGCAAAGGGTTTTTATATGTATGGACTTGAAATTGGTTTTAAATTAGCTTTTGTCTAAAAAGGAGGGTTATGGGATGTTTTGTGATGATTTTTGAAAAGTTTAAACTTATAGTAGCAATATAACAATGTTATTTAAGTAATTTGAACTGATGTATTCCATGGAGTTTAAAAACATCGAGATCATTTGAGTATATTTTTTTCAAAATATACATGTGCATCTCTATGCATAACTTACAATCCGGGTGTCCTATTGACATGTCGTTTTCGCCTTTAACTCCGTAACTCGACTACGGTTATAACGGTTAGGCTCTCGGACCTAACGGATTTTGAAAACTCGATGGTAGGACTCCGCCAGATAAAATAAGGACATAATTGTCATTTTTCAGATTATTTAATTTTAAGTCCGTATCTTAAAATTTGGACATCGGGTTGAAATACGGCTTGCGGCTTGATAGCAGAACAACATTATGATCAAATCAAAACATTCTCGATGCCAATTGACCTATAGTCAATGGCTTTCCAGTGTACAAACCAGATTTCGGGGCCTCGTGTCTTACAATCCCCCCTCTTCCACCCCATATTTCCTACTCACTACCTCCCTCCATAGACTACCCTCTTCAACCCTGAACCTCCCCTAACAATGTTGCATTCATAACCTTCAAGCTTCGCAATCCCACACCCCCTTGATCCCATGGTTTGTATACGTCTTCCCACTTCATAAGGTGAAACCTATGCCTCTCCTCCGCTCCTTGCCAAAGAAAGTCCCTTCTAATTTTTTTACCAACTTATCACCGATTTTAGACACTTAAATAAAGACAATAAAGTGGAAGATTTGACATCACCTACTTTATCAAGTTTAACCTCCCTCCCAATGACAAATGCTTATTCCTCCACTGAGACGGCTTCCTTTGAAACCTTTCCACAACTTTATCCTATAAATGTTTTGCCGGTTTTCTTTAAGGAAGGTCGAGATATGTGGTTGGGAAAGATGTTTCCTTACATTTGAGAAACTACCTCTTCCCTTGTGATGCCAACCCCCAACAATTCACTCTTACTTATGTTTACTTTTAGACTCAATACCACTTCAAAGGAAATTATAATCATTCAAAGGTTGTGCACCATTTCTTCATCTGCCTTACACATTAACAAAGTATCATCTGCATATTGAAGATGAGTCACTTAGAAACCTAAATTATCAATGGTGAAACCTCTTAGAAGACCCACCATCGATCCTTTATCTATCATTCTACCTAATGCCTCCATAACCACTACGAACAAATAGGAGGACAATGGATCCCCTTGCCTCAAACCTCTAGAGGCTGAAAAAAATCCGTTTGGGGACCCATTAACCAATATCGAGAATTTATCATATTGAAAACATCCACGGATCCAAGCTTGCCATTTATCTCTTCACCCCAATCTCCCTGACATATTGTCAAGGAAGTCTCAATCCACGTGATCATATGCTTTTTCAATATCTAATTTGCACACAACCCCTTTCAAACTCCACTAGCACCCCATCCGCTATCTGACACCCTTCCACAAACGCCCCTTGTGAACTGGACAACTTCCCCAATCACCACTTTGAATCTGGACGCCGACAACTTTGCCAGAATCTTATACAGGCCTCCCAAAAGACTAATTGACCTATAGTCCTTTAAACTTCCCACCTCCACTATCACTTTCTTTTTTTTACAAGTATCCAAATTTTCCGGAAGAATGCAACTGGGAAACCATCCGGACTGGGTGCTTTATCACTTCCCAAATCAAACACCACCTTATTTACTTCCTCTTCTGAAAAGGGGTTTTCTAATGATTCCACCGCCTCACTCGATATAATATCAAAATGAAAATAACTTTCTCGATAATGAAAATTATCCAGCTTGGTCTTCTCCAATCCTTCCTCGATAATAACTTCTTGTAATACTTAACAATCTCTGCACACACTTTCTCTTTACCTTCTGCCCTTCCTTCCTCAGTCACCACTGCTTGTATTTTGTTCACTCTAGCTCTGTTTTTTCTTTGTAGCAGGACCAGTAGAAAGGATGTATTGTATATGATCCTAGGTGTTAAGATATGCTGGGTCTTTTGGCCCTGCGTTGCAAATGGGGCCACGGTTTTCTGACCACAGCATGGATGGATCATGTCCCTCCCACATCAGATCCTGACCTTCCAATCTTTGGTCTTCTTTTTTTTCAGTTAAATGGTGCATTGTTGCTCTTTCTCCATTGATCATATATTTCCAAGCCACCGAGCACTGGTTAGGCCTGTTTGACATGAGATTTTTCCAGGCATGGTCCCTCGATGTTGGGCCCTATCAGATCAATGTCGGCAAAGGCACGAACTGTAACGTTTTGTATGGAGATGGCCTTCAAATGTGAATCTCATGTTTGCCATGTGGCAGATTGGAAATGAGCATACTTAAGAAATCATTGTATGCTGTATTTTTTCCAGCAGCTAGGATTTAGATGTTTAATTTAAAAAAATTACAATTTTAACAGGTTTGATTGAGGGCATTTCATCGTCGACAATTTTAGCAGGTCTGATTGAGGGCATTTCATCCACATCAATCAAAGCTTTCACGAGCGTGCAAATTAGGACCTCTATTGAAATTACTTCGATGAATATAAGGGATCTCAGTCTCTTGAATATAGTTGTAAAAGTAGCCATTTTTCCTTGGGATTTTTACTGCAAAATTCCTCAGAAATTCTGAGTTAAAGAATGCCTAAAGGAATCAAAATTCCTTGGGGGTGCTTTTTAAGGGGAGAAATGACCAAAATTCCCTTTTTTTTCTCTTTAAAATGTGATGATGGTGGGAATTGTGGAGCCGGTATGTGCATGCCATCCAACCGGTCCAACATACTCAACCCACTGCAATGATCCCACACTAAAATTTGTTTGAGCAAATCATCAGATGAGCTACATGCAGTGTTCAAATTATCTCCGATATTATCGAAATATCTCTGATATTATCTTTATCTCTAGCCCAGCGATACCGATAACACTAGTAGTATCAGAAATTTCAGGTATTAGCAATGTATCGTTAAGTATCGCCAACATATCAATATCGCTAATGTAATTGCCGATATTTTCAACTATGTAAATTCTAGGTGTCACTTGTATTGTCAATGCATCAATATCACCAATATTTTTTACTATGTAAATTCTAGGTAATGCTTGTATCATAAGTATATCGACGATATTTCAATAATATCACCAACATATTGATATCATCAAATTTTTGTTTATTAGAAAAAAAATTATTTCAATTTTTTTTCACGTGCACATGGTTGACTAGTTTAAGTGGGACATGGAAAAGGTTCCACAAGACATATCAAGTCCAAACACATTCCACTGGAGCTTGTCCCATGCCCCACTTTAAGATAGGTAATGTAGACAAAGTGGTACCCAATGAAAGAAGAAATGCCCATTCAAGATGCAAACTTCATGCTTGAGCCCAAAAATAATTTTAAGGTGGAAAATGGAATATCTCAAGTCATGATGGGCTCATCTCCCCACCAATGGCGAACCGTGTCGTAGTGCCACAATACAAGACTAACCTCCTTAAAAATACATGAAAAGATTAAAGGTCTACTAATGTGGCACGTGAGAAAAGTTAAGCGCAAGTCCATTCAAGCACCAAAGAGTTCATAAGCCCATGTCAAAGGAAAAGTCAAGAAGGGAGATCAAGGATGTCCCGTGTTCTCACACGTACAAGTGGTTTCCTAAGTACTAGTCAAGGTCCATCTATGAACAAGAATGACAAATGCCACATTTACATGTACAAATGAACTTGAAAATTCCAAGTCAAGGCCCATGAGAGGTGGCCAATTGAATGATCTTACCAAAGTGAACCCATTGGGCCTTACATGAACATCAAAAAGCTAAGCTCTTACATGGGCCATAAAAGCTATTCAAGGCCCACCAAAGAAAACAAAATGGCTTAGATATCTTAGCCCAAGGTATTTGAGCCCAAAGAACACAAAAGGTGCAAGCAAATCCAATAGTCTCAAAAGAATGATGGGTCACATACCTCACTTGGGCCCAACGTGGAATTTCAAGCCCACTTGAACATAAGAGCCTAAACGTAGTGTGGGTTATACTCTCTTGCCCATAGGATTCCCAAACGAAACTTGGGTCATCGTTGGGAATTTGGAGGGCCAAAAATCTAATGTGGGCCATTCCCATTTCAATGGGCCCAACCACTTTAAAAAAGAAAAGAAAGAAAAGGCATGGAAAAATAAAAGAAGAGCATGAAAAGAGGGAACCAAAATGAAACTTAGGCCCACCCAAATAAACATGGGGTCCAATGAATCATTTTGGAACCATTTTTTACACAACAAGAAGCTCCCAAAAATAGCATCCCTCACATATAGCTTGATGTACATGGAAGGGGTATTATTTGTACATGTGGGAAGATGGGAGTAAAAGAAAGTAAAAGAAGAAAATAAATGAAAGAATGGAAAGTCTTTTTTTGTTGCAACTCCATGCACCACCTAGGTCTTGGAAAGCCCTTGTTGTCTGCAACTCTACACCACACTCCAGTCTTCAAAGGAGTACCTGTGACCAAAGAAGAGAGAAAAAGGAAGTATAAGAAATGTGTATAAAGAATGGATGAATGGAAGGAAAATGAAGCATGAATGGACCTTACCTTTACACTTACCTCTTGCCACCAAAGGAACACTACCCTTGTTGTCCAAATTCTAAAGAAACCTAACATGAAACTAAAAGAAGGAAAAGAGGAGAAGAAAGAAAGCTTGAGAAGGAGAAAAGAAATAGAGAAACTATGGAAACTAAGCACATTGGAAGGGTCGTCATAGCCCGAAATATATAGAAGAAGTAGAGCCACCCCATTTCCCAACACTTGGAAAAAACTGAGGGGTAAAGGGAAGACTAGCGGTAACCAGCTTGTCATCGGTCTCCCTTTTTTTGTGAAAAGACTTGGCCAAGCTCTCTCCCCTTGGGAAGAGAGGAGCCTTGGGAAGATCCCTTACAAGGAATCTTTCATGATTTTGTCCAGAACGAAGTGATGGAAGAGAAAAGGAGAGAAAATGAGGAAAATTTTGAATTTTAATTCAAAATCCAATAACTCATGAGAAATTGGAAAGATTATGTGGGAGAGAAAATCACATGCATTTTTTAAAAAATCAGGCGTGATCGCGACCATTGATTCGCGATCCGATGATCCGGATCATCTTTTAAAAGTCTCAAAAAATATAATTTTCAATAAAAATCAGCACAGATCGCAATCGTCAACTCGCAATTCGATGGACCAGATCACCATTTGTAAATACCAAAAACATTTCAAATCTTAAGAGAGCAGCCAATGTGAGGGTTAATGGACCTGATCAGTCACAGATCAGAATCTTGACCGCCAACAATGGACAAATATATACCATCCTTAATAAAGTTGGATTGGATCCCGACCAACGATCAAGATTAGCCCAAAAACGATCAAGTTTGATTATCTGATGAACCAGATCATCTTTTAAAAGTCTCAAAAAATATAATTTTCAATAAAAAATCAGCATTGATCACTATCGTCAACTAGCAATCCGATGGACCGGATCACCATTTGTAAATACCAAAAACATTTTCAAATCTTAAGAGAGCAACCAATGTGAGGGTTGATGGACCTGATTAGTCACATATCAAAATCTTGACCGCTAACAATGGACAAATATATACCATCCTTAATAAAGTTGGATTGGATCCCAACCAACGATCAAGATTAGCCCAAAAACGATCAAGTTTGATTACCTTATGAGATGGTGGAATTGATCAATCATCCTTAATAAATCGGACTCTTAATCACAACCACTAATCAGACTTGCACCAAATGAACCATCCCTAGCAGATCTCGGTCCTGATTGTGACAACCAAAACCCAAGCAATAAAGCATAAAATTCCAAAAATCCATAATCCTCAGCCAAGTCAATTTAGATCACCACCATCATGTGCACCAACCCCTTGCATATTTTCAATAAAAATAAGCTTACTTGAAGTCTCATAGGCATCCCTAATGGAGACAACTAAGTAATCTAGACCCATCTCAAAACCATCTTACAATAAAAACCCCTATGGAGTATCACTCCCCCATAGTGGGGCGACTTTTAAAAAATTTCAGAATATTTTCAAAATAAGATACCTGACTTTCGAGGCACTAAGAGATCTTCCATATCTCTGGGTAGGAGTCAGTGCAAAACTGAATAAGATCTGATATCTCGTGGTTTCCTCAGAGATTATCGAATCTGAATACACACCAAAGTATGATCGAACTAAACTTTAGTGTCAGCTCCATCATATCAAATGTTAATGCCAAGGAAAGATGATAGGCTAAGACTGGTTAGAAGGAAATTATCTAAACGGCAAAAAAGACAAACTGTAACCTAAGTGTCAAAACCAAAAGATTGCACGGAAAAATGTCACCTCACACACCCAGGTGTAGATGCTTGCAGAATTTGATCGAGTTCAGGTTAGCGTAGTGAGTTCCCGTAAGGCCACAGAAAGCATAAGGCAGCTAACCACTTTGACGATCAAGCAAAACAAGTACTCTTGGGGTGATATGGGAAGCAACAGACATTTCAGTTTGGGTCAGGTGTAAGACCCTACCCGAGTATCCATTTTGTTCCTTTAGGTCCCGCGGTCCTACCAGTCGAATCCCGATGACCCGCGACCTGTGGATAACGTTTGCGGTCATCCTTAAGTCCGGTCACGTAGACCCAACCCGGATCGACTCAAAACCTATGTCATTGTGACCGCATCGGTCCCGCGTCTCATGCGTAATTCCGACATGTGCATCTTGACTTATCATCAAGCATTTTCGGCCTTTCATCATGTGGTGGGACCCACTTAGCTAGCGTTGCACTTTTTTCTAGAATGGGCCCCACCTAGTGCCTTTTTCTAGAAAGCCTATCATGCCTACCCTAGCACCCTACCTACCCTACCTATCATAGCCTAGCTATAGGCCACCTTATCTAGAAAATCACATTGGCCTTGGGTCCCACATGTGCCATGATGACTTTGCTCTTCCCTAGCTTAGAGAACAATCATTACTTGGATATACCCCTCCCTCTCCTCTCTCTCTCCTTCTCATCCTCTCATCTCTCTCTTCCATTGCTAAAGACGTCCCACCCTCTCCCTTATTCCAGCAACTCTTCTCCTTATTTTCCCCTCAATCTAACATTCTAACCCCCATCTCAACCATCTAAAGTTCTCCATTGAAGCCTAGGACCTAGCTCTTGGAGTTTCGAAGGCTTCCTTGGAGGTGGATGCTCCATGTAGATGCTTCTTCTTTCCTTCTTCTTCCCTTCCTTTTCTTACATGTATGGAGGCATGTAGGACCCACCAATCCATGGTGGAGGTCTTACACGACTCCTAGAATGAAGGCCATGGGCCTAGGTCTTGCATATTTCCTTCCATGGTGGGCCATTCTCCATGGACCTACCATGATGCATTTCCTCTTTATTTTAGCATAATATAGGTCATCTAGACCTTGCATGCATGGTGGGGACGGTGTCTGTAACGCCCCAGATTTTTGCCAACCTGGATTTAGACATCCTTAGGCAATGAGTCGATCATAACACCTTATTAACTTCTCAGAACTCAATCCCAAAATCTCAAATCCCCTTTTCGACCCATTTCCTTAAGAATCTCACCTTTCACCACCTTGTCCTTTAAATTTTTCTAAGTACTTTCACATTAGACACTAATCCTAAAGTTTAAATGATGAAGAACAAGACTTAAACTAAAACTTACTGTAAATGGTAAATACATAAATAAAATAGGCTTTTGACCATTAACCTTTTGGAATCTCACTAAATAAATAGGTTATTTGGATAGAGCAGCTTCTCCTACCCCAAAATCATATATCTCATGTCACGTAACTCATTCCATATTGAAAAATACACCCGTTTTAAAATATCGGGTGACGAAACCACATCAAACGGATTCGGGGGGCCAAACGACACAAATCGGGGGGACTCGAGGTGGGTCCCGCACATTTTTGGCACCCCAAGAGGGAGGATGCCATCGCCCCAGGGTCCAGAGAGTGGCGATGGCATCGCCGGATCAGCGAGACCTCGCCGGCCAGCGGGCCACAGTGGGCCGGACGGCCCATTTTCTACAATGTTCGTCCGACTTCAAAAAGTCATATCTCCCTCGTTATAACTCCGATTTAGGTAATTCAAAAGACAGATTGAAGCTTGATAAGTCTACTTTCATATAAAAACAAGTGAAAAATATAATAAAATTTTAATATAGTTAAATATAACTCGTTGTGACAACTGTCCGAGAATTATCAGTTTGGATAGTTGCTGCTTCTAAAATTTTTATACAACATGAAATCTAATGAAATTTGGTAGAGATGAAGTAGACTTGATGACGAACTACTAAAAAAAATTAAAATAATATAATAATTAAAAGTGCCAGAAAGGGACGTAGAACTGCCCTAGGACCTTATTCTGTCATAATTATGGCATGATTTAGTTAAGTACTAAACTAAATAATTTGTAAAATTACCTTGAATCACTTTCAATATGAACTGCAAGACCCAAAACTTGTAGAATCGTTAACGCAATATTACCCTGAAACCTAAGATCAATCTCAAAACCCAGTTGCTCTCGGGAGCACATTGAAACTCCGTATCAGACCTGGACCGCGCGTAGACGGTTATGACCGCCTTACTGGGCTTAACAACCATCTCAGAAATCAAATCCAGATAGTATCCAAAAACACACAACTTTGGCCTAGAGCGAAGTGTGTGAGAAACACGAATACCTTTAGAAATTGAACTTAGATTTAAGTAAACTGAGTCGTTCGCTTACGAGCCAATTTTAAGATTCCAGACCGTTAAAATCTTACCCAAATACACGCTCGGATCAAGAAAATTTTCATACACATGTCAGTGTACTTATGGCCCTGATCGAGTGGCGGTGACCGTTGAACTGAAACTGGTCCGCCACGGTCGATCCACAAATCTAATCGGACCGAAACCTTAACTCGACCTAGATCCAATGTTAGGGAGCTTAAGTCCGACCGCACGTAGAAAAGGGGCCACCAGAAGTACTCCGTTAGACCAAAAATGTTGCCCTTTGGCTATAACCTAAGTATACCTTGGCCCTGGGGCCATTCCCATCAGTTCTGAGCCTATATAAGGGCCTTAAACCCTCTCTCTCTCTCTCTTCACATACGATTTTGCAACCCTAAGAGAGAGAAGAAAGCAAAGAGAGAAAGTGTGAGAGGAAGTGGGAGATTGTTCCAGGATCTTTCCCTGTCGCTCCACGTGCTTTACCACCTCGTTTGTATCGCTATTCCGGCGATTCCGACTCTGTTAGTAGGTAATAAATCCTAACCCCAATCTATTTTAGGGATATAAGTAGAGTAAATGCTGAGGTAGCTAACCTATTTCATGCTATACGTTGTCGTTGTGTCGTGGACGAGGACTTAGTGTTTAAACTGAGTTCGTTACGAGTTTACCGGTGAAAGGTGCTTATTATAAACGTTTAGGTTATGGTTTTCAAGGCTTTCAATGTCGGCTAATGATTTATAACTGATTTGGTGCCATTTCACATGCTAAATGCGAAGATTCCTTCGCTTTACAGATATATATGAACTATGTTGAGTATAGTGCACTTCATGTGTTAGTTGAAATGATTGAATGCATATAGAATTTTAATTTGTGTTTGACATGATTATCCATCGTGGATATAGGGTTGTTATATGTGTGACAACCCCTTGGCGAAAGGGTTTGCCCTAATACATGTTATGGCCAACATACGTCATGTATGTTATAGTGTGTAGTCTAAGTGTATGTTGAAATGACTGAATGAATATGGGATTATGATTTGTGCCTGTCGTGTCTATGGAATGCAAATACATGATTGTTGTGTATGTGACAACTCCTTGTTGGAAGGATCTATCCAAGTATATGTTATAATCAACATATGTTATGTATGTTGATATGGTAGTCTAAGTGTTTGATAAAATGCCTGAGTGAGAAAATGCTTAATGTAATATGCTTAATGAGGATATTGAGATAGGATTCTCAATCCCCTCCTCTAGGGTTACAGTTTCCTTCAAGTAATCTATTTTACTACTATGTGATTTGTGGATTAAATACTCATGTATGTTAACATGTATTCTATGTGTTCGTTGAAATGTTGACATGGGATCTCTATTTAATTGTATTGTTATATGTTGTCTTGGCTATTACATTTGAATGTTATTGATCTGGAGTGTGTTTGGGACTATGTTATAATCCAGGCAATCGGTAACAGATCTTAGTTTGGTGGCTGAGGTTGTTTCGCCACACAAGACGTGTTCGATGAATCCGAGCCGTACTTTGGTTGTCGACAGTGGTTAGGCCACGCGGAGTGCTTACGCACTTCATGTCGATCAATTCGATGTGCACTCGTACCAGTCGAGCTCGTCAAGTAACCCGATTGACCCGATGTATGTTCACCATGTATGAACGCTACTGCTTGAACCTAAGGTACCAAACTCACCAGTGGATATCGCGTTTAACCTTGGTACCTCGATCCGCTAAGACTCATGAGCTGGGCATGGTGGTATGGGACACCTGGTCGAGCTGTCGGCCTACGCCGGGGCGACGAGACTCCCCATAGTGACCAGTGAGCAACACCGCTTCGTGAGCTGAATACGGTGGTATGAGACACTGTATTCGAGCTGTCGGCCGACACTGATCGAGTGACAAGCCCTTTGTAGTGACCTCTAGCATAATCTGAGACTACGTTGAGGCGATGAGCCTTTCTGTAGCAACTAGAGTATGAAATAAGCCTACCCTGGTGCAGCCTGGCTGTGGTCCCTAGTCGGGTCAGTGACAAGCCTTCAAAAATAGACTGCCAGTTGGTAGGGCGTTGGTGGTAGTGATCTGAACTTGCCTATCGTATGAGATTTACTAGGACTGACGACCCTATAATGGATCATTGTTTGGGAATTGATATAAGGGAGGTACCTTTGGCGTTGGAGTTGAGCATTGTGGAAGGGGTGCATGCCACGACCGTGAGATGAAGTTCGCAAAAGGAGTGCAGGCGAGGGCATACATCATTAATACATATCATCTTTGCATTAACCAAAGTACTTAAGAATGCTTGATTGTATTGCTTTATCATTACTGCGTGACTGAATTGATAACATGTTAACCTTTACTTTATAGCTCCACTGAGTTGATCACTCACTCCCACGTTCTGGGACAGTGCTTTAAATACCAACCAGACCTTGTCTTAGCTGTAGATGATGGTGATGCCTACGAGGCGGAGCCAGACTTCTATGACGACGAGGAGGAGTTCTCATACATGCAGTTATCAAGCGGGTTTATGTAGACCTTGTTTTGATTCGACGGGATTACAGGGATATATGATTTATTTGAACACTTTACATTTTGGTATTTTATATAGTTTGGCACAAAGCATGTATATATTCATCCCTATTACATATTCATACTCTGGGGATTTAAAATCACTTATATACTTTATATATTTATCACAGTCTTCCACTTACTTAATTTAGTCATCCCTAGAGTATAATATGTTGTTTTAGTATAATCCCACCCATGTTTGAATGCACTCATAATAATCATCATAATCTATGTTGCATAAGTGATGCGTTGGAACTCGGGAGTTGGGCTTTGCTCGACCCCCAATTTTCAGGGCGTTACAAGATTGTATCAGAGCATGATTTGGATTAACTGGACCTGGGTTATGGTAACACAATGCACACTGATGTACTCTGATTTAGGAAGGGGGCGATGGAATTTAGAGATGACATTAGAATCCCAAGTTTCCCCGGTGGGTGAGATTGACTACTGTAGTTTAGCCCGTATGCGTCTAAGATCATGTGAATTAATCTCAGTCACACATAGACCGATAGTCGACAAGTTGGAGTTGTATTTGACAATTTCGAACTCCTTCCACCCCTCCACCATCACTCCTCTAAACCCATCTCTTACTCTTCTTAGCCTCATCATTTCACACCCATATGAGCACAAAACCCATCTTTTGTCTTATAACCTTCCAAACTTACAAACGCATCTCACCCTACAAGCTTTTTCAACCCGATGGCTATTCTTGAGCTAGTCACCGCCATCTTTTCCATCTCAACGTTCCTTTCCCTTATGGGAAAGAGAGAGCGGTCTTGGATGAAGCCGGGCCTAGCAGCCCAACTCATACTAGGAAGAAGACGAGTGCTGAGACAAGTGCAAGTGAGAGTGAAGGTCAAAATGAGACCTCGACCCTCTAATCCCGATAGAAAGGTCTCTACCGAAGGGCGAGACCAAATCCTGTAGTTTAGTCCATAAATAATGACCATCAAATGTTGGGACATTTCGAGTTTTGGGACCTAAAGTTGGTACTCCTAGATTTCAAAAAATCTGACAGTATAGGAAATCCAATAAATTAAAACATGAACCAGAAGACCTCCTTAGCTGGTATGAGCATATGTGAAGTGCTCGAGCGCAGCTAAATTCAAGTTCGGGCAACTCAATTCCAATCAGACAACTTTTGACCCTAAGCGATAAAACAACTTCTTGTATTAGAAATGGTACAAAATCATCTAGCGTATGAGCATAGACTTTGGATTTCAACTATTGTATTACCACTACTCATAAATTAAGACTAGGCTACTGGTTATACTAAGGAATGTAAAAGACTGATTATGCTAAGATAATTGAAAGGTAGACATGGTTAGTTGGGTTAATTAAGTTGGAGTGAGACCTCATTCCTTCGTTGGATCCCCTTGATACTTATAGGCTTCTTTAAGTATCTGGCTCAGACCCACTACACAACTTTCCTTCCGTCTTGGCCCGAGCACTTGCAACCAAACGTTTATTTCTTCGCCTTTGAGAAGTGTTAAGAATATATAACCGATAGAGATTTTTTCTTTTTAGGCCTAAGAAATTTCTCAAATAGGCAACAGACAGTTAGGAATAGGGTCCCGAGTCATAGACCATTCTGGCATCCATATTGTGCGTATGAACTTAGAAAAATAGTCTGCCCGTTAACCTATTTTGTCCAAATTTCATATGTACTAATAATGTATAGATTATATTACGGTATTAAACTGGACATGATTAAAAAGGGTAAGTCGGGACCGTAGTAAAAGACCTTCTTTTGTAGAATTAGGCATCTTGCCACAAACTCACACCCGTCCCTGAAATCAACCATAACACCCATCATTTTTAGCTCATTTCTATTACCATAGGTATAATGTCATAGTACACATCATCGATGAAAGGAAGACCAATGTATTGAGAGATCGTTTCCCATTTCATGTCAAGGATAGGTCCTAAATTACACATTGTTCCGACATATGGATCAGGACATAGATCCTTGAGCCTTGAGGGTGAAAATAATTTTTAAGGGGAATAGAACATTATGAGCCCAATCTAGTTAAGTCAGCCTATACATCCATTGGATCAAAGTGGCGCAACGGAAGCGTGGTGGGCCCCTGCCTCACTGGCCCAGGATCGAAGGAAACTGATCCGGGTTAGACGAAGGGTTAGGTCACTTAAGGGTCACTAAATAGGAGTTGAACCTTCCTTAGAATGTTAATAATGAAGTTACTAGAAGGAAAGCAATTAGGGTTTAAGTATTAAATCAATCCGTATTAAAGAATAGGCCTAACAATGGGTATGAGTTGAATTACAATAGCTGAGGTCAGTGTATCCACAAAATTCACTCGTTAAATACGAACTTAATAGAAGCCTTAGCCAATTCTATACTATTAAAAACCTTTTTAGGATGATCTAGTAAGATATTTATTAACCTACCTTGGACATAGAGTAAGACGAGGACTCTCTTAGACCAAGACCTAAAGGGGCAACCTTATAAATAGGAAATTTGAACCTTTCAGTGATAGGCATTCCCCGAGCTTTTAGAGTGATCGGACTACGGAGTTACTGAAATATACAATTGCAAAGCATTCGCGGTTTGACCCAATTCTCAATCCTAGTCGACTACCAATGGACTTACTGCTTGGACCGAGCGGAAGACCAGGATCCACCAGGACTAGGAAGGGATATAATGAGCCTTCTACCCTGGTTAGGTAGATGATCGATGTATCGGGATCAAGCC
Source organism: Magnolia officinalis (assembly GCA_021015155.1). NCBI lineage: Eukaryota > Viridiplantae > Streptophyta > Magnoliopsida > Magnoliales > Magnoliaceae > Magnolia > Magnolia officinalis. Next base: position 81,458,086 of record JAJHSJ010000002.1, on the reverse strand, counting down.
CATTACAGCTGTCTCTCCGTGTTAGTCGACCACTGAAAACAAATATACTCTAAATAGATAAAGAAATAAATTGTAGCAAACCATTAGGGTATAAGAAAGAAGTAGAGAAATAAGTTTTTAAGGAGGATAGACTAAAGTAAGTTAGACTAGCATAGATAGTATACACCCTACCACGCATATAAACTCGAAATTAATAAAACTTAGGCAAAAGGAATAATAAAATCTTTACTCATTACCCTTAGCCAATTTCGGGGACAAAATTATTTTTAAGGGGGGTAGATTGTAACGCCCCGGATTTTTGCCAACATGGAGTTAGACATCCTTAGGCAATGAGTCAATCATAAAACCTTTTTAACTTCTCAGAACTCGATCCCAAAGTCTCAAATCCCCTTTTCGACCCATTTCCTTAAGAATCTCACCTTTCACCACCTTGTCCTTCAAATTTTTCTAAGTACTTTCATATTAGACACTAATCGTAAAGTTTAAATGATGAAGAACAAGACTTAAACTAAAACTCACTGTAAATGGTAAATACATAAATAAAATAGGATTTTGACAATTAACCTTTTGGAATATCATGAAATAAATAGGTTATTTGGATATATAAGTTTCTCCTACCCTAAAATCATATATTGCAAATCGCGTAACTCATTCCAGATTGAAAAATACACCCGTTTCAAAATATCAGGTGGCGAAACCACATCAAACAGACTCGGGGGGGCCAAACGACACAAATCGGGGGGACCCGAGGTGGATCCCGCACATTTTTGGCACCTCGGGGGGGATTCCATCGCCCCAGGGTCTAGCGAGTGGCGATGGCATTGCCGGATCAGCCAGGCCTCGCCAGCCAGCGGGCCACAGCGTGCCGGACGGCCCATTTTCTGCCCATTTTCTGGAATGTTTGTCCGACTTTGAAAAGTCATATCTCCCTAATTATAACTCTGATTTAGTTGATTTAAAATTCAGATTGAAGCTTGATAAGTTTAGTTTCATATAAAAATAAGTGAAAAATATAATAAAAATTTTAATATAGTTAAATATAGGTCATTGTGACAACTATCAGAGAATCATCAGTTTGGATAGCTGCTGCTTCTAGAATTTTTAGAATTTTTCTACAACATAAAATCTAATGAAATTTGGTAGAGGTGAAGTAGACTTGATGAAAAACTACTAAAAAAATAATTAAAATAATATACAAATTAAAAGTGCCAGAAAGAGACGTAGAACTGCCCTAGGACCTTATTCTGTCATAATTATGGCATGATTTAGTTAAGTACTAAACTATATAATATGCGAAATTACCTTAAATCACTTTCAATATAAACTGAAAGACCTAAAACTTGTAGAATCGTTAACGCTACATTACCCTGAAACCTAAGATCAATCTCAAAGCTCAGTTGCTCTCGGGAGCACATTGAAACTCCGTATTAGACCTAGACCACACGTCGAAAGTTCGATGACTGCGAAGCGATACGGTTATGACCGCCTTACTGGGCTTGACAACCATCTCAAAAATCAAATCCAGATAGTATCCAGAAACGCACAACTCGGGCCTGAAGCGAAGTGTCTGAGAAATGCGAATACCTTTAGAAATTGAACTCGGATTTAAGTAAACTGGGTCGATCACTTACGACCCAATTTTAAAGTTCCGGACCGTCAGAATCTGAACCAAATACACCCTCGGATCAGGAAAAATTTCATACACATGTCAACGTACTTGTGGTCCTGATCGAGTGGCGGTGACCGTTAAACTGAAACTGGTCCACCACGGTCGATCCACAAATCCGTTAGGACCAAAACCTTAATTCAACCTAGATCCAATGTTAGGGATCTTAAGCCCGACCGCATGCAGAAAAGGGGCCACCAGAAGTACTCCGTTTGACCGAAACTGTCACCCTTTAGCTATAACCTAAGTATACCTTGGCCCTGGGGCCATTCCCATCAGTTCTGAGCCTATATAAGGGCCTTAAACCCTCTCTCTCCCTTCACATACGATTTTACAACCCTAGGAGAGAAGAGAGCAAAGAGAGAAGGAAAGAGAGAGAAAGTGTGAGAGGAAGTAGGAGATTGTTCCTGAGATCTATTCCTGCCGCTCCACGTGCTTTACCACCTCGTTTGTATCGCTATTCTGGCAATTCCGACTCCGTTAGTAGGTAAGAAATTCTAACCCTAATCTGTTTTAGGGATACAAGTAGAGTAAATGCTGAGGTAGCTAACCTATTTCATGCTATAAGTTGTCGTTGTGCCGTGGACGAGGACTTAGTGTTTAAACTGAGTTTGTTACGAGTTTACCAGCGAAAGGTGCGGACTATAAACATTTAGGTTATGGTTTTCAAGGCTTTCAATGTTGGCTAATGATTTATAACTGATTTGGGTGTCATTTCACATGCTAAATGCAAAGATTCCTTCGCTTTATAGATATATATGAACTATGTTGAGTATAGTGCACTTCATGTGTTAGTTGAAATGATTGAATGCGTATAGAATTTAGATTCATGTTTGACATGATTATCCATCGTGGATATAGGGTTGTTGTATGTGCGACAACCCCTTGGCGAAAGGGTTTGCCCTAATACATGTTATGGCCAACATACGTCATGTATGTTATAGTGTGTAGTCTAAGTGTATGTTGAAATGACTGAATGAATATGGGATTATGATTTGTGTCTGTCGTGTCTATGGAATGCAAATACATGATTGTTGTGTATGTGACAACTCCTTGTTGGAAGGATCTGTCCAAGTATATGTTATAATCAACATATGTTATGTATGTTGATATGTGTAGTCTAAGTGTTTGATTAAATGCCTGAGTGAGAAAATGCTTAATATAATGTGCTTAATGAGGGTATTGAGATAGGATTCTCAATCCCTCCTCTAAGGTTACAGTTTCCTTCAAGTAATCTATTTTACTACTATGTGATTTGTGGATTAAATACTCATGTATGTTAACATGTATTCTATGTGTTCATTGAAATGTTGACATGGGATTTCTATTTAATTGTATTGTTATATGCTATCTTGGCTATTACATTTGAATGTTATTAATCTGGAGTGTGTTTGGGACTATGGTATAGTCCAGGCAATCGGTAACAGATCCTAATTTGGTGGCTGAGGTTGTTTCGCCACACAGGACGTGTTCGATGAATCCGAGCCGTACTTTGGTTGTCGACAGTGGTTAGGCCAGGTGGAGTGCTTACGCACTTCATGTCGATCAATTCGATGTGCGCTCGTACCAGTCGAGCTCGTCAAGTAACCCGATTGACCCGATGTATGTTCACCATATATGGACGCTACTGCTTGAACCTAAGGTACCAAACTCACCAGTGGATATCCTGTTTAACCTTGGTACCTCAATCCGCTAAGACTCATGAGCCGGGCATGGTGGTATGGGACACCGTGGTCGAGCTGTCGGCCTACGCTGGGGCGACAAGCCTTCCGTAGTGACTAGTGAGCAACTCCACCTCGTGAGCCGAATACGATAGTATGGGACACTATATTCGAGTTGTCAGCCTACACTGATCAGGTGACGAGCCCGTTGTAGTGACCTTGAGCATACTCTGAGACTGCGTTGAGGCGACGAGCCTTTCCTTAGCAACTAGAATGTGAAATACGCCTACCCCGGCGCAGCCTGGCTGTGGTCCCCAGTCGAGTCGGTGACGAGCCTTCGAAAATAGACTGTCAGTTGGTAGGGCGTTGGTGGTAGTGACCTGAACTTGCCTATCGTATGAGATTTATTAGGACTGACGACCCTAGAATGGATCATTGTTTGGGAATTGATATAAGGGAGGTACCTTAGATTCTCAATCCTGCTGTATGAAAAGGTCGAAGAAGAACTCGGTAATCACATTTATGCACCACATTGCATGTGCCTTTGGCGTTGGAGTTGAGCACTGTGGAAGGGGTGCATGTCGTGACTGTGAGATGAAGTTCGCAGAGGGAGTACAAGAGAGGGCATACATCATTAATACATATCATCTTTGCATTAACCAGAGTACTTAAGAATGCTTGATTGTATTGCTTTATCATTACTGCGTGACTGAATTAATAACATGTTAACCTTTGCTTTATAGATCCACTGAGTTGATCACTCACTCTCACATTCTGGGACGGTGCTTTAAACACCAACCGACCCTGTCTTAGTTGCAGGTGATGGCGATGCCTATGAGGCGGAGCTAGACTTCTACGATGATGAGGAGGAGTTCTCATACATGCAGTTATCAGGCGGGTTTATGTAGACCTTGTTCTGATTCGACGGGATTACAGGGATATATGATTTAGTTGAACACTTTACATTTTGGTATTTTATATAGTTTGACACAAAGCATGTATATATTCAGCCCTGTTACATATTCATACTCTGGGATTTAAAATCACTTATATACTTTATATATCTATCACAGTCTTTCGCTTACTTAATTTATTCAACCCTGGAGTATAATATGTTGTTTTAGTATAATCCACTCATGTTCGAATGCACTCATAATAATCATCATAATCTATGTTGCATAAGTGATGCGTTGGAACTCGGGAGTTGGGCTTTGATCGACCCCCGATTTTTAGGGCGTTACAGTGTCCCTACCCCCAGCAAATTTTCTTGCCTTGTAATAGCTTTCATGTAATAGATAAAGGTTGTGGACAGTGTAGATTGTAGGTGGAAGGTTCATGAGTGGCGGAACCTTCCACCAATGGCCGAATCTCTCTCCTTCTCTCTCCCTTTCTCTCTATTTTCTTCTATTTATTTTTGGAGATGTGTGGCCCACTAAGGTGGTCAGCAACATCTCAAATCCATCAGGAAGATGGGACATCCAGGCCCACCTTGCTGGATGTCCAGGCCACCATGACATGCATGGGTTGGGTGGCCTCCAAACATGATTTTTCATGGAAGTTTTGGTGTACTAATGGATCTAAAATTTTGCTAACCTATCTAGGTGGACCCCACTTGATGGATCAGGGTAAAATCCTTTGAATAATTTATATGAACCAAAATATGGACAACATATGTTGCTGTTCAGATTTCAGGCCCATCTGGAACATGACTTTTGAGCTAATGTTTGGGACTGTTTGCATGCCTTTTTCTCCCAAATTTCTTTGGAGATTTTGTAGTGTGTGGACCCCACTTTGATGAGGAATGGGGCTCACATCATTTTCCCCATGATTGAGGCCCATGGGATGGGCCAAAGTAGGCTAACTGTCCAGAAATTTCTGGACAATTCAGCAACATTGTATGTTAGAAATGAGCACTCTTACCTTGATTCTTGGAGTAAGTGGGTCACTCTAGTGGACCCCACTTGCTGTCTATATGTGGGACCATCCTTCCCACCTATTTTATAGGGGTTTGGACAAGCTTAGGCCCACCCCATGTGGTGCCAAACATGGGGACAGTAGTAATTTCTGCACCACCAGATTTTTTGGATGTATTGCTGTCCATTTAAAAAAGAAAAAAAAATACTTAGCATGTATAATAAATTCTGAAACTAATTCCTATGGTGGCCCACCCTTGCTGGGACCCACCTATCATGAAATTAGGCCATCTGGGCCATCTGAATTCCGGGTGCAAGTGGCTGGACCAGTCACCTTGCTGGACATCCCAAGTGTTGACGTCCAACAAGGTTGGCCGTCCCACCCTTGTGAGGCCCACCATGTAGTGTTTTCATCCATGTGTCCATCCATTATGTGGCCCACTTGGACGTTGCCCACCCTGGTGTGGAATGTCCAAGATGGGGCCCACTTTAGCCTTTGGAGAGGGCTGGGCGTCCAGCCCATTGGACCACCAAGGCCCATTGTGGGCTGCTGCTGGACTTTTGGTCCAGCAGTGTGGCCCACCTATTCCTTGTGTTGTTGGAGTACTCCCTATGTGGTGGGACCCTCTGATCATGATGTTGGATCTCCCTGGACCCTTATTCCAATCAGAAGATTATTTTACTGGGCTACAGCAGGCCCAGATAGCTGGTGGACTAAAAATTCAGCAAGGTTTCTTATAAATGTGCATTGTTTTTGGGCTGGGGTCTTAGGGGTCTGGGGCCCACCATATTGTGAGGATTTCGTAGTGATAATTTCATGCCCTTACTTCCTTAATTTGGGCTTAATTAATGTACTCTTGAGGCCCACCATAGTTGGGTTATATGGGCATATATGTAACCAGATTTTTGGACTCCTTATAGGCCCAAATGGGATGGAACTTTCTAGATATGCCCAATATATTCTTGGGCTGAATGCACCATAGAATTGTGTTGGGCTAGTAGGCTGGAATGTGTGAATGGTTGGGTCCTTGGTTGCCCACCAAATCAACTATATTCTTGGGCTAGGTTGTATGCCCAACTTGCTTATCTTGAATGAGAATACTTGCTCATGTGTTGGAGTAATGGGCTGCCCACTAGGCCCACTACAATGTATAGTCTTGGTGGCCCTTATGTTTGGGCCCTAACCTTCCCTATGGGCCCATATTATTACATGTGGATTGGGCCATATATGTTATGTTGCCTTTTGGACCTATGTGTTGAGTAGGCCTTGGACCATTTAATTGAGGCCAACATGGAAATGTATGTATGTTATAGCTGCCCGTTTCTTATTTATGGAAATGCTTGGGCCTTGGGCCTTGATTCTTGATAGATTATTTATGAGCTACCTTCTTGGGACAAATAGTGATTGAATGTCCACATTTGTGGCCCCAAGGTAGGCCCACTTGCTTCTATGAGTGGTTAAAGGTCCACCATAGACCCCCTTGCTAGGCCCATTCTTATTATTTGGGCCCGTGCCATTGTCTACCTTAGCCATGTGGGCTACCCCAAACTATTGGGCCCCCATTAGAGGTTGTGCCCCTTGTAGGATCTGTCTAAGTACCTACACCTAAACCCTTCTTGGATAGGAGGACAGTACAACACCGTACATCGCCACATGGCATATCTTGCTCATCTTCATGACTCATATGCATCATTGTGTGCTTGGATGGCATTGTGTTGGTCATGGTTGTGCCATTGGGCAGGATATTATGGCTTCCCCGAGGGATGGAGTTCCCCTCTTAAGCACGTTAGATGCTTGGGGTTGATGTATGACTGGTTTGTGTAATTCATGCATTTGACATTGCATTGCACTGTTATATTCGCCCTTGCTTCATCAGGGCCATAGCCTCCACAGGTTTAAAATGGATGGCCGTGTTTGGACACTGAAAATATCACTTGAGCATATTGGGCACTTAGGATGTCCTTGGGTGAAAGCCCCTAGACCTTCATGGTACCAAGAAGACGCCTCAACGTCGAGACCGAGTGGAAAACATAAGCGCCCGAGTGCCTTATACTGTTAGGCCGCGACTCCCACTGTTATGAGGTCGGTTGAGATGGGATGTAGCCTTATCCGCCTGAGTGAGTGGGCATAGCTAGGCTAAGTTTGACCAGCTCGTGAATGGGTTCGCTACCGTCGAGCCTCATTGGTTATTGGTTGTCCACAGGCGGGTAGTGAGGCTCACTAGATTATGCAGTCTTGGAGAGCGGCAGTCAGCCAGTAGTGTATTTGACCCCGGTGGATTCCCATAGTGGAACTATTTGATATATGGACTTGATATGAGGATTGGCCTGTATTGCACTGCATTGGCATTGGCTACGTAAGTGTAACGCCCTGAAAATCGGGCGTCGAACAGAAGCTCAACTCCCGAGTTCCAACGCATCACTTATGCAACATAAAAAATGATGATTAAGTATTGTCTGTGTTAATGCATTAAACATGAATGAGATTATATCAAATCAGCATATCATACTCCAGAGACGGTTAAATTACGCAAGCGGAAGACTGTATTAATATATAGAGCATATAAGTGATTGTAAGTCCCCAGAGTATGTACGTCGCCAGGTTAAACAATTACATGTATAATTTCAAAATATACAAAATAATAAAGTATGATGTCATCTAGTCAGCATCCCTGTAACCCCATCGATCAGAACATGGTCTACATAGACTCGCCCGATAGCTACATGTAGGAGAACTCCTCCTCATCATCATAGAAGTCAGGCTCTGTCACATAAGCCTCGTCATCATCTGCAACTACAACAAGGTCTGGTTGGTGTTTTAAAACACCGTCCCAAAGTAGGAGTGAGTGATTAAATCAGTGGAGCTATAAGGCAAAGGTTAACATGTTATCAATTCAGTCAAGCAGTAATGATAAAGCAATACAACAAGCATTCCTAGGTACTCTGGTTAATGCAAGGATGATATGAGTTAATGATGCATGCCCTCACCTACACTCCCTCTGCGACATCATCTCACTATCGCAGCATGCACCCCTTCCTCTGTGCTCAACTCTAACGCCAAAGGCACATGCAAATGCGGTGCATGTACGTGATTAGCCAAGTTCTTAATTAGACTTATTCATACAGCAGATTCGGGAAGCTAAGGTACCTCCCTTTATATCATTGACCTAAACAATGATCCATCTAGGGTCGTCAATCCTAGTTAATTACACACGATAGTCAAGTTATAGGGCAACGTCACCCCTGATTTAAAAATAGTGGACAAGCAAGTTTAGGTTACTATGAAGAGGCTCGTCACCTCGGCATAGGCCTATTTTATACTCGAGGTTACTCCGCCGACGCTCTACCAACTAGCAATCTATTTGTAACGCCCTGAAAATCGGGGGTCGAGCAGCAACTCAACTCCCGAGTTCCAAAACATCACTTATACAACATATATGCTTATGATTGAATGTTATCCATGTTAGTGCGTTAATCATGAGTGGGATTATACCAAAACAGTAATTCATACTCCAGATCAATTAATATAACGCAAGCGAAAGACTGAAAGATGTATATATAGACGTGTATGAGCCAAAAGTTCACAATCGGTCTCCAGAGTATGAATACATCACTGAGTCACCATATACATGTAATAGTTCAAAAATCAAAATGTCAAAAATAGTTCAACTATACTGATAGGCCCTGTAGCCCCGTCGATCCGAACGGCCTAAGCGAAGCCGCCGGAGAACTGCATATAAGAGAACTCGTCCTGATCGTCATAGTAATCAGGCTCCGCCTCCTGAGTCGCATCATCATTTGCATTTAAGACAGAGTCTGGTGGGTGTTCAGAACACCGTCCTAGAACGTGGGAGTGAGTGATCAACTCAGTGAATTATAGAGCAAAGGTTAACATGTTATCAGCTCAGTCAAGCAGTAATGATAAAGTAGACATATCAGACATTCCTAGATACTCTTATTAATGCAATGATGAAATGAATTCATGATGCATGCCCTCGCCTACACTCCCTCGTGCGACACCATCTTACGGTCGCACCATGCTTTCTTCCCTGTGTGCTCTTCAACCTGGGGCACATGCAGTGCGATGTTATGAGCGTGATTACCAAGTTTTTATTAGTCCTTTTCATACAGCAGGATTGGAAAACTAAGGTACCTCCCTTATACCATTCCCAAACAAGGATCCATTTTAGGGTCGTCAATCCTAGTAAATCTCATACGATGTTGCGGTTCTAGGTCACTACAATGGGCTCGTCGCCTGATCAGTGCAGGCCTAGTTTATACTTTTGTTGCTACGGAAGGGTCGTCGCCTCCACGTAGACTCAAAGTACGCTCGAGGTCACTACAAAGGGCTCATCACCTGATCAGTGTAGGTCGACAGCTTGAATACAGTGTCCCATACCACCGTATTCGGCTCACGAGTCTGGGTTGCTCACTGGTCACTACGGGGAGGCTCGTCACCCCAGCGTAGGCCGACATCTCGACTATGGTGTCTCATACCACCATGTCCGACTCATGAGTCTTAGCAGATCGAGATACTATGGTTGAACGGGGTTTCACTGGTGAGTTCGGTACCTTAGGTTCAAACACTAGCGTTCATACATGGTGAACATACAATAGGCAAATCGGGTTACTTGGCGAGCTCGACTAATACGAGCGCACATCGTATCGATCAACATGAAGTGCGTAAGCACTTCGTGTGGCCTAACCACTGCCCTTCGTGTGGCCTAACCACTGCCGACGACCAACGCACAATTCGGGTTCGTCAAACACGTCATACGTGGCGAATGAATCTCAGCCACGAAATCAGGGCCGATTACCGATTGCCTGGACTATATCCTAGTCCCAACTTCATTCAATTTCATCCAGTAATCATATGAGACAGTCAAAGCAATAAAGAACAACGAATTCACTTCGTACAATAATATGAGCATATTGTGAAATGTAACACAGACATGATTGCACACACATTCATTTCATGAATAAAACAAACATCATGATGTAACGTACATATAGGAAATCATACACATAATTAAGGTATCCGAGATTCATATCTCAACCCTCATACAAAGTACTCTTTAGTAATACTTAGCACACTCAGACATTTCTACAAACACTTAGACTACATACATCGTCATATATGATGTATGTTGTTTACACATATATTAGGTCAAATCCTTTCACTAGGGAGTTGCCCCGCATACCAGGCGCATATGCCCACGACGGATAATCATGGCATGCATGAATTCGGGTTCCATACTCATTTACGCATTTCCACAAACACTTGGGCTACACACTGTATCACATATATCGTATTTTTATCGTGACGTGATTTAGGGCAAGTCTCTCGCTAAGGAGTTGTCGCATATGTAACAAGCATATATTCACGACAGATAATCATGTTAGGCACAAATCCAAATTCCATACGTATCCAAATATCTCAACATGTACATAGAATACACTATATGCCACATGGTTCATATATAACTGTAACATGAAACAGACGACGCATTTTGCATGTGAAATAGCACCCACATCAAGAATAAAACCATTAACCGACATTGAAAGCCTTAAAAACCATAACCTATATGTCTATAATCCGCACCTTACGCCGTAGAAGCGTAACGAATTCGCTAGAAACTCTAAGGCTTCGTCAACGATGGTACATCGACCTATAGCATGAGTTAAGTCAGCTGTCTCGCTACTTGTAACAATTGAAATCCTAGATCAGATTAGGGTTAGGTTTTCTTACCTAAGAACGAAGTCAGAATCGCCGGAATAGTGATTAGATAGGGATGGTTAAGCGCGTAGAACGGCATGATAGAGTACCAGGAATCTTCTCCCACTTCTCTCACACTTTCCCTCTCTTTACTCTCTTCTCTCTCCTAAGTTTTTCTCAAATTCATATGGAGTGAATGAGAGAGGGTTTAAGGTCCTTATATAGGCCTAAAACTGATGGAAATGGCCCCGGGGCCAAGGTATACTTAGGTTATAGCCAAAGGACGTCTGATTCAGCTCAACGGAGCACTTCCAGAGCCCCCCCCCCCTTGAGCCAAAGGTTAGACTTAAGCTCCCTGACCATGGATCTAGGTTGAGCTGAGTTTTCGGTCTGATCGGATTAACAGATCGTCCGTGGCGGACCAGTTTCAGTTCAACGGTCCACGATCACCAATCAGGGCCACAAGTACACTGGCCTGTGTAGGAAATTTTCCCTTATCCGAGGGTGTATTTGGGTCAAATTCTGACGGTCTGAATCCTTATATTCGACCCACAAGCGACGAGTCTCAGATTACTTAAATTTTGATTTTTATTTCTAAAATATCCATGTTTCTCACACACTTCACTCCGGGCTCAAGCAAATAGCCCCGGGACACTATCTGGATTTGATTTTCAAGATGGTTTTCAAGCCCAGCAAGGCGGTCCTAAGCGTTTAGTCTCGTGGTCATCGGACTTTCAACGTGCAGTCCAGATCCGATACAAAGTTTCAATGTGCTCCCAAGAGCAACTGGGTAATGAGATTGATCCTAGATTTTAGGGTAACCTAGCGTCACTGATTCTACAAGTTTTGGGTCTTGCAGATCGTATTTAAAGTCGATCAAGCGGATTTCGCAGCTAATCTAGTTTAGCACTTAGTTAATTTTGTGTAATTCCTAAAGGATTCGGTCCTGAGTGATTTCTGCTTGAGGTGGTACTTAGGTCTTTGTATGGAATTTTCCGAGTCGTTACATTATTTTTGAAGGCTCGTCACCAACCCGACTGGGGACCACAGTCAGGTTGCACCGGGGTACGCCTCGTTTATATCAACGTCACTACGGGAAGGCTCGTCACCTTAGCGTAGGCCGACAGCTTGAATACAGTGTCTCATACCACCGTATTCGGCTCACAAGTTTGAGTTGCTCACTGGTCAATACGGGGAGGCTCATCACCCGAACGTAGGCCGACAGCTCGACCACGGTGTTTCATACCACCATGCCTGGCTCATGAGTCTTAGCGGATCTTGGTACCATGGTTGAAACAGGTTTGCATTGGTAAGGGATACCTTAGATTCAAGCAATAACGTCCATACATGGTAAACACACAATAGGCCAATCGGTTTATTAGACAAGTTCGACTGGTACGAGTGTATGCTGAATTAATTGACATGGTACTACTGTTGACAATCATTATACGACTCGGATTCACCGAACGCACAAATGTGGCGAGACTAATTCGGCTCCCAAACAGGAATTGTTACCAATTGCCTGGACTACGTAGAAGTCCCAATCACACTCAAGTGCAGCATATGGAGACATGTGATAGTTAAAACAGCATTTAGCAAACCATCCAAATATAAATCTCATTCGAGCATTTTAACAAACACATAGTGAGCATATTACCATACATATGTATTTCATCCACAGATCACGTAGTAGTAAGGTAGATTACATGAAAGAATTTATACACGTAGATAAGGTGGTTGAGAAACCTATCCCACCACCCTTAATAATCACAATTCAACAAACAATTACTCATTCAAGCATTTTATCAAACATTTAGCCTACACATTACTACGTAAATACCCTAATATAGTTATAGCTTTTATCATAGCAGATCCTTTCACAAAGGAGCTGTTATACATACAACAAACATGTATTCAAGGTTAATAGTCATGACAAATACAAATTATGATAATAAATTTATTCAAACATTTTAACAAACACATGGAATGCATTATATTCAACATAGTTCATATCTATGTATAATATGCGAAAAACATCGTATCTAAGTGCATGTAACAGCAATCAAGTCAGTCATAAATCATTAACTGACATTGAAAGCCTTGAAAATCATAACCTAAATGTTTATAGTCCGTACCTTTCGTCAGTTTGCTCGTTACGAACTCAGTTCGTACACTACGTCACTGTCTACAGCACAACGACCACCTATTTGAATTTCCAAAACAAGATTAGGGTTAAGATTTCTTACCCAAATCAAAGTTGGATTCGACGGTGTAGCTAGACGTAGAGGCGATTCAACACGTGGAGGAGCAGGAAGGAACCACGACAGTAAACTCTAAGGACCTCCCATCAATCTCCACTCCTTTTTCCCCTTTTCTCTCTTCTCTCTCCTAGGGTTTGGAGAAAATTGTATGGAATAGAAATGGGGTGGGTTTAGGCCCTTATATAGGCCCAAATTGATGAAAATGGCCCCAGGGCCATGGTATACTTAGGTTATAGCCAAAAAGCGGTTGTTTCGATCCAACGGAGCTGATCTGGAGGCCCCTTTTCTGTATATGGTCTGGGAAAAGTTCCCTGACATTAGATCTAGGTCAAGTTAAGTTTTTAATCCCATTGGATTTACGGATCGACCGTGAAGGACCAGTTTCATTTCAACGGTCATTGTCACTCGATCAGAGCCACAAGTACACTGACATGTGTTGAAAATTTTTCCTGATCCAAGGGTATAGTTGGGTCAGAATCTGACGGTCTGAAGCCTTAAATTTGCCTGTAAGCGAACAGCCCAATTCACTTAAGTTTGAGCTCATTCTCTAAAGATATTCGCGTTGTTCACACACTTCGCTACGGGCTCAAGTTGTGCGTTTCTGGATACTATTGGGACTTGATTTTCGAGATGGTTGTCAAGGCCAGTAAGGAGGTCATAACTGTATAGTTTTGCATTAATCAGACTTTCGACGCGCGGTCTAGGTCCGATATGGAGTTTCAATGTGCTCCCGAGAGCAACTGGGTTTTGAGATTGATCCTAGGTTTCTAGGTAATGTAGCATTAGCGATTTTACTAGTTTTGGGTCTTACAGATCATATAGAAAGCGGTTCAAGCTAATCTACTGATTAATTCTGTTTAACTCTTAATTAATTTTCGTCTAATTTCTACATAATTTGATCCTTAGCGATTTCTGCCTGAGGTGGTACTCGGGTTTTTGTACGGATTTTTCCAAGACGTTACAATCTACCCCCCTTAAAGAAAAATTTCGACCTCAAAATTGCCTGAGGGTAATAAGTAAAGGTTTTATTATTTCGTATACTTAGTTCTGTTGGTTTCATGTTTATATACGTGTTAGGGTATATAATAACTACATCAGCCTAGCTCATATTGGTTTACCCTCTTAAGAGTTTCTACCTTTGAAGTTTAAAAACAAATGTCCAAATCATTATTATCGTGCTAAGTGTTTGATGATAAAGTTTACCTAAGGACGGTATGTTCTACCCTTTATGATTGGGCTAATAGGAAAAGTCAGTTGTGGTAGGCTCGAACTTGATACGTCGATTGCCCGCCTGACCAAGGCAGACAACACATTGTATCTCTTCCTAATCCTGATGGATCTTGGTCTTCTTCTCGGTCAAAACAGTGAGTCCTTTGGTAATCACCCAAGATTGAGAATTGAGTTAAGCCGCGAATGCCTTTTAGGGATATGGTTCTGAAATTCTGAAATTTAATCACCCTAAGTATTTAAGAAGTATTATAATTCATTAGGAGGTTCAAGCCTCATGTTTATAAGGTTGTCATTCGGGTCTTGTCCAATGAGAGTTCTTGTTTAACCTATGTTTAACTTGGTGGATAATGAGTTCTTCTATGGTGCTTATATTCAAAAGGTCATACTAGAAGGGTTTTCAATCTCCTAAAACTATATTTGTATGTCACCATTTCGATCATACGGCTAGGGGGTTATGGGCAGATTGCACTTCAGTTTCATTAACTTCGAGAGGGAAGGAAGAGTCGAGAGTTCTAAAATATTTCAGAAGTTTGGAATGTTAGCAACATAAGGCCGCAAGAAAAGAAAGAAGAGGGACATCTCCTCGACCCGGTATGAACCTTGAATTTTCAAGGGGATAAGAAACTTATAATAATATACTGTAATCCGCCTCTAACATGAGCTTACAGAGTATTAAACTATGAAACTCAATCCTACTCAAGGGTCCTAATTTAATTGCACAAAATCAACTAATATATATATATATATATAATTAAATTTAATCACAGGATGATTCCTAGTATGATTATAAATAATTCTTAAATAGACACCAAATACTAAACTTTAATATGAAAAGATATGACCAGTCTATTGGCAACTCGAAGTTATAGAAATTTTTCGTTTCAACCCTTCTATTATTTATAACATATTTGTCACCTCTAATTACCATATTATTTTTATAATGTGTATAGTAATCCATTGTTAGGCCTATTCTTTTTTATGAATTGGTTTAATAGACCCAGTGTCTATCAATAGGAATACGGTGTACCTTGAATGTGGGCAGTGACCTCAAAGGCCAAAGGCGATGCAGTTGCTGACTCAGGTGTTTTAGCTGTAAGTGCATGTACACGTGCTTGTTGAGGGCGATTTGGTTGCACTTCTATAGGTCGTTGAGGTGGAGTAGCTATAACACGTGGCGGTTGACGGTCGATCTTCTGAGGTGGCACGAGACCATTGTCTTTCATCTTAGTAAAACAGAAGGGGTCGGTGTGTCCCCCTTTTGTTGCAATATGTACACCAACTGTTCGTTCGCCTTTGCTTGGTCGGCGGAGCCACGAGCCTGGGAAGCAAGTCTACATGTGGCCTCTTACCTAGGACTGGCCGGTGTTGTAATTCAGGTCGAGGCCTCGGGCACATTAGTATACGTGTCTGAGAAACTCCGTCTCCATCTTGTTCAGTCCGTAGAGACATGTTGACTAGCTCGGCGTAATTGGAAATGCTAGCGCAACACATCTTAGTGCGGATATCGAGCCGCAACCCATCTGACAAACGTCGTATTTTTATCGGCTCATCTACTAGTATCAAAGGAGCGTATCTAGCTAGCTCCGTAAATTTATTCTCGTACTCTGACACGGTCATCCCTTCCTGTCGGAGGTGAAAAAACTCTCCATCTTTCTCATTGTGGTAGGTGAGAGAGAAATACTTCCCATGGAAGCGTGTCTCAAAAGCCTCCCATGTCCATACATATCCAGCAGCAACGGTCCTAAGGACGCTGTCCCACCAGAGACTGGCCTCATTCTCAAACATATAGGTGCCCAACTCTACCTGCTCTGCCTCATTGCAGTGCAGCAACTTTAGCATCTTAGAGATGCGGTCGAGCCAATACTCGGCCTCCTCGGGTCTGTGAGTACCCACAAACGTAGGAGGTCAGAAGCACTGAAATCGCTCAAACAAGCCGCTAGCACCCACGTTTCCAACAGGGTGCACAGGTGGTGCAGGTGGAACCGCGCTCATGTTCTGGGCAAGGACCCCAGCAATGGTGGCCAAAAACTGTTGTTGTTGCTGTTGCTGCTGCTGCTGCATCAAGAGTATCATTTGCTCCAACCTATCAGGAGGAGGAGCCGCTTGTAGCATATGAGGCATCGAGGTATACACACAGTTCTGCTCGAGAACCGGTGGTGCAGAAGGTGTTGGACCATTGGTGGGGCCAGTGGGTGGCAGAGAATCCGGCATAGTCGCGTGACTCGGGCCCGAGTTGGGGTCTGTATGGCTATCGCTTAGGGAAGGTGCCCCGTCACTCGATTCGCTTAGGGAAGGTGTCGAGTGGTTTTCGGAGGCATTCCCTATATACAACATAGGGTGCACGTGTGTAAGATTTAGAATAACAACACACACTTCTCCAAACATTCTACATATCTTAATTCAAAGAAGCTTCATGCATTTCATTTAACCAAAATTGCCACGATACATATGATGTGGCATTACCGAAATCATGACAGAAGATGCATGTGAGCTAATTTAGTGAAAGTTTTAACACAAACTATTCTAACACCCAACTAAACCAATAAGGGTTGTTACCTAGAAAAGCAAGAAACAAAGCAAGACAACAGGCAACTTCTACATATGACTAGTCCGTTGACTCTAGTGAGGGTGGAGGTGCCCCCTTATCCTGCATACAACATAGGAGAGCCTTCAAGGTGCGAGACACCTTACTAAATTTTCTTTTCACAAAAGCCTGATTCTCTTCAACCTTAGCTCGGGTCTCTGTGATCTCTTGTCTCAAGGCGACCTGACCCTCCTCGATCTAAGCCAAGCGGGCTTCCAGGGTGGCCTGATCATGGCGGTCTTTCTCTGTTGTAGGAGGAGGCTCCCTATCTGAGTCTTAGGACCCCTCCTCCTCTTCCTCACTTCCTTCTTCTATTTCATTTTCTTCCTCTTCTCTGTCCTCTTTTATCTCATCCCCGAACTCATCAAGTCGGGCTCGACGTTGTCATGGCCCAATACCCATGTTGTTAAGTGTAGTGTCATTGATGAAATGGATCGGCGAAAGATTATTTGCACCAAGTCCGTAGCCGAATTCACAAGAAAGCTTACATATAAGTCAGCCGAATAGGAGTGAAATCTCTGTCCTAGGAGAGCGTGCGGTCTAAACTATTTGTAGCAGGACAAATGTAGGCAGGCACAGCTTGTCTCCCTGCCCAGCTCTGTATAGGAAGTCTACCATCAAACGCGTGCATTCGCTGCAATTGCTCTACCTAGGATACACATTATGCGTAAAGATGTGGTGGAGCAGGCGAAGGTCGTGAGTCATCTTGGTTGCTGAGAGGCAGTTGCCTCAATTCCAGTGGACCAGTCGGCCACAAAGAAATCATGTACATCGATCTCTTTCATGCACGCTCCTGAGACTCTTCTCGCTAGCATGAACCTCTCCTCGCGGCATCTCCATTATCCGAACTATCACACCAACATCCATAGTGGCTTCCCGCCTTCCCATGGGAATAATGAACTGTAGAGGCTCCAGCGATGGGTCTCGTATGTGGGCGTAGAAGGCTCAGACAGTGCTCTCACATGCACGTGACTTGCCTTCATAAATGGGACCCCACCCGGCTTCTACCGGATACAGCCCAAACAGCTCTTCATCCACGTGTGCTTCAAAGAGAACCCTACGGCATTGAAACCTTTCATGTGTCATATCCGCCAGTAGAGCTTTCTCGAGAGGAAGCTGGGGATTGAGATCCCGTTTCGTCCTGATCTCCCAATCGACGCTTATGCTAGCCTCGGCGCCTTTCTGCCTCCTTGAAGGGGTAGGGCGGCTAGGCCCGGCTTCATCCGTGGAAGCCCTCTTCTTCCCCATGAGAGAAAGAAGTGTGGAAAGAGAGAAAATCGCCGCCACGAGCTCGAAAAGAGCCATGAAAGTGAAATAAAATGGAGGGATATGATGGGTTGTTGGACCTTGAGATTCTTGAGACACAAAAGAGAGTTTGTGCACTCAAATGGAAGGAAATGAGGGAGATAAGAGATGGGTTTTGATGAAGATGGTGGAGGGGTGTATGTAATGAAGAAAAAAGAGAAAAATATGAGAATGGAGGGGAGATTTGAGAAAGAAAAATGGAATTTTGAGGGATTTGGAAAGTTTGAAGGGGTGGGTATAAAGAAAAGGAAGCAAATGGGGAAGAAATAGGGGTCCCCACATGATTTTGTGGGCCCCATAGCCATGCACAAGGGTCGGCCCGACCGGCTCGCTCCGGCCCGACAGGCCCAGACGAACCAGACCAGGGTGCACCCCGGTCCATTGGACCGGGCGGGGTGCCGCCCCCATGGGCGGTGGCCACCCCCCTCCTGGGGTACCGAAAATGCACGGGGGACCCCCTGGGTCCCACCGATTTGCATGGTTTGGGCCCCCTCGACCGTTTAAGGCAATTTCGGGTCCCAACGCGCACATATTCACTCCTTTTGGCGTGACTTAAGTTTGGTATTCGTTGAAAAATAACTCAAACCTGTCGATCAACGGCTTAAGAGGGGATTGAGATCATTTCACGTGATCTCAGACACAAACGGGGTGGATTTCAACTGTCAGTTTCGCTCGTCGGTGAAACTTAGAATCCTATGTTCGTTTCTACATTTTATCGCCCCCACCTAAGTCAAAGTACGTCACTGTGCGTCATGTTATCATAACCCAGGTCCAATTTAATCCAAATCATGCTTTGATACCAACTTGTAACGCCCTGAAAATCGGGGGTCGAGCAGAAGCTCAACTCCTGAGTTCCAACGCATCACTTATACAACATAAAAAATGATGATTAAGTGTTGTCCGTGTTAGTGCATTAAACATGAATGTGATTATACCAAATCAGTATATCATACTCTAGAGACAGTTAAATTATGCAAGCGGAAGACTGTGTTAATATATAGAGCATATAAGTGATTGTAAGTCCCCAGAGTATGTACGTCGTCAGGTTAAACAATTACATGTATAATTTCAAAATATACAAAATAATAAAGTATGATGTCATCTAGTCAGCATCCCTGTAACCTCGTCGATCAGAACATGGTTTACATAGACCCGCCTGATAGCTGCATGTAGGAAGACTCCTCCTCGTCATCATAGAAGTCAGGCTCAGTCACATAAGCCTCGTCATCATCTGCAACTACAACAAGGTCTGGTTGGTGTTTTAAAACACCATTCCAGAGTGGGAGTGAGTGATCAACTCAATGGAGCTATAAGGCAAAGGTTAACATGTTATCAATTCAGTCAAACAGTAATGATAAAGCAATACAACAAGCATTCCTAGGTACTCTGATTAATACAAGGATGATATGAGTTAATGATACATGCCCTCACCTACACTCCCTCTGCGACATCATCTCACGATCGCGGCATGCACCCCTTCCTCTGTGCTCAACTCCAATGCCAAAAGCACATGCAAATGCGGTGCATGTACATGATTAGCCAAGTTATTAATAAGAGTTATTCATACAACAGATTCAGGAAGCTAAAGTAACCCCCTTTATATCATTGACCCAAATAATGATCCATCTAAGATCATCAATCCTAGTTAATCGCATACGATAGGCAAGTTATAGGGCAACGTCACCCCTGATTTAAAAGCAGTGGACAGGCAAGTTCAGGTCACTATGAAGAGGCTCGTCACCTCGGCGTAGGCCTATTTTATACTCGAGGTTACTCCGCCGACGCCCTACCAACTGACAGTCTATTTTCGAAGGCTCGTTACCAACCCGTCTGGGGAGCACAGCCAGGCTGCGCCGGGGTAGGCCTCATTTATACTCGAGGTCACTACGGGAAGGCTCGTCACCTTAGCGTAAGCCAACAGCACGAATACAGTGTCCCACACCACCGATTCGGCTCACAAGTTTAAGTTGCTCACTGGTCACTGAGGGGAGGCTCGTCACCCTAACGTAGGCCGACAGCTCGACCACGGTGTTCTATACTACCATGCCCGGCTCATGAGTCTTAGCGGATCTTGGTACCATGGTTGAAGCGGATTTGCATTGGTAAGGGGTACCTTAGATTCAAGCAATAGCGTCCATACATGGTAAACACACAATAGGTCAATCGGTTTATTAGACAAGTTCGACTGGTACGAGCGTACGCTGAATTAATTGACATGGTACCACTGTCAACGATCATCATACGACTCGGATTCACCGAACGCATAAATGTGGCGAGACTAATTCGACTCCCAAACAGGAATTGTTACCGATTGCCTGGACTACGTAGAAGTCCCAATCACACTCAAGTGCAACATATGGAGACATGTGATAGTCGAAACAGTATTTAGCAAACCATTCAAATATAAATCTCATTCGAGCATTTTAACAAACACATAGTGAGCAAATTACCATACATATGTATTTCATCCACAGATCACGTAGTAGTAAGGTAGATTACATGAAAGAATTTATACACGTAGATAAGGTAGTTGAGAAACCTATCCCACCACCCTTAATAATCACAATTCAACAAACAATTACTCATTCAAGCATTTTATCAAACACTTAGCCTACACATTACTACGTAAATACCCTAATATAGTTATAGCTTATATCATAGCAAATCCTTTCACAAAGGAGTTGTTATACATACAACAAACATGTATTCAAGGTTAATAGTTGTGGCAAGTACAAATCATGATAATAAATTTGTTCAAACATTTTAACAAACACATGGAATGCATTATATTCAATATAGTTCATATATATGTGTAATATGCGGAAAACATCGCATCTAAGTGCATGTAACGGCAATCAAGTCAGTCATAAATCATTAACTGACATTGAAAGCCTTGAAAACCATAACCTAAACGTTTATAGTCCGCACCTTTCATCGGTTTGCTCGTTACGAACTCGGTTCGTACACTACGTCACCGTCTACAGCGCAACGGCCACCTAAATCATGAAATAGGTTAGCTATTTCACTAATTCCTCTATTTGGATTTCTAAAACAAGATTAGGGTTAGGATTTCTTACCCAAATTGAAGTTGAATTCGACGGTGTAGCTAGACGTAGAGGCGATTCAACACGTGGAGGAGCAAAAAGGAACCACGACAGCAAACTCTAAGGACCTCCCTTCGATCTCCACTCCTTTCTCCCCTTTTCTCTCTTCTCTCTCGTAGGGTTTGGAGAAAATCGTATGAAATAGAAATGGGGTGAGTTTAGGCCCTTATATAGGCCCAAAACTGATGAAAATGGCCCCGGGGCCATGGTATACTTAAGTTATAGCCAAGGAGCAACTGTTTCGATCCAACGGAGCTGATCTGGAGGCCCCTTTTCTGTATACAGTTTGGAAAAAGTTCATTGACATTGGATCTAGGTCAAGTTAAGTTTTTGATCCGATCGGATTTACGGATCGACCGTGGAGGACCAGTTTAAGTTCAATGGTCATCGTCACTCGATCAGGGCCACAAGTACACTGACATGTGTTAGAAATTTTTCCTGATCCAAGGGTGTAGTTGGGTCAGAATCTGATGGTCTAAAGCCTTAATTTGGCTTGCAAGCGAATGACCCAATTCACTTAAGTTTGAGCTCATTTTCTAAAGATATTCGTGTTTCTCACACACTTCGGTCTGGGCTCAAGTTGTGAGTTTCTGGATACTATTGGGACTTGATTTCCAAGATGGTTGTCAAGCCCAGTAAGGCGGTCATAACCGTATAGTTTTACGTTAATCGGACTTTCAACGCGCGGTCCAGATCCGATACGGAGTTTCAATGTGCTCCCGAGAGCAACTGGGTTTTGAGATTGATCCTAGGTTTTTAGGTAATGTAGCGTTAGCAATTCTACTAGTTTTGGGTCTTACAGATCATATAGAAAGCGGTTCAAGCTAATCTACTGATTAATTCAGTTTAACACTTAATTAATTTTCGTCTAATTTCTACATAATTTGATCCTTAGCGATTTCTGCCTGAGGTGGTACTCGGGTCTTTATACGGATTTTTCCGGGACGTTACAGTAAGCCTTATGTTGCATCACCTTGGGATGACGCCCAGTACTCTTGTGTTGCATTGCATAGCCTTGGTACGGCTTGTTGCATTCATGCTTGGTATAACTTAGCCTTGGAATGGCTGGTGGCATTGATGTTGTTCATGGTTCATGTCGCATTCCGCATTCTCTATATCTTTTTCCTGGCACTGGTATCACACACTTACACCGCCTTCTAAGCTTTCTATATGCTTATGCATGATTGATGCGTGCAGGTGAATCTAGGCAGCCGCAGTAGCTGAGGAGCGTTGGAGCATGTTGAGGATCTCTTGGAGTTTTCCCTTATTTTGTTCATGTATTTCCCTTTGAGCCCTGTACCTTGTATCAAAGTTTTAATTCCTAGTGGATTTTGTAATGTGTTTCTATAGTTATCTTCTGTGGTTACTATGTTATGATCTTGGGTATACTCTTATTAGATCGGATTTATAATATGGAAATCCTTCTTATGGGATCCCAGGTTCGGAACCTGGTGAATGGGTGCTAGGAGCCGAGAATGGGGCACTATAAAGGCTGTTGCGGCCGGAACCGACTAGCGGGTTCCTTGTCAATCCAGTCACTGAGTCCAGGGTGTGACATCAGGACTCGTGTAAGGCCTTAAAAAGCACATTGGCTCAACCGTACCTTTCCGATGTTAGTACTGATCAAGAGCAAAAGTGGTTACAATTGGCGGCCCATGCAAGGACAATCGTAACGTTTTCCTCAAACCCTCGTGATATGTATGAATTATCTATTTCTTGGCAACTAGCTAACATATACACAAAAGGCAAATAATGAATCCAGACTACAATTCATGACTAACCATAAAAAGGTGGGGTGATTGAGTTTGATCCAATGGATGGTCAACCAAGCCCTAATCATATGCCATTAAACTCAACCCAGACAGCCCATTTAAACCAATCAACCAATTGATCTAATCCTGAACCCTAGGAACCTATAACCCTAAAGCTTTGAGTCAACTCACCCAGTCAACTCGTTGAGTTAACTCATCAGGTCAGCCTACCCAGTCCAACAACCCAGTCAACTCACCTAGTTAAGCCCAAAACCAAGCCCGAACCAAAGCCTATAATTAAGTCCAATCGGAGTACCATGTAAAACCTCAGCGCAATGTCCTTCACAACAAAGTCTCCACATGAGTAAGGGGGTTGCCTGCCAAAGAAGGGAGTCCAGGTGAGGACTGACATCAACTGGCTTGCCACCAGCCATGTGGCATTCCCTCTCTCTACGGTAGTGTATCTCAAGGATGTGGGCCCCCTCTTTTCCAGCCTTTAAGTGTGCGGCTGATATGTATTTACTCCGATGCCCATCTCCTTACCCAAAATTACCTTTTTACAATTTCTTCCAACCTATGAGATGAGGCCACATGGCAATCTCCAATCCTAGCCCTTCAACCACCTTTTATCTGTAGACTTTGCAGGAATTACAAGAAAATTGGGTTTGGAGGATATAAATAGCCCCCTCTCCTTCTCATTTCAATCATCCACTCCCATTCAGAAAAGATCAAGCATTCGGTAAATTCAGAAACCATCCATCCACCAAGTAGAGAGAGAGAGAGAGAGAGAGAGAGAGAGAGAGAGAGAGTCCGACCATGTTCTAGCCTAGCCTAGCCAGAACTTGAGTCTCCTAAGCCATTTAAGCCTAATCTGAGTCACTTGATCTACCTTTATGATACTACCATCCATCTAACCATTCAACTCTCAATCAGCTGCATCTAAGTTAGAGCATTAGCATTGTGCAACACTCATTCCCGTCTCAACCCCCTTGCTCCTCAAATACATCGTCACTACATTGCATTTCATCATTTTATCATATCTAACTGGCGGACATATGCTCTGTGGCTTGTCGATATAATCAAAGCCTACTCACCAGAAACCGAGCTAGTTAGCCGTCATTTTGGCATAAGCATCAAGCATCCTACACATCACTGCACTCGATCACTTCGAACGTATGCTCTGCAGCTTCCCAATATAATCGGATCCTGTCTATCAAAAATTCAGATTGATTAGCCATCATTATCATTGCATTACATTTACATCATTTATGCGCGAGAATTAATCTTATTCCTTCGAAGTAGTCAGATTTTGTGAAGTAGAGACTGTATATCTGTACGGGCAGAGTAAGTGCCTAACACATTTCTCTGTAACTGTGGTCCCTTAGAAGTTCTAAAACGCAAACTCATGAGTCACCTTAAGTTTAAGGATCTTTGGGTTCTCAATCTTAAGCGTTTCTATATGGTCTAATTGACTGTAGGATCAAAATAATCAGTTGGTGGCAACTCTGGTCAAACGTAACACCCTCTTAACCCAAAAAAAAAAACTCTCAAGCAAGGTAACCCGTGGAAAAGCGAGTCGATTCCCCACCCAGGATCTAAGGTCCATACAATGTGGATATATAATACATAGGTGGGCCCCATGGTAAGGGCCTCACCCACTAGCCACTACATTTTTATCGTACCTCACTTAATCCGCGCCTTCATCTACCTATGTATTCCAGGACTGGAAGCATATTACTTATTGAGTAAAATTTATGGGGCCCACAATGATTTATGTATTTTATCCACATCGTTCATCACTTTTACCATATCAATTTAGGTCATGAGTTCAAAATTGAAGCATATTCAAAGTTCAAGTGGACCACACTGCATGAAATAGTGTGAATTGAATGCCTGTTGTTGAAAACTTCTCGAGGCCCACAGAAGTTTCACATAAGTTTTGGATCAAGCTAATATTTATTTTTTTTCCCTTCATCAATGTCAATGTGACCTTGCTAATAGGTTGGATGACAAATAAATATCACTGTGGGCCCTAGGAAGGTTTCAATGGTGGACATCATTATTCCCCATTTTTCCTATGCTGTGGTCCGTTTGAGCTTTGGTGTAGACACCCCACTTAAAATGAGATTAAAATTACTCTTTGGCTTCATTTAAGCTTCAATCGAAAGTATGCATACAACTCGACACTCACCATATGGTCGTACAAGTTAGATAGGGTATGGCTCAGGGGAAGACCCACTAACCTGTTTCTATCCAAGATCGTCACAGTCTCCATAATGCTCAAACGTACATTATTTTGATAAAATCATCATAGGTTATCTCCATAAGCCCTAAAAAGCTCGAGCCCTCACGTGACCTGAAAATGATTAGCTAAACGAATTGGCAAGACTGTGACCTATTTGATGCAATCTCGGCCACTTGTCTAAAGGTAATAAAATGCATTTCCCCAACTCCAACAATACCAACAACTCACGAAAACCTTGCCGAAATGATCCTGGCACCTCTCAGAGATAACAATCAGATCCGATTGGCCAATGCCGGAACAAGCAGGCAACGAGATCAAAGGAAGTACCATAGCTCTGGAATACCTAAAAAATCGTTGGATTTATAGAGGTCTGCTATGAAAAAGGACCTTTAAAAAAACGACCATTCATGGGCCGTTTTTAGAAAGTAACCCAGTTTTGCAACACCTTTTGCAAAAGGCTATAGCAGGCAACTCACGCATAAAGCAGAAACAGTGGGCTAAAAAACAACCCATGAATAGCTGTTATTAGGCCTTTTCGGCCTATTTAAAAGCCTAAGCTCCAACAACCAAAGAGGCACGGTAAAGACACAATAAAGAGATAAGGGAGGGTCATGGGAAGGCAGAGAAGTCACTGGGGAATCCTCCGGGGGCAGTTGTGGGTCACGCCAAGCCAAGCTGAAGTCGGCGCGCCGTCGCCAACTTAATGCTACGCATGTTATAATATGCTCCAATCTCCTATCAGCTCAGAAAAAGCTTGATGTGATGTTATCCCACTAAACTAAAAGCACGAATATTCCAAGATGAATAAGCTATTGAAGTTAAAGACTAGAGATAGAATTAAAGATATTCGACTATACCTTTTGTAGAAAAAGTGAGTTGGGTCTCCCCTTTTCCTTATCACATTCTAAATCAACTTGCACTCCGCTCAACACATCCAGTAATGTCAAAAGCATACACTCACTTTCTTTTAACCTTCATTCAACAATGTTGTCTCTTGTTCATTTTTTTTTAAACTTCATTTGGCCTACCCGATGTATTAAACCCCATGCAGTAAGTTGGGTGCTTTTTATGTTCTCTTTTTGCCTACTTAGAGTCTTAAACTCCATGAAGCACAACTAAGTGTAATAATGTCAAAATTCTACTGAATCCCCCTTTAAAAAATCCCATTAAATCCCGTAAATTAGAGACTGTACATCGTGCAGACGAAAAATGGTGCGTAACCCCTTCATTTTTTGTAATCGAGACCCTTACTTGGAATCTACAGTCACGAACGAACTGCGAGAGTAATTTGAGTTGGAGAATCTTATAATTCCCCAACCCTTCAACAATTTTATAGTTTTTAGCCAACCATAGATTATGAGCTTCATTTGATTATTGACGATTATTGACGATTATAAACCAAATGCACTTTTTACACATGAGTTGCAACCAAACCAAATCAAACCAGAGCAATGCAAAAAAGAAAACCGAGGAAATGAGGGCATTCCACGCCTTCACATGTGGGGAACATTCACATTTGGATATGCTTTACTTTAAGATCATGCTCTAAAATGATATGAAAAAAGAAGAAGAAAAAAGATAGACAGTGTGAATAACACATACATTCATGGTGGGCACACAGACTTTACTTAAGTGTTCTGAGTTAATTAGTTCACAATCTGCTTCCTAGGGACTCATGGCCGGAGCATATTAGATGTTACCCGGTAACACGCTAGTGGATGGTTTCCTCGCATGGGGCTCGCCTTGATGCACGTGTTGTATAGCGGAGCGTTGGTTAGGTTTTCCGGTTCATTTTAAACAGGGGTGTCATTGGGCCGAGCTCTGGCCTGCAAAATCAGAATTTTGAATAAGCGGGGCTCAAAACCGTTTAAATTCTGGCCCGAGACCAACCCCAGGCTCAGCCCATTGACAGCCCTAATTTTAGAATATGCTATAAAAAAAAAACTGAAGCAACACAAATCTCAAGTGGACCACAAAGTAAGGATTGAATGTCCACCATTAAAAACTTCTTAGGGGTCAAAAAGATGTGGATCAACACGTCTATTTGAACTTATCAATGAGTTGGATGGCAGGTGAAATTTACGGTGGGACTTGAGGAAGTTTTTAATGGTGGTAATTCAATGACCACTGTTTCCTGCAGTGTGGTACACTTGAGATTTAGATCTGCCTCAATTTTTAGACCATGGCCTAAAGTGATCTGGAAAAACTGATGGACGGCGTGAATATACTCCACATAGATCAAGTAGACCCATGATCAGGAAACCGCCCACTGCGGTGTTACCCGAGTTGCTCCCGTGTATTCGATGCACATCCCTCGTTTCCTTCCATCTCAGTAGCAGTAGATAACAGAGAGCTACTTCCCTCTCTGCTGCCATGGCCTGCCCAGCACCTTCCTCTCTCCTCTCTTCAAACCCTACCACCTCACTCTCCCCCGCGGCTTCTCTTCCTCTTCTTCATCCAAAGCCCTTCTCTTCCCAAACCCTCGCCATCCCCAAAGCCTTCAATGGCCTCAGCAGGTCGTCGCTGCCTAGCTCCTCTCGGATTCTCTCCTCCCGCACCAGGTCTTCTTCTTCTAGAAGGAGCTTTTCTGTGAATGCGGTAAGGATAGGAAATTAGACCCATTTGCCCCCTATTTACATTATTCTTGCAGCTGGTTTTTTAACGTAGGCTGAGTCGATTGTGAAATGCGTATGAGAGATCAAGAAATCCACGCGTAGGAGAGATTCAGGAAGAAGAACAAGCAAATCATCAATGGGAAAGAATGTTATGATTCTTTAGTTAACACAAGCCCACGGTGTAAGCTCTGTGTATATAACCCAAAACTCTAAACTGTCATCACACAGAAGAGGCGCGCTCCAGTGGTAATACAGCCCGCCCATCAGATGCATCAGAGCATTTTATGTCCATGGCACAAAATTGAGGCTGATCCATGAATGAGGTGGGCCACACAACAGGGAGCACGTTGAGAGGGGATGCCCAACATCTTGTTTATATGGAATCAAGGCTGTTCAGACCCTTCATATGTTGTGGTTGAAGGTTCTGACCAAACTCAGGCTGGTTTGCAACTTAGCTGGGCCTTGGCACAATTCAAAGGTGGGCGTTCCCTCCCAACTTATTCCCTTCTGTTTCCCACCTGAGT
The DNA here is from genome assembly GCA_021015155.1 of Magnolia officinalis. Classification (NCBI taxonomy): domain Eukaryota; kingdom Viridiplantae; phylum Streptophyta; class Magnoliopsida; order Magnoliales; family Magnoliaceae; genus Magnolia; species Magnolia officinalis. The sequence continues at coordinate 81,429,511 of JAJHSJ010000002.1, read as the reverse complement.
TATGGATCGATCTTATTTTCAGCACCTGTTGGTAACTGTGGTCATGCATATTGAAGCAATTAAAACCACCGCCGACCACTCAATGCGACTAAACCACCGCTAACCACTTGATGCGACTAAACCACCGCTCACACAACACACTACCAAAATCAAACACTTTGATTCCAATTGTACACGGAATATGCGAGGATCGTATGCAATAAATAGAAAGAAGATTATGGAGAAAAACCCAAAACCACAACTGGACAAGAACGCACGATATACGTGGTTCACCGCTTGGGCTACATTTATGGGCAATCCAACAAAGAAAATTTCACTATATCAAGGAGAGACTACAAAGAAACAAGGAACGGAGTTCCTTCTTCAAGAATACAACAAAACCCCCTTGAATTCAAGCTTCAAAGAAAACCTTCCACCATTGCAATGCTAGCAATAAATCTTCTCACCTTGGATACCTTGAGAAGAAAACCTTGAGCACCTCTTGGAAAACCTTGGAGCCTTGAATCAAGCCTTCAAGAAGAAAACCCCATTCTTTCAACCCTCCTTGTGCAAGAGAAAATCCCTCTTTTACTCTCTAAAATTTGTAACTCTCTCAGCCCCCACATAACTTACCCTACAAGCCCCCATTTGACAAGTGAAATGTCAAAAATACCCCTCCAAGGGTTTACTAACACATGGCCCTTGTTAGCATATAAAACATGGGTCGTATGGGCTCAAGAAAAGGGAATAAACCCATAGTGATTTTGACGTCACTATTTTAATACATGATGGGCAAGTTGGATGTGTTGCATGCATCATGTGGGCCCCACGTCTTCCCTGTACCACCATAAGCTTAAAGTTGGGCTAGTACCACTGGAGCACACCCCAACACAAAATAGGGAATAACGGTGTCAGTGAGCATATTGGCTAGGCTCAGAAACAATACAATATGGGGCGCATATCATACTCATATTGGAAGATATGATCCTATATTGGCCAATTCTTTTGGCTAAAAAATCTTGAAAGATTATTTGAAAAATAGGAAAAAATTTAAAACACAAGAATTTATCGTTTTTCATGTTTTCGACATGTATTCAATGGTGTATTGGACTATTCTTTGATAAGAATGTTGATTGTTAACTTGATCTGTTGAAAGTCAATGAAATGGCATAATTGGCCACAAATCAAGCATGATTTAATGGCTCAGGTTAGGGCCCATTACATATATATAACAAAAAGAAGATGAGAAAAAATGAAAAAAAAAAAAAAGTGATATTTTTCCCTTCCAATATTTATCAAAATGGTCCATTCCACTCCAATTTGTTGAATCCCACTCAAATTTTGTGTTTTGATTCTCAAAATGGGTTTGTATTCGATGGTGTATTGGACTATTCTTTGATAAGAATGTTGATTGTTAACTTGATCTATTGAAAGTCAATGAAATGGCATAATTGGCCACAAATCAAGCATGATTTAATAGCTCAGGTTAGGGCCCATTACATATATATAACAAAAAGAAGATGAAAAAAATGAAAAAAAAAGTGATATTTTTCCCTTCCAATATTTATCAAAATGGTCCATTCCACTCCAATTTGTTGAATCTACTCAAATTTTGTGTTTTGATTCTCAAAATGGGTTTGTATATGGTCCAAAATTAGTTACAAAGTTTCCATGGTTGAAATGAAGAAAGAAGTGGAAACAAAGTACTAGAAATACAAGTTGCAGGCAGTTGACAGAGGTACGGTGGAATCTTTCTGGGGGATAAAATCTTTCAATTGGGTGTTAGTTGATGCTTTAGGGTCTACTGGGAGAATTTGCTCTGTTGGAATGCTGATAAATGGAAGAAGGTGGATTTGCTTGCGGGTTCTTTCTCCTTATTTGCTTTGCTGAGGGATGTGTCGAATGGTTTTCAGTGGTTTTTCTCAACAATGTATGGTCCGTGCTCCTATAGTCTTTGGGATCAGTTTTGGGAAGAACTTGATAGTGTTCGTCAGAGGTGGGTGGATCTGTGGTGCATAGGGGGAGATTTTAATGTGGTTAGATTTTCTTTTAAGAAATTCAGAGGTGGCAGAGTGACTTGAAGTATGAAGAAATTCTCAGACTGGGTGGCTCGGGATGAGCTGGTTGATTTTCCCCTTGGGGGAGCCAAATACATGTGGTCTAATGGGTAGTTAGAGGTGAGTATGTCAAGTCTAGACAAATTTTTGATTTCTTTAGAATGGCTGGATCGCTTTCCTTTAGCTAGTCAGCGGGGTCTGCCTGGGTTTGCATCGGACCATCGCCCAATTGTTCTCAAAGTGCCTAAAGACAATTGGGCCCCCAGACCTTTTAGGTTTGAAGATGCATGGCTTCAGATTGACGGGTTTGCAGATCTTATTGCAGAGTGGTGGTCCTCCTTTTCCGTGGATGGGTTTGCTTGCTTTCATTTGAGTAGGAAACTTAAGCTTCTCAAAGATAAAGTCAATGGTTGAAGAGATCATGGAACTTGATCTTTTAGAGGAAAGTAGTGGTCTCTCGTTAGAAGGTAGAAGTAGAAGAGAGGAATTGTCTATGAAATACGCTCAACGTTCCAAAGAAGAGGCAATCAAGTGGCAGCAAAGATCGAGGGTCGTGTGGCTAAAAGAGGGGGACAAAAATACCTGTTTTTTCCGTAGTATTGCCAGCGCTAGGGCTTGGGCTAACAAAATTTCTTCTCTTGTAGTTAATGGGTCGAGAATTGAGAATTTCATACAAGAGTCAGATTTGCGAAGCTATTGTTCAATTTTTTTTCCGGTCTTCGCTTGAGGGAGAACTAGAAGCGACCGAGATTGGAGAGTATTGATTTCCTGCAACTTCCCTCTGCCGATGCTTCTCTTTTAAAAGTGACTTTTTTGGATGAAGAGGTTTGTGCAACCTTGCGTTCTATGTGCGGAGATAAAGCACTGGATCTCGATGGTTTCCCTATGTTATTCTATCAAAAGTTTTGGCATATTATTAAAAAATGATGTTATGGATTACTTAGCGAAATTCTATCATTTTGGTCGCCTATATAGAGAGCTCGGGGCATCGTTTATTGCTCTCGTTCCAAAAGTTGATGGGCCTGCTCAGCTTAAAGATTTTAGGTCGATTAGCCTTATAAGTGGCCCTTATAAACTTTTGGCCAAGATTCTCGCTCTCTGTTTAAAAGTTGTTCATGTTAGAGTCACTTCTGACTCTCAGGGTGCTTTTGTAGTGGGAAGACATTTTGGATAGTGCTCTCATCCTATGACTGTATTGATTCAAGATTCAAGGAGAAGAAATGCGGCATAGTGTGTAAGCTAGATGTGGAAAAGGCATATGATTAGGTCGATTGAGATTCCTTAGACTATATGCTCAGATGATTTTGATGCAACCCTAAGTGGAGAGGTTGGATGAAGGCTTGTGTTTAATCCGCGTCTTTTTTTTTTTTTTTTTTTGTCAATGGCTCGCCGAAAGGCTTTTTTTAGGCATATAGAGGTCTTAGATAGGGAGATCCTTTATCCCTATATTTGTTTGTAGTTATTGGGGAAGCTGATAGTAGGATGCCTTGGAAGGGAGAGGAAAATGGGCTTTTCAGTGGATTTAAGACATCGGTGAATGGTTATCATATTAGTCATCTTCAGTATGTTGATGACACACTTCTTTTCTGTGATGCAGACGATTGCTCTGTGGATAATCTTCGAAAATTAAATGTTTGTTTCGAAGCTGTGTCGGGTCTAAAGATTAATGCAGCCGAATATGAGATGTTGGGCATAAATGTTTCTGATGGCGATCTTCACTATTTAGCGAGTATTTTTGGATGCAAATCGGGGTTGTTCCCGTCAACTTATTTAGGGCTCTCCTTGTGTATCTGGAAGCCGGCTGAGCACCTTTGGGACCAAATATTAGAACGGATATAAACGAAGCTTGCTTCTTGGAAATGTCACTATCTTTCTATGGGGGATCGTCTGACCCTAATTAAAATATCTTTTTCTAATGTGCTAGTTCATTTTATGTCCTTGTTTAAATGTCCCAAGGAGGTGTTGGATAAGATGATGAGGGATTTCTTATGGAAAGGCACTTCGAATGGTAGAAAGTTTCACCTTCTCAACTGGTCCAAAGTATGTAAGCTGATTAAAGATGGGGGGTGGTCTTTTGGATACCCTCGGATTTGGGTACCTGTTGATAGCCATAACTGAGAGGGAGGACCAAAGGTTTTTTTTTTTTTTTTTTACATGCCGTGTCAGTGCCCTTGGTATCCATGCAAAGATTAGGCGAAGAGGAGAGCGGGTTAGGTGTGGCCCTATCCTCGCCCAAGACGGTGTAACCCTTACTGTGGGGCCTGCCTTGATGTATGTATTCTGTATCCACATCGTCCACCCGTTTTTCCATATCATTCTAGGGCATGAGTTCAAAAATAAAGTAGATACAAATCTCATGAGGACCATACTATAGGAAACAATGGTGATTGAACGTCCCACCATTAAAAACTTCCTAAGGCCCGCCGTAATGTTTGTTTGCCATCCAACCTGTTGATAAGGTCAAACTTGGATGAAGGAAAAAAAACAAATCCAAAACTTGTGGCCCATTATAAGTTGTAATGGTCGATCACTGCTGTTTCTTATGGTATAGTTCACTTGAGATTTGGATCTGCTTCATTTTTGGGTTCATACCCTAAAATGATCTAGGAAAAATGGATAAACAGCGTGGATATAACATACATGCGTCAAGGTGGGCTAATGGGCCCCACAGTAAGGGTGGCACCTAATTTGCTCTCGAGGGAGAGGGACTCAATTTCGGTAGTGACCCCTCCAGTACCGAGCTTGGTGCTACTTGATGCTGGAAAAGTGTTGTGGGCCCCACCATGATGTATGTGTTTTATCCACGCCGTTCATCCACATTTCTAGCTCATTTTAGGTCATGATTCCAAAAATGAGGTAGATCCAAATCTCAGGTGGACCACATCACAGGAAACAGAGGTGATTCAACGCCTACCATTAAAAACTTCGTAGGGCTCGTTGTGATGTTTATTTGCCATCCAACCTGTTGATTAGGTCACACAGACTTGGATGAAGAGAAAACATAAAGATCAGCTTAATCTAAAATGTTTGTGACCCCCAAGAGGTTTTTAATGGCGCACGTTCAATCACCATTGTATCTTGTGGTGTGGTCCCACCTGAGATTTGGATGTCTCATTTTTGGTATCATGGCATAAAATGAAATGGAAAAAAAAAAAAAAGAAGGATGGACAATGTGGATGAAATACATACATCATGGTGGGGCCCATAAGGCACTTACTAATACCGAGCTCGGTACTGGAGGGGTCACTATAGAATTTGAGTCTAATAGGCAGAGGGGGTTGTCAATGTCCATGGGTTGGAGGCTAGGTGGGGCCTACCATTGTGTTTGTGATAAATCCACTTGTCCATATATTTTGCCAGCTTATTTTATGGCAAAGCTTAAGTGGGTTGCGCGAAAGAAAACAATGGAGATTGTACACGCACCATTGAAGCATTCGTGGGGCCACAAAAACTTTAGATCAGGGCCATCAGGCTAATTTTTTCGTTCTTTCGGTTCATCCTAGTGGGAATGATCTTATGAAGGGTTGGGTTGCTTTATGAATTGTTTGGATTGCATATAAACATCGCGGTTTTGCCCATAAAGGTTTAAACAGTAGGTAGCCCCTGTCCATTGTTTCCTGTTGTGTGGCCCACTTGAGTTTTGGATCAGATTGATTTTTGGTCTCATGCCTCGACATGAGCTTCCAAAACGAATAGACAGGGTGGATTTCTCATAAACATCGAGGTGGGCCCCACCTGCAGTGGAGGTTGGTGCTGTCGATAGGTCATTCAGGCCTCGACGTCTGTTCAGAGAGAGAGAGAGAGGGGGGGGGGACTGTTAGTGTCCATGGGTTGGAGACTAGGTGGGGTCTACCATTGTGTTTGTGATAAATCCACCAGTCCATATGTTTTGCTAGCTCATTTTATGAAAACAATGGAGATTGTACGCCCAAAGCTCAAGTGGGCCGCACAAAATAAAACAATGGAGATTGTACGCCCACCATCGAAACCTTCCTAGTGCCATCATGATGTTTATTTTCCATCCTACTTGTTGATTAGGTCACTCAAACCTCGATGAAGGGAAAACAAATATCAGCTTGATCCAAAATTTTTGTGGCCCCTAGGAAGTTTTCAATGGTAGGCGTTCAATCCCCACTGTTTCGAGTTTTGTGGTCCACTTGATCTTTATATGTGCTTCATTTTTTTTTCTCATGCCCTAAAAGGAGTTGCAAAATGGGTGGACGGTGTAGATAAAACATATACATCATGGTAGGGCCCATAGAGCACCACCCATTTACCAGAGCGCGGGCAGTGTCACAATGCAATGGGCGTCCTTAAATCGGGGCATTCTCGCCATTTAGAAAATATCCATAAGAGATGGTGAGCATTCATATGACTAACGACTTAAAATCATAGGCACTGACATGAAAATAGCCCAAAAGCATGCACTTATTTGTCGATAGCCCAAAAGGTAGGCGGCTGCACATTAATAACCCAAAAACAAAAGATGGTTAGGATAAAAAATAATTACAATTTTAAAGTCAACATAACGATGTCCATTTAGTGGAATCTAAGATTGTCTAACCAATCCAATTTTCAAGTTGTGTCCAATCTAAAATGGGCGTATTGGCAGGGCTAAAAACCAATATGATACGGGGCATTCTGGAACTGTATCAGATGATACAGGCCCGAATTTTATTTCTTTGCTCAAGGGATTTTGAAAAATTCTCAGCAAAATAGGGGAATTGTAAAACACCAGACTATCATTAAAAAAAAAATGTTTTTAGCATGTAGTCGATTGTGTATCATACTATGCTTTGATAAGAATGTTAAGTTCCACCTTGACCTACTGAAAGTAATGCAGGGGCATTTTCACACTGGGCTCGAGTGGGGTCGCTTGTTGGACGCAGGGGCACACTCGGGGTGGGTGACCCATGCGATTTGGGGTCCACGGGGGAGGTCTCATGTTCGAGACTCCTTAACAGGGGTGAGTAATGCGCATTTCACACCGGGCTCGAGTGGAGTAGCTCGTGGGATGCGGGGACACGCTCGGGGTGGGCGGCCATGTGATTTGAGGCCCACGAAGGGGGTTCGGCCGAAGTCCTAACCCATGAGATGTGGGGCCTGGGCTATGAGATAAATGGATTAATTTGCCATACTCTAACAGTTCAAGCTTTTAGAGCAACTGGTTAATTGTCCTGCATCAAATTGGTATCAAAGTGGGAGGTCTCGTGTTCGAGACTCCTCATCAGGGGTGATTAATGCAGGGGCATTTTCACACTGGGCTCGAGTGGGGTCGCTTGTTGGACGTAGGGGCACACTCGGGGTGGGTGACCTATGCGATTTGGGTTCCACGGGGGAGGTCTCATGTTCGAGACTCCTTACCAGGGGTGAGTAATGCGCATTTTACACCGGGCTCGAGTGGAGTAGCCCGTGGGATGCGGGGACACACTCGGGGTGGGCGGCCATGTGATTTGGGGCTCACGAAGGGGGTTTGGCCGAGATCCTAACCCATGAGATGTGGGGCCTGGGCTATGAGATAAATGGATTAATTTGCCATACTCTAACAGTTCGAGCTTTTAGAGCAACTGGTTAATTGTCCTGCATCAGAAAGTCAAGCAAATAGGCCCTACTCAAACATATAGATCAAGCGTGCTTTGATAGATTATGGCCCTTTTAGGGCTAGAAGAGCTCTACGATGGGTATTTGAATGGACAGTGAATGGACTGCTGGCAACAAGGAGCTGGACATGTATATCCTGCTAGCCCTTTTAGGGCTGTAGTTTAGCTTCTGTTTTTTGCTTGTCTGTTTCGCTTTTGGTCTTGTATTCTTTTCTGCCTTTAGGCAGCTTCTCAATAAAATCGTTAACTTTTATATATATATATATATATATATATATATATATATATATATATATATATATATATATATATATATATATATATATATATATATATATATATATAAAGAAGGATAGATTATGGCCCACTATATTGAAATACAAGAAAGGAAGATGAAAATGAAAAAAAGAAAAAGAAAAAAGAAGATAATTCCCCCTTTTCTGATTATTTTTTTTTCTCAAAGGGTTCATTCTACTTCAATTCATCAAATATCACTCAAATCTTGTGTTTTGATCCCAAAAACAAGCCTAGATCTAATATGAAATGAGTTTTTAAGCTTCCTCCATGGTTGAAATGAAGAAACAAGTAAAAAAGCTAGAGAAAGTTGGCTTTTGTGTGTGTGTGTGTGTGGTATGGGCCTTTATGGCCAAATCTGTGCTGATATGGGGTGTTTTGGTTGATGGAACCTTTAAAAAAAAAAAAAAAAAAAACTTTGTTAATGGACCAGTTTACCCCCGTTTCGCATAACAGGGGTGGCCGATAAAGTTGTGATGTGGGTGTGCCATAACCAAATCTCTCTCTCTCTCTCTCTCTCTCTCTCTCTCTCTCTCTCTCCCTCTGTATTCTAGGTTGTGGGGTCACAATGATTTAGGTAACTCGAATCTGTAAGGTAGTATTAATGTCTCTCTCTCTCTCTGTATTCTAGGTTGTGGGGTCACAATGATTTAGGTAACTCGAATCTGTAAGGTAGTATTAATGTTGGATCTCATCATCATGGCCAAAAGCTTCTAGGTTGTGGGGTCACAATGATTTAGGTAACTCGAATCTGTAAGGTAGTATTAATGTTGGATCTCATCATCATGGCCAAAAGCTTCAAAGAGGCAAGGAGCGAATACCCTCAAAATGAAAAGTGGAAAGAAATCCCACCTGCTGCCTCCACTTTTACCTTCCTCATAGAAGCTTCTGAACTCTATCTTCAAAAGAGATGTTTTCCTTTTTCACTTTTAAGCTAAAACAGTCAAGTCTTGGTTGAGTTGATTTGACCAATCTTGATGATTCTAGGCCTAGTCCTTCATCGAGTTACAGTCGGACTATGTTTGAAATATGGTCGAGTCAAGTTGACTAGGCTGATTTTCAAGTCGACTTATGACTCCTAAAACTGTTCCACCACGTCTTCAAGACCTCAACCCCTGCTTCCCCTTCCCCCATGAGTATTCCATTACCTGTTCATTCCATATTTGTGATTCTATGGCACAATTTTATTGCCAATGATTCAAAATGTATCCATGAAATTTCTGTGTTATGAGACTAAGTAATCAATGAGGGGCATTTCATCTAATGCAAAATTAAAATTGAAAACAGGAAACAGTGGTATATCCTATATGAAGGGCACGGAGTCGATCGATCATTTTTTCATTCATTGTCCACTTGCTTCGGGAGTTTGGGAGCACTTGTTGGGTCTTTTCAATCCTGCTTGGGTGATGCCAGAGTCAGTGGTGGAGTTCATGTAGGCATGGCATGGTGGTGGAGTTGGCAAAGCCGGTAAAGCTTTGTGGAGATTAATTATCATGGCCGTTTTTTGGGCAATTTGGGGTGTAGGAATGGATGTTGCTTTTGAAAGAAGAGAGTCAGTGTTGAAGAGGTTATTAGGAAAGTTAAGCTATTGGTTTCATGTTGGGACGTCTATGTTAAGGATATTCCCTCTGTTAGTTGCTTTGTCTAGACTAGCTTGGTTAGGTTGTATTCTTTTCTCGCTTTTGCCAGCTTCTTAATAAGTTTCTGTCATCTCTCTCTCTCTCTCAAAAAAAAAAAAAAAACAATGATATATCCACTTCCACTGAAAATGCACATGTTATCTCATCGACAGGACACTTATCTTTATTGTGATGTTTTCATTATTAATTGTTTCACCTTCCATATTATGTCTTAAAATCCTTAGTAAGTTTTCCTTCATTAAGCCATCGAATTTATATATTTTCCTTCTTTTGTTTTTTCTTTTAAATCTTCACAGAGTCAACTTCCATTAGTCGGCAACCAAGCACCTGATTTTGAGGCCGAAGCAGTTTTTGATCAGGAGTTTATTCAGGTAAATAATACATGTGGCTTCAAATTTAACTTGTAAGCTAAAATGTCATATAGCCTTATTTTGCCTTTTGTTATGTGCTCCATCTTATTTTTAATGATAATAAGCTGTGTATTAAAAGAACTATGGATTCTTTACCTGCTGTATGTGTTGCCATCTCACTAGATGGAATGGATTTTTCTTTGCTGTATGTGTTGCCATTTCATTACAACTATGGAGCATGTTGTCAGTTAGTAGACATTTCATTATGCATGTTTGAAGCAGCTATGGAACATGTTGTCAGTTAATTGACACTGTGTGCATGCATGCTCTCTCTCTCTCTCTCTCTCTCTCTCTCTCTCTCTCTCTCTCTCTCTCTCTCTCTCTCTCATGACTAGTGACCAATGAATTGTTCATCCAAGTGTCAGTTCAAAATGTTTGGTTCTTTACATGATGAAATCTAATCTGGATTGGAAGGTTGGGGAGGGAGTGGATGCTATGTTGACCCTTAACTTTCACTCTTATGTCAAATTATTCTGCTGCCCTTGTTGTATGATGCAAGGAGCTTGTCATCTGCACACAACTTGTTGACATACAACTCAGTTGCTTTTAGCTACCTGAGAAGTGGGGAGCCAACTGATTTGATTGGGAATCGGGAAGCCAACCATCTCTTCTCAGTGATTCTCCCTGCAACTTAGGGTTCGCTTTTGAGTGCTAAATTGGCAAAAGTTTTACAAGTGGCTGCTCACTGGAGATCAGACTTCCTCTTTTACCAGGGTTCTTGGGACTGGCCGTGGCAGAGGTTCTTGTTCCCTCCCAGTATTGGCGCCCTGCCCAACTATGGCATGCATGCCCCGAAGGGTGGGCAGTAATCTTTAGTTTATAAATATAAAAAGAAAAATAGAAAAAGTGGGAAAAGCTTATTGATGTAGCCTAGAGTGGGTGGGTCAAACATAAAATGGAATCTTCTTCTAGAAATTGAGGTTTTGTAATTATTCATTCACACTCCATTCAGAAATGACAGTAGTTCTCAAGACTTCCAACATGTTCACTGGTGTGTTAATGATGGGATGTACTGAGCTATCAACTCAAGAAATCCATAGCAAATTGAAAGTCCAACCATCAACCAACCAAACTAATTTAAATTAAACATAAGAAGGAAAAAATATATATATATATATATAGAAATGGTGAAAAGGAAAAGTAGAAAAGAGTAGAGCAATAAGAACTTGCTAAAGAAAAAGATGTGTATTGGTTGCAATGAAACTCAACAACTAATCGAAAGAAATCAATGGAACTGAGTAGAGTTTGAAGGAAACAACAAAAGAAGAACGAATGGTCTTCCATCTTTTTTGGAAATATGTTTTCTATGTGCAAACAGTGGAATTGTAGTTTCCTGTGGAAAACTATTTTCCTCAAAATGGTTCCCTGGTTCCCGTGCAGACCCAGGAAAATTCTCTGAGAACTAAATGCGAAGAAATCCTGTACTAACTAGGGCCCTACCCACAATGGAACCCTTACTAAATGCCTTTTGCAATGGAGCAGTTCTATCATACAATTTGCGTCACTTTTTAGCTCACTTAAGGGAAGTATTGTAAGTTGCCTGAGATGGAACTTAAGTAATTTGGAATAAGCCCTACGTTATCATGCCCCACAATTACCATGGAAGTGGTTGTAAGTTGCATCTTTTTTAATGATATTCTGCCAAATGTTAGAGATAATAATATATTGGATTAGTTCATGATCTTTCTAACAGGGTGCGCTCTCACATCAAATTGCACTTCAGACTGCAGCTCCTGCTCCTGCTTTCTACCAGTGTATACTTGAAACAGACGCTTACCCACTTCTGTACCTGAATCTATTGCTGTTTCACTTCATGCTTCACGTAATGATAGGACAGCCTTACTCGTTTTCCTCTGCCTAAATTGAAAATTAAAATAAAAATTGTGGCTACTTTACTACTTTAATATTGGAGTGATCAACAAAATCACAGTTCTGTCTCAACTTCTCTGCCCAGTATTCCTCACTCATCGAGTTAACAGGGTATAATGATTTTGCACTGGGCATCGACCTTTTCACTAATTTCAGATGCCTATCCATTTTGCCTTCAAACTTTTGATACGCAGATATTTATCCTTTTTTGTAGTTTCCTGCCCGGTATTCACTTTAAATGTAATGCCATTTATTCCCTCTTTTGGATGATGTGTTGTTTCACTAAATCACTTGTTTGCTTTGTTCTGTACCTTGGATGCATCTATTTGATGTTGACTGATGTCCATGTTTGTACATATACTTCATCCAAGAAACTTGTCCCAATTATGTGAAATATATAAAAATAAGGTTGTAATTATGTTTGTTGTAAATCTACTCGACTGAGTCGCAAACTGTCTTTCAAAAATGTTATACCTGTAAATTGGAGAAGGGTATATTTCGAATTTCATTCTCTGAACCCTCCCTGGTAGATCCATTTAAAAGTTCTCTTGGAGTCTGATTGTAATGCTAATCAACAGCCTCTTGCTACAGGTCAAGCTCTCTGATTACATTGGAAAGAAATATGTGATTCTGTTTTTCTATCCACTGGATTTTACATTTGTTTGTCCCACTGGTAAGATGAAGATAAACTCAGTCACTAATACTGAATAAATGATAGTTCAAAGAACAAATGTACTTAAATTCTGACGTTCTTTTTTTCTTTGCAGAGATAACTGCTTTCAGTGACCGACATGCAGATTTTGAGAAGTTAAACACAGAAATATTGGGTGTTTCAATTGACAGTGTGGTTAGTGATTCTTCCCTTTTCACTTTTTGTATGGAGTTTGGTGCCATCACCCTTTTGAACTAAATGTTTTCTGGGCACATTGGACATTGTGTTAGCTTGACAGCTTCTTATTGCAAACAATTAGAAACTGACCTGTAGATCTTGTAGCATTCACCCAAGGTATACAAAAACAGTCACGTAAAATGCGATACGGGGTCTCCTTTCGGGGGTCTTTTTCATTTTCCCCTCATTTTCCCTTCTCTTTTTTATTTTAATTTTATTTTATTTGCCTCTTGAGACTACTTTTAACCAATTTTCGACAAGATATGTGCAATTGATAATTAAAATACAAGATTTAACCCATTTTCAAAGAATCGAAGATTCGGGGAAAATTAAACAGTAGGTAAAATTCCTTTTTCTTGTTTTCTCTTTGCTACAAATGCATTGATTCAACATTATATTACTAAATCGACAAAATCTTGCTTGATTTGTGTTCGATTTGGTCATGTTTGTATAATTTTTCAATTTTTTGTATTTTTCTAGTTTTTATATAATTTCTATCAATTGTAGTTTTTTATATATATATATATAAAATGTTTGGAGTGTAGATTGTTCAAATGCATTAATGGAGTTTAGATCTACACATGCATGCACTAAATCAATGTGTTTTATCCTCTTTTTTTTTTTTTTTTTTTTAGTATTTTTGTAATTTCGAGTCATTTTTGGGATGAATAGTAGTGGATTTTTATTTTTATTTTGAAAAAATTTGAAGCGTGGATTTTTATTTTTATTTTGAAAATTTTTTCTTCAAATTTCATGAGGGGAATGATGTCAAATGCTTAGGGATATGTATTAGTGAGATATATACAAGGGTTTACATGAAATTTGGCCCATTTTGAGGGATTTCGAGTGGTCCTTAATTCGCCTGGCACAATTCATACGAATTTAATTTTAATTTTTCCTCAAATTTCTTGACGGAAGTGGTGTCAACTGTCAAATGGTTAGACATATGTATTAGTGGGATAGGTTCCACATATTGTATGAATTTTGGGCTGTTTTGGGTCATTTTTGTGTACCCAAATTGGCCTAAACACTATTCATCACATTTAATTTTTAAATTTTCCCCAAAAAGAAGAATTATTTAATATTAGATATCTAAAGTATTAAATATAGGAGTTTGGAAGTCAGTCTAAGCTTCCCAAGTTAATAATATCATCAAGTAGCCCAAGACAACATTCTTACCAAAGAATGGACAGTTATACAATCATAAACTTGTTCAAAACTAGAAAAGAATACATATTTGGAATCCTCTCATTTTCTGAATGTTTCTAGTATTTTTTTCACAAATTTCTTTAAAAATTAAAAAAATAATAAAATCAACCATTATAGCGTTTAGGAGGCCATATAGCTTGTAACATAACGGTCCAACAGTCGGCCCTTACCGTTATTGAATACCTTGCATTCATCTCTTTCTCTACAAGTCGTGACTGCTAGAAATCATCATCATAATCATCATCATCATCTAGACCTTATTAGGGGTGTACATCGAGTCGAACTGCCCTCATCTCGACTCGGCTCGGCCACTGGCTGACCTCAGCTTGAACTCAGCTTGGCTCGGTCCTCGAGCCTGACTAGCCAGCTCGGCTCGATTCAATCAGCAGCTCGGGCCGAGTTCGAGCCAAGATCGAGCTGAGTTCGCCATTGAGGCATTTCCACAAACACCTGAACTACAACTTCAAAATCCCACTGTTTTACAAACAGAGGCAATGGTTTTATAGGTATTTTATCAAACACCATCTAAGCAACATAAAAATCAAGAAAAACAAAGAGAAAAAGGGTATTTGTTTCATGTACATACCTTCCTTGCCACCAGCCACATTTCGTTGAGTCATTTTATCAAACAGTTGGTGAGCAACATCAATGGCAAAGTAACTGAGTCACCGAATTGGTTCGATCTAAGTTCGATTCGAGTTGGATTCGATTCGAGTCAAGTTGAGCTGGGGCCTGCTCGAACTCGGCTCGAACTCATTTTCGAGCTCAAAAAATCAGCTGGACTCAGCTCGAACTCAACTTCGAACCGAGTCGAATCAAGCTTTTCCGAGTCGAGTTGAGCGAGCTAACCGAGCTAGCTCGGTTCGTGTACACCCCTAGACCTTATCCCAACTAATTGGGGTCGATTTCATGAATCCTTTTCCGCCTTTCCACTTTATCAAGGGCCATAACTTTAGTTAGACCATAGATCATCTAGTCTTCTCTATCTCCATCCATGTCCTTTTGGGCCTTCTCCTTGCCCTTTTCATAGCCTTCAACTCGTAGCAACTCACTCCTAACCAGCGGGATTCTTGGCCTCCATTGCACATGACCATGCCACCAAAGTCTACTTTTCCTTATCTTATACCTATTGGTTCTACTCCTAAGTTCCCTCGAATCAAATGCGTTCATTTCTAATTCTACCGTCTTGTCACTCATCCATCTCAACGTCCTCATCCAGTCTTATGGCTATCCTATAAAATTTCAATTGCAGTTTAAGTGGTACGTGACAATCACATAAAACTTTGGAGGAAACTCCAAAGGACCATCTCCATTTCTTCCACTCCACCTGAATTTTATGGGCAAAATATCCTTCTCAATCTAAAAAAAAAAATAATAATAATAATAAAAATAAAAATAAAAATCCTTCTCAATCTCTCTATTCTCATCAATTATCGACCTCAGATATCGACTATGGTCATTTTAGGAAACTTTTGGGTCAACCAACTTAAACTAATTCCCTGTTCTCACTCCTACTGTTACTAAAATTACACTCCATATACTGTCTTAGTCCGATTAATTTTTAAATCCTTATGATTCTAAAGCACCCCTTCATAAATCTAGCTTTTTGTTTATCCCTTGTGTTGTCAATCAAAGTTATGTCATATGCATACAACATACACCATAGGATCTCTTCCTGCAAATGCCTTGTTTACTCATCCATAACCAATGCAAAAAGGTATATAGGCTCAACGACGACCCTGATGTAAGCTAGAGTAACTGGGAACTCACTTGTCTCTCCGTAAGTTGTCCTCACATTTGTTATCGCTCCCTCGTACACATTTAATCATGTCAATACCCACAAAATTAACTCTCTGGGGATCCTATCTTATGCTTTCTCTAAGTCAATAAAGACTTTGTGGAGATCTTTCCTCTCCCTATATTTCTCAATCAATTGTCTTAAGTAGGAAAATAACTTTGGTGGTAGACCTCCTAGGCATGAAACCAAATTGATTTTTTGATACGTTCGTTTCATGCCTTTCTTTGCTCAGTCACTCTCTTCCAAAGTTTTATAGTATGGCTCATAAGTTTAATCCAACGATAGTTAGTGCAGCTCCACATGTCTCCTTTATTCTTATAAATAGGTACCACGGTACTTTTCCTCTATTCGTCTGGCATTTTCTTTGATAGTAAAATCTTGTTGAACAACTTTGTTAGCTAAAATTACTTGGCATCTCCCAAACACTTTCAAACCTCTATTGGTATACCATCTAGTCTAAGGACCTTTTCTATTTTCATCTCTATCAAAGCTTCTTTTATTTTAGATTTCCAAATCCTAAGAACATTTATGGTCTTCGACATCATTTGAGTTTATGGTTCCTTCGATGTCTATGATTTTAGAGTGGTTGTCATTTAATAAGTTTTTCATTGATCTCATTGCCTTTCAGTAATACCCTCTTCTCATTGCTCTTAATGCATCTAACATGACCTAGGTCCCTACCCTTTCTCTCTCTCATTTTTGCAAGTTTGAAGACATCTTTTTCACCTTCTCCTCCTGTATCTAATGTAAAGTTCATTATAAGCCTTACGATTAGCTTCACTTCTTTCTTAACAGCCTTTTTGGCATTTTTATATTGTTCAAAATTTTCACCATTTCCAGTCTCTTGCTAGGTTTTGAAACATGAACATTTCTCGTGAATATTGTTAGAAATATGTTTCGTTATTGTCTCTTTTTATCCTTTTGCAATCTAACATGCATTTTGAAGTACCCCAAATCAACATTTGGTTGAAAATGTTAGTGGAGTCACTTATTTTGAACTCACTGAGCATTCAAGACTGCAATTCAACTTACAAGTTTTTTGCCTTCTGCTCGAAATAACAATATGCTCATTCATTCATCAGTTGAATGAAATGAAATATGCCTTTGTACTTCATGTCTATATTTAAGTACCCCAGTTCAATGTTGGAAAGGATGGAAAAGTTGAGAAGGAACTTTTGGAAAGGAAATATGGAAGGTAAAAAGTTCCATCTTCTCAGTTGGGGGGAGGTTTATAAACCTATTTCTAAAGGGGGAGCTGGAATAAAAAATTTGGGGCTCATGAATATCTCTCTTTTGGGGAAGTGGATCTGGAAGTAGGGAAATGAAGAGGGCAAACTTTGGAGGGAAATTATTGCCAGCACGTATGGGTCCCAAGGGGAAAGTTGGTTTGTGAAAAGAACCTCTCTTTGCCGAGCATTTGCTTTATGGAAAGCTGTAGCATCAACAAAACATTTGGTTCGTAGAAATATAGCCTTTGCCTTGGGAAATGGTAATGGGATCAGATTTTGGACTAATGTGTGGTGTGGAGAGAGACCCCTTCAAGAGGAATTCCCTAGAATTGCTGTTCTTGCCCCGGATCGTGACATTACTGTTTCTTAATGCTTTTCTCTTTGCGGCATTCAGATTGTGTGGTGTCCTCCTTAAAGTAGGAATCTTTATGACGAGGAGGCCTCGGAGTTCATCAGTTTATTGGATCATCTCAAGCTTCTTATTCCTTCAACCTAAGACGACGATTCCATGATTTGGAAAGGAAGTCAATCAGGGAAAATGTTTGTTCATTCTTTCTTCAAAGTTTTTCAGATAGAGACTCCGTTCCTCCACATCCGACTCCACATCCGTTAATGAAGCCCAAGTGCCCCCCCCCCCCCCCCCCCCCCCCCCCCCCCCCCCCCCCCCCCCCCGCGCGAGTGGCAGGACTTTCGCGGAGAGAGTGATGTGTTATTAAAGATCTTGTTAAGAGTTGCGCTGCTTATGCTAATGTGGCCAACACTGAGTCTATTTCTTCCTTTTTGGCTTGTTAGTGTTTTTGTTTTGTTTTATTCTTTTCCTGCCTTGTGGCGGGCTTCTTAATAAAGTTACTACTGCCTTTCAAAAAAAAAAAAGAATGAAATATCAAATTAGTGGGAATTGATTCTGCATCTGATTCCTATGGTAATTCTAAATGAACCCCTACCTATGGGGTCTGTTTTTCTCTTATTATCTCTTACTATCTTTAATCTCTCTTCTTTGAATATGTTCCAACCTTTCATTTCGAGTTTATGAGATCTAAAAAGTTTGTGTACCAAGCTATGCAAAAAGGGTTGCACGTTATGGTCATTATGTACCGGTACCGGTAACGGTGGGCACTGTTACACATTAGGAGGCCGTACTGGCCATTATGGAAAAATAACCCATCACGGTCGTTATAGCCTTATAGGTTGAATTTTTTTTTAAGAGTGTAATGGCCGTTGCGGGTGTTGTAATCGTAATGGTAACGGTAGTGGCCGTTATGGTTTCCCTTACCATTATTGAATGCCTTGATGTGTAACAAGTGATATTAACAAAAAAAAAGGAGGGGGAAATTTAGTAAATATAATTCAAAAATCGTGTCAGTAGAATGGTTAATTGAAGCAATCTAAAACAAATCAAGATTAAAATTTTAAAAAATAAATAATGCAAGAAAAATAGGGTGTTGTATAAAAGCAAACTTAATGGGAATATACTGGAATTGATATGGATAGGTCAGAAGTTGTAAAAGGGGCACAACTTTGAGCTTGAACCTAAGTTTATAGTGATCTTTAGTCATTTTGACATTTTTTTTGGAGATCTATGACACATTGACACTTTCTTTTCATTTTCTATATTTCAAAATGTGGCCTAAAATTTAGTAATGAAACTAGCAAGAGCTTCAAAGAATTTTGAGTTTTTAACTTTCTATTTAAATAATTAGTGGTTAGAATTGGAAATTAGATTGCATTTCTTTGAAAAAGTTGACAGTTTTTTCCTTGTGAAATTAGTTCTCTGAGGTAATTAGGTTAAATCCCTAGAGACCTTCAGGAATGTTAGTCCTGGTTTCTTATCTTCTCCTCATTCGCGGTCTTTGATTATTTCATTTGGTATTAGAACTTACATTGGAGCTTGCATTCAATTATGGTTTGGAGTTGTGAGTTGTAGTTTATGTTGGTGATTTGACATCACTCATGGGTTCCAAAAGAGCCTCGTCCTATAATTAGAAAAAGAGAAGGATGGAAAATATGGGGATCTAAGGGAAATGAAATGCAATTTGACATCAAAACATGCTCAAACACACAAAAGCAAACCCTCTCATCTCAATTCTCTCAATTTCCACAACAAAAGCTAAACTACATTGCAATGCATATTTATACAGCTATTACAACAAACTCGTAAGTTCTAACTTCCACAATTAATCATCTACTACGCTTGACACTAACTAATCATGCTGATTAGTTGGTAAGCACAACTAACCCCTATAAATAGCCCCAAGATCCAAAATTTACAAAAATGTCCAAAGTATGGCCTACTTTTTTTTTTTTTTTTTTTTTTTACACACGCACACACCCCACACACTCACACTAGTGGAATTTCACCACTATGGGTACTCGAACCCTTGACCGGGAGTTGAAACTCCTGAGAGTCTACCACCCGAGCAAGAGTAAGGACCCATTGGACCGCATTTGTCTTACATGCATTGTTGGGCTAGGCCACAGGTAGCACTCTCTGAGCCATCCAAATAGGTCATGGCCCTGTGTCCACATAGCTTCCCTTATTGGAGAGAACTCGTCCTCTAGTAAGTGTTTGAACACTCGAATGTTCTATGGTCACGCAGTGCTTATTGGCATCCTCCTAGGTTGAATAGTATGAAACATCATTCATTGTCACACGATCTCATTGTGGGTTGTGATGTTTTATGACAATTGCTTTTACGACTAAACTTGAATTGAAGAGTAGTGCCAATCCATATGTCCAGGTTGGGGCGTGCATTTTTTTTTTTGTCAACTTTCTAGAGGCCACCTACTAGACCATGGTTGCGATATCGACAAGGGTAAATGACAAGATGATGTCGTCATCATCCAGTACCCTTTATCGGTTGAAAAGGACCCACTTTGGAGTCTTGAGCAATAGGAGGGCCCCAAATGACACTAGGATCTCGTGAACTTGCATCCTCAACAATTGGTACTAATGGAACGATTGCCCCATAATGTACACCTTGCTGGCCATCAATAAATGAGACACAACACATCCCCATGGTTATGCTGTAATAACATAAAGATAAGATTTATTCTCCCTTAATGGAAAATTTACAAGGATGGTCTGAGAAAATTACCGAAATGCATGTATTCCACAACATAAGGGGGCCTCTATCAGTAGTTGCTCATTACCCATGCTCTCTCGAGGTTGAATCTTGCTTATAATGGACGGGCTCATATCGGCTACAATCGGGATACAACCTTTAGCGAACCACAACGGCTTGCATGGAACTCGTCTTACAATTGCATTGGGTGGAACCATGGTAGAATCATCTCCTTCAGGGCCTTCCTTTATCTTCCCGTAATCACATTCGACTTCCTTGGAAATGCTTGGCTTGAGATGCTCCGCACCAAGTATTTTTTCGCCTATGACATCACGAGGTTCTACTGGCCCCATGATATAGATCAGTTCTCTTATGTCATGTTGTGAATCTACATTTATATCATCAGCCAATGTTCCAACAAGGCTTCAAAATCGATCATCTGATCTTTAGGAATTGACTTTGTCGGGCATTCCAAGATCCTCATGGGAACCCGCTTCACCAATGGCGCCATAACTAGGTCAAATTTCCACTAGGAGCATGGCTCATGCCAAAATCTGACTCTCCAACACATCTTCCTTGCCATTTCTTGAACGAATTGGTGACCAAGATCTACACGCCTCCCGTTGTTGCTGGGCATGGAACCCATGCGGCTATCGAGTTGCCAGTCCATCATTGTGCGGAATGGTTGAATTGCCTTCGCTGGCGGCATGATGATTGTGCAATCCTGCACAGTGCCGAATGGCTTGCTTGCCCACATTGCATCATACCAAATGGTCCACTTGCCTTCGTTGACTGGTGTGAGAATTGAGCGATCTGGTACCATGCTGAATGGCTCACTTGCCTTCATTGATGGGGTAGGGACCAAGTGACCTTAACTGTACCGAATGGCTCAGTTGAGTGCTCTCCCTGGCCGGATTTCACACACTTGAGTTGCCAAAAGACTTGTATATTATTTAACACATCTTTACCCATGTGGGGAATCTGAGCTTCCCTTGATGCTCTCTTATATGGCGGGTGTCTTTCCACCATGCCGATGCTATTCCCTTGAACCGAGAGGTCACCAGCTCGACAAGTTGATCTTCCGGTGCCTCATGAAGATCAATAGCCAGTTCGACGACGTCAAGCCACTCTTCTAGATCATCAATATAGAGCTCTCCTTAGAACAACAGGATCATGAGCTTGACACCAAGATTGATGAAACAAGCTTCTTCCTGCCTCTCTTATGCATCTTGTTCCTCACGCCCCATGCAAAGGCATGCGATGGTGAGAGGAAGCATCCAAACAATTCAATGTTTCCGGTTCCATGCTTCTGTGAAGCAACGACAAATCATGCGCATGACGCTTTATGTTGGTATCGTTTGGGACCCCTATATTGTTCAAGGCTTGAGGGTGAGTCCTTTTCGACTGAGATTGAGGATCGTCAGATGGAGACAATGTCATCCATCATTCACATTTGTCGGTGTCCTAACCACGGCCTAGTGGGCGATGCACCTCCAGAGAATCAGTAAAGAAATATTGTATTTGATCTTGGTGGGCGACGAAGGCCATTGTTGGGTCCTAAGGGCAAGGCTCGACACAACTCCCATGATTGTTAGGAATGGAATCATTGCTGCTATTGAGTTTTTGATCAATCATGTTGAATGGCCCAATTGTCCTCATTGGTAATGTAATGATGGTGTGATCTTGCATCGTGCCAAATGGTTCGCTTGCCTTTGTGGATGGTGTGAGGACCGAGCTACCTTGCACCATATTGAATGGTCCACTTGCTTTCGTTCAGTGTGAGGATTGAGTGATCTTGCACTGTGCTGAACGACTCACTTGCCCTCTTTGAGTGTGCAAGGACCGAGCAGGCGAGTACCCTCCCTGTCCAGATTTCATGTACTTGAGTTTTCCGAACACCTTGTACATCATCTGATACATCTTTGCACACGTGGGGATTTTGGGCTTCCCTTGATTCTCTCTTGCATGGCAGGTGTCTTTCCACTGTGCCAACATTCATCCCTTGAACTGAGAGATCACCAACTCAACTAGCCAATCTTCCAATACCCCATGGTGATTAATCACCTGCTCGACGGCGTCGAGCTGCTCTTTAGATCATCAAATAGAACCCTTTATAGAATAACAGAATCATGAGCTTGACAATAAGATCGATCTGACGAGCTTCTCCCTGCCTCATGTGATCTTCCTCTCCACGCCTTGCGGAGAGGCATGTGACAGTGAGAGGAAGTACGGAACCCCTTGGCTTGTATTCTTTGCTGGTATAAGCTGGCTGCCTATTTTTTATGTTGTTAATTTTAATATTTTGATTTACACTCATTGCCGAAGTTATCTTTCTGTGTTCTTATGTACTAACTTGATATTGTTATTTATGTAGTTTTCCCATCTTGCATGGGTTCAAACAGACCGGAAATCTGGTGGACTTGGTGATCTGAAGTATCCATTGATTTCTGATGTGACCAAATCAATTGCACAATCTTATGGTGTTTTGATCCCACACCAGGTACAGTATTCAACACTTTTGCTAGCATTTTTCCTGGAACATTTTTTAACTGTGCACTGTACTAAATCACCATGAAAAAATCTCTTACTGGTTGATAGGAGCAAACATCAAAATCTTTAATGATATATAACATGATTCTGAGACAATGACATCATGGATTCTTCTCAAGACCAAGGTTGTTAATATTGTTACTGTACCGGAACCACAATAATTCTTCTCAAGATGGATGTTGTTGAAAACGTTACCATATTGAAAACTGTAGGAGTTGAATCGTACCGAAGAGATTCTTTAATACCTGTTGCAACTGATACTTTCTTCTTAACATTGTCAGTCATCAATAGATTAAGCACTTGGAACAAATTGGTGATTTGGGCCTCATGGCCATATGGAAAGGTTGGCTTGCCTGCTATGATGCCAAACAAGGAGCCTTGTATTACCATGGTCAAACCATATAGCTGGTGCAAATGCCTTTTGTATTGAATGTTCTCTCCAACAACAGTAGCTTTGAAAACATTGTGAAATGAAATCTTTTCCAAATGAGAGGACCAAACAATCATAGCAACTGGCAATTATAAATATTATAATTAAGCTTTCCAAGCCCTTTGCCTTTTGTTGGTGAAATTGGGGACTATCCGTCAGATCGAGAGGAAATAGATAACAGGAGCGATTTGTCTATAAATTTGTAATCAAGCATTCCAACTCCTCTTGCCCTTTTGTTGGTAAAAGTTGGGTGCGTCTCCGAGAGATGAAATAGATGACATTAACCTTTAGGCCCTGTTTGGTAGACGCTTAAAAATGAGGTCATCTCAGTTTAGTTAACTATAATTTTGTATTAGAGACTTTGACTTCTAATACATAATGAGTTCATGTTAACAAAAATTATATATCAGAAATCAAGATCTCTAATACGAAATTACTGTTAACTAAAATAAGATCGTCATTTTTAGGCATCTCTATCAAGCAGGCCTTAAGCTAGTATTATTCTAATATAGTGTTGCCTTATATGAGCGCTTTAAGATATTGGACTAATCTTATAACGAGTGTTCAATCTGACAGGGGATTGCATTACGAGGACTCTTCATTATAGACAAGGAAGGAGTGATTCAGCACTCAACCATTAACAACCTCGCCATTGGCCGCAGTGTTGATGAGACAATGAGAACACTTCAGGTAAGCAATGAAGAAAAACAGCGGACTCCATCTCTCTCCTTCCAGCTTACCCAACTTCCTTTGTATTATGTAAATGCTGGGGTTTCTTCTTTGACATATCAATATGTTCTGTTTGTGTTGACCTTGCAGGCTTTGCAGTATGTCCAAGAAAACCCTGATGAGGTGTGCCCGGCAGGGTGGAAGCCAGGAGATAAGTCCATGAAGCCAGATCCTAAGCTCAGCAAGGAGTACTTCGCTGCAATATGAAAGTAATCCAAGAATATCTACTACTGTATTGTTGTTTGAAGAGCTCCGAGGGAGTTTTGTTTCTCCTTGCCTGTTGAGTTTCATAGAAAGTGCCCCCTGCTTCCGGAATAATTCAAGGACATTTCTGTTTTTGGATAAACACATGCATATCTGTGCAAACCTCCTGTTAGTATTTATAAGAGCTATGCAGATGTGTTCAAACATTCCTATCGGGTGAGGTAACAGAGGCCGCTATTTTTCTCAAAGCTTAGAACTTCCCAGTTGCATTGGAGACATGCTAAGCTTTCCATGATTTTTCCTGTTTACCTCATTTATCTACTCCTGGCTGGCAAATACAGCACTTCCTGGCAGTTGTGAATTCTCTCTGAATGTTGCTGATTGCATTGAGCCCCACTAAGACTGAACTTGGATTCGGGGTCAACCCAAAGCTGATTGACCCATGAACTTTGTTTGAAAAATGCCAACCTGATTTGAATTTGGGTTGAGCAAGTATGGGGTAGTTTAGGTCAGGTTGGGAATGATCACATGTATTTAGGTCGGGTTGTGTCATGTATGGAGGATTTGGGTTGGGTCCTCTTGACCCAACTCAACCCACCTGATTTGCACCCCTAAGCCCCACCAACAGATGAGATACAGTGATGGTTTAAGAGTCAAGTCATTTTTTGGATCTAGGAGTATTTTTAGGGTTACGTTCAGTTTTCCAGGATCTGTGTTATGAGATTGAAATTTGGCCAGAGTCTGGACTGAGAAATTGTAATGGATTGGTGTGATGGAAGTTGGAGGAAATATTAATGATAGGGTGGCAATTTTACTTTTTGGATTGGATCTGTATCTGTCGATGCAGATTGTTGCATGGAAGGGGGAAGACATCTAATGGCAGTGATGAAATGATGAGAAATTTTAGCTTGGGAGCGATGGCCTTTTCGTTTAGGGCTCAAATGGAAATGCAACAGGGTCATCCTGGTCAACCAATCTTGTTTCTTAGATGTTTGGCAAAACCCAAATTGTCCATTTGGGTCGGGAGTACTTTGGATTGCCTAATTGAGGCCATCCTCATTTTCCGAAGAAGACATATTGCAAGCAATTTCTGAACTAGGAAGTGACAAAGCTCCTTCTCCAAATGGCTTCGCAATTGCGTTCTGTAAAAAAATTTGGGATCTACTCAAAGAAGATGTGATCAATTTTGTTAATAAATTTCATTTTAAAAAATAAGGTTTCCTTCTAGCTGAGAAATGTGCCATTTTTATCACTTAATTTTTTTATTTTTTAGTTTTAAAAAAGAGTGAAAAGTTTGAGGGATTTCCCCCATATTGATCTGTTTAGCAGTCTTTACAAGATGATTACAAAATTGTTAGCATCCAGGTTTCAGGTGGCGGCTATAAGTGATCTCCAAATCACAAGATGCATTTGTGATTGGTGGGCAGATAGTGGACAACTTCATGATAGCGAATGAATGTGTTGACTCTTGTAAAGGGTAAGGATCTAAAGGGGTAGTTTGTAAACTGAACATAGAAAAAGCAGCTTTCGATCATATCGATTGAGACTTTCTTGATTATATGCTTCATCACCTAAGGTGTGGGGCGAAGTGGAGAGCGTGGATCCGAGCATGTGTAGAAGCAGTGAAATTTTCAATTCTTTGACTGGTTCCCTGAATGACTATTTTAGTGCATCAAGAGGACTGCGGCAAGGTGACCTGTTATTGTCATACCTCTTTGTGGTGGTCATAGAGGCATTAAGCAAGTTGATTGCCAATGGCGTGGAGTTGGGTCTTGTAAGTGGCTTTAGAGTGGATATAATTCTTTATTTTAAATCTCTCACCTTGAATATGCAAATAATATATTACTCTTTCGCGAGGCTCACAAATCCAAGATGCTAAATTTTTACAAGATCATAGCATATTTTGAAGTAGTCTCGGGTTTGAAGGTAAATAATGCAAAAGTGAATTGTTGGAAGCAGGCTTATCAACAGAAGAGGTTGGAGCCTTTGCTAGTATCTTTGGTTTTAGAGTGGATACCTGGGATTACCACTAAGCCTAGGTAAGGCGGCTAAACTTATTTGGGAAAAAAAATTATAGAAAGCCTCAAGAGGAAACTATTGTTTTGAAAGAGAAGACATTAATCATTAGGAGAAAGGCTAACGCTAATCAAAGCAATACTGTTCCAATTTACTTTGTGTCTTTATTCAAGTCCCAAAAGTTATGTTGAACAGAATGGAAAAAAATAAGATGGGACTTCTTATGGGAAGGGGCAACCGATAAAAATAAATTTCATCTTCTAAACTAGGAGGAAGTTTGCAAGCCGCAAAAGCATGAGGGAGCTGGTCTTCGACTATCGGGGGATATGAATTTAGCACTTCTAGGCAAGTGGGTTTGGAGGTTCGGAGTTGAAAAGGGAAGCTTATGAAGGGTTGTAGTAGAAAGGAAATACAGGCTTCAAGAAGGTTCGTGGTGAACAAAAGATTCTTCATTGTACAAGATCTTATCTATTTGGAAAGATGTGGTTGCTCTTAGATCCAAGGCATGGGAAGGCATTGGTTTCACTTTGGATAATGGCAAATATATTAGATTTTAGGGGATATCTGGTTAGGAGACCAAAAGTTGAGGGAGGTATTCCCTAGGCTAGTAGAAGTCTTGGTGGAAGCTAATTTGAAGGTGGCCATATGCTCCTCTTATTGGAGAAGAGGTCGTATGGGCTGCTCTGTGCAGAAGGAATTTGGAAGCTTCCGAGGTTGACGAATTCTTGAATTTATGCTTAGTAAGGCTGGTCCATCACCAAATGGCTAGCAGACAAATTTGGGAAGTTCACAGTGAAATCATTTCATAACAAAATCAATGAAGAATCTAATGAGAATACGATTTTTTATACCTTCTTTGGAGATATGGTGCTTCCCTCAAGATGGCAACTCTAGCTTAATTGGTGGGTAAAAAAAAGTATTCATGGTGGACAACTTGTGTAAGAGGGATATGATTCTCTCAAACATGTGCCTTTTATACTTCCAGGACGAGGAATGATTCTCTCAAACATGTGCCTTTTATACGGAATCAGCAAATCATCTATTCATTCGCTAGAATGAGTATTCATGTCAGCCTCCATTGAATCTTTGCTTCTATTGGGGGATGGGTAGATAAGGAATTGGTCAAATATGGAAAGGAATTAAAAAGATGGCTGCTGATCTAGTCAAGGATTGGATTGCTGATTCTTCAGCTCTGTCCAGCTTCCAAATTGTTGGGCTCTTTGTTTATAGTTTTCTATCTTTCTGTTTTTTTATTTTCTGTTTGTTGTTCGACCCAAATTTTTTTTGGGTTGGGATTAGGCTCAAGCCATTTTAGCTTAGCACAGCCCAACTTTGTATGTGAGTTTTAAATCCATCCATCTTGAAAACGTTGGTTCAATTCCTCAATGTTTATTTCTTTATGCATGTGTGGCTCACTTGATCAATCGACAGAATAGACATGGATTGTATCCTGCCCCTGCCAGGATGGACTTGGTCTAGAGAAGGGCTCCATGGGACCACCATGATGTATGTGTTTTATCCATGCCATCCATCCATTTTAACATTTTTGGGCATGAGCCCAAAAATGAGGCTGATCTAGGCTTAAATGGACCGCAGTGCGGATTGAACCCCACCATTAAAAACTTATTGGGAGCTGCAGAATTTTTGCTCGAATTGATATTTATTTTTTTCTCTTCATCCAGGTCTCTGTGACCTTATGAACAGGTTGAATGGCAAATAACAATCACGGTGGGCCCTAGGAAGGTTTCAATGATGGGTGTAATTATAACCACTGCTTCCTATGATGTGGTCCACTTGACCCTTGGAACCACCTCCTTGGGCTCATGCCCCACAGAGCCCATGTCTGGACTGGCAGGGGATGCACACAATCCACGTTAGGATAGATTAGAATAGGAGCATCAAGTAGGAAATAGTTTTAATTTCTGGGCTTGGTTGGGCCTTGGTCTGGACTGGACCAGCCCAAAACCCTGTCCATTGCCACCCCTACATGCAATACGCTACATTCCTATTAACATGTGCTCTCCTCTTCAATTCAATAATGCCAAATAAAACAGTCTTATGTATATAAGGAAAAAAAAAAAAAAAGCAAAAAGCAAACAAAGGGAGGCTACTTACAGGGCAGACAACCTGGATCAGGCCCAACCCAAACCCAACTGATCCCATCGAATCTTTACTCGAGCTACGTTATGCTGGGCTGGGCTTGGGTTCTGCCAATCCCATCTCACATGTGCAGGCCTCCACTACTGCACTATGGGACCATATCACTGGTTGGAAACATTACTGAGATACCGCTGCACTAGTCAACCACACTCCCAATCTCATGAAAAATATTAATATTAAACCCCTAATGCCAAGATAATCTCAAAAGACGGATATTTCTTGCTCGTCATAACAATCGCCTGTCGCAAACCTTATGTGGGGCTAAAATCACCAGCGCAAGGTTGAGTTCAATGTTATACTTGAAAGTGCAGTCAATGATTTGGAAGTAGCCTTTTAAGGATGTAGATGTCGCTATTTTCGACACAAAGGGGGACCATGTCTTTGTTCCAAAGTTGTTGGGAGGTGATGAAAAATGATATTGTGGTGGTTTTTAGGGAGTTCCATGATCAGGCATATACATGCAAATCACTGGGGGCTTCCTTCATCTCTCTAATCCCAAAGGGAGCTGAAGTTGTCTCTGATTTTAAGTCGTTCGACTTATAGGCAGCATTTACAAAGAGATGCTAAAATGTCGGCTGGGAGAAAGGCAGCATTTACAAAGAGATACTAAAATGTCGGCTGGGAGATTACGGAGGGTGACAAATAGTGTAATCTTGACTTCCCAAAGTGCCTTGATGGGCCTTTCATTGCTAACAAATACATAAATGAATAAAACAGTAAAAGGTTAAAGGGAAATTTATATAAGGTTGACATGTAGAAGACTAGCAACTCTGTAATTTGAGAGTTGCTTGATTATCCTTTAGGTTATATGAATTTTGCGGCAATGTTGGATCAATGGTTGTTTCTCACACTTAGTTTTATAATGTTATTGACAGAACCCCAAGGCTACTCTATATTGTTATTAACAGAACAGGCGTTCGGTGGAGGGTATTAGATGGGATTATGTGGGATAGAATTGCATTGGGTCCCATGCAAATTCCACCTAGCATTTGGGGAGGATGAGAAAGGTTGGGATTAGGTGGGATGGAATTGCATTTGGTCCCATGCGGGATTTTCATGGATTTCAAAATCCACTACACATGGGCCCCACATTGATGCATGCATTTATCCATGCCATCCATCCATATACACCGTTTACACGTGACATTCTGGTTATATATGTGTACAAGTGAACGACATCCGTTGTGAATTTGGTCCGTTGATTACAATTCCATAGTCCACCAAACAGGATTTTGCTTAAGCCAATGTTTTCCCGTAGCAAGAATTTTATCCCAAACCTGGGATTGGATGGCTAAAATACCATGGTATTTCCAGACATGCAATCATTGTGTAATAACGATGTTAATCCCATCTAATACAATTCAATACCATTTTATTCCAAGGACCAAACAAGCCCTAATGGCTACTCCAAGGGTGCATGTGGTACAAGCAAAGCGAGGGTCAAGGCTACTTCAGAAGGTGGCTAATGCTAATCATCAGATGTATGATTGTGGGCAGTTGGGACATCAGAGGGATCCATGTTGATAAAACTTTGTAATCTATAGATGGCTCGATTCTATGAGGCTCAGATGTTTGAGAATATATTGCTCTGCTTTGAAGGCATCTTAGACCTGAAGGTGAATCTATCTCTAGGAGGCAGAATAACTTCAATCAAATCGGTTCTCGCGAGCTTGCCAGCTTTTCCATTGTCAATCCTTTTATATCTGGTTATGTAGCTACCAAAAATGAATCCATTCAAAAGAGATTCGCATGGGACAATAGTAAAGATATGCACAAATTTCATCTAGTGGTGAGGGAAGATGTTCGCAAGCCAATCAGTGTAGGTGATTTGAGCCTAGGAAATGTTTGGATAACTAATTTAGTGTTGTTGGGTAAGTGGTGATGAAGAATGGAATTAGGGAGTATTCAGTGCTTAGGAGCATTTTTGTTGCCTGAGTACATAGTAAAAAATGAGTTGAATGTGGCCTGTGCATCTTCCTGTGCTGGATCTTTCATAGGGAGAACTATCTTGTGGACTCAACTTTTATGAATCAATTCAAATCATAGAGTTAGCAATGCAGTCAGTATGTGTTTCTGGGAAGACTGTGTGTGGGAATTTTGAATTCCTGTATTCAGTAGTTGTTAACAAAGGGGCTACTGTCTATCACTTCTTTCAGCATCTGGGTAGCAAAATAGACTTAAAAAGGATAGCAAAATATCCAGTCTATTGCAACTGTTGGAGTTTCTGAAAAATCTTTATTCTCCCCTGGTGTTTTTGATAGACAATTCGGGACTTGGAATTTGATGGGAGGTCGTGATCTGTGTAGATCCTCATTTTCGAGAATTTGGTCAATTGTTGCTCCACCAAAGGTCGTGTCTCTTAACAAGATTTAAACAAAGATATGAGCTGAGAAATGACGTTGCCTTATCAATCTTGTCCGTATTGTAATAACAAAGAATTGATTAACTAGGGCTGCAACTTGCGTTCAGGTCAACCAGAACCTGATGACCCAAGGTTGGGTTGGGCTTAGGTCAACCAGAACCTGATGACCAACAAAACCTGCCCGAGTTTCACCCCGATGGTTAACTCTACTGATTCACTGCCAGTTGCAAGAGAGATGGTCAGCAGTTATCTCCAAAATTGGCATGGAATGGGTCTTTCAGTGGTCTGTTCTAGACATAGTTGAAAGCTCAGAACTGTTGCATTGGCTATGAAGCAAGGAGGTGCACGCTACACTATAGTCAATTTGGCTTGAAAGAAATAATAAAATTGATTGGAAAGGTTTTCCTCGGTGCATTAGTTTTTCAGACTTTTAACAGTGGGCGAGAAGGTGAATTTGAGATTCAGAAGATCCTGATGCTGATTTAAAATCAAGAGGGGTTATTCAGTGTCAGAGGAAAAATGCGGAAGTGGTTACTGAGTGTAAAGCTCCTACCCCAAGCAGTTACAAGGCAAGCTTCAAAGGATGCTGATTGGGGAACCCTGGGTTAGCAGGGTTGGCAGCTGATTGAGGTCTGGGTTCCATTGGAATCAAGGACTCGATTATGTAGAAGCAATTATTCTGTTGCAAGCTATCAAAGTGGCTGTGGATTTTGATTTGTTTTTGGTAATAGTTGAAGGCAATTTTGGCAATTCTATATCTTGGGCTAGAATCGGATCACGTTCATGGAGCATAGTTTTCAATATCAGCATCGTAACAGTCGATAGGTCGTATCCTATCCGCATTGGCCTGATACGATATGTGATATAGGACTGAATCAGCCCTGCCTTGAAAAAAAAAAAAAAAAATAGCCCACATTGGCACTAATCCGGGCCAACATACACAGGGGCTCAATTTCGATTTTTTTTTTCAATAGTCCACTCCATTTTTCCTTGTCTTTTTTCATTTAAACCAAAAGGAAAAGGGAGGAAGCTTACAAAGTTATTTTAGGCTAAATCTAGACCTATTCTGGCATCAAAATAAATGAATCAAGTAGGATTCGACAAATTGAAGCATAATAGACCATTACGGGAAAAATGAGACTTTCTTGTTGATGTTTTTACCGTCTCATCTTTTTGGTTGTATTTCAATGTAATTGGCCCTATATTCACCAAATGATGTTTGACTTTTGTTTAATTATGTTCCATTTTCTTGACTTTCAACAGGTCAAACTGACCAACTACATTCTTATCAAAGAATGGTTTGATACACCATTATATACATGTCTAAAATATTATTTATTTTTTTTTAAAAAGGATAGATTCTTAAATATCTTATTTCTCCTTTTTTTTTTAGTGATATTCTCCCTTAATTCTTTGGCTTTTAAAAAAGAAAATCGACTGACGGGACAATACAGATACACAATGCCCGTAATGCATTGTTTTTTGGCTGGGCTGATACACCCCCTGGTACCGATATTCAGAACCATGCCATGAAGGGTTGAAGATATGGTGGAAGAAGCCCAGGATATGTGCGGTCCTTGGCCAATAACCCTCTCACGTGTTCCCTGGTGGAGGGTCTTGCAAAGGGTCATTTAGGTCTAGGTCTATCCTTGTCAAAGTTAGGAGATGAGAGGTGTCCCTGAGCTGGTGTCGATTTTGTTTTGTATCTTCATTGTATGCTCGATATTTTGTGATGGCAAGCTCTTCCCGTGAGCCTAAATTAGTATTGTTTTTTCTCCTTTTTCTTATGGATAAAACTTTGGATTATCAATATTAAAAAAATGAAATATTGTGCGAATTTCAAGCCTCACTAGTTATAAAATCTTCACCAATGCAGAATTATTGCATTAAAATTTGAATTCATGTATATAAAATATAGGGATTTTCACCAAAATTCCTCAAGAAGGTTGATTTTATCAAACAATTCCTTTCGACCTTTTTAAGTCTTGGAAAGTGCTTTTTGGAGGATGAAATGACATCAATGCCTGTCTACTTTTCCTGAAAGTGATGGAATCAAATGTTGTGGGCCCATGTGGTGT
This sequence comes from Magnolia officinalis, assembly GCA_021015155.1. NCBI lineage: Eukaryota > Viridiplantae > Streptophyta > Magnoliopsida > Magnoliales > Magnoliaceae > Magnolia > Magnolia officinalis. Next base: position 81,396,946 of record JAJHSJ010000002.1, on the reverse strand, counting down.
CTGGTTGACATCCTACCCTTCCAACACACCCCACCATGACAATTACACTAATGAAAACACACCCCAACCCTTCCAACAGGTGCACCCCACCATAACGGTTAAACTACAAAAAGATAATGCCCATCAAACCATCAGGGGGCCACACCATACAAAAGCAATGTATGGTACCCAAAAACATCTAAAATCACATGCGGTCCCCATGATAACTGGATTGGCCTGCTTCATGTTTTGGCCGATCATCGTAATGGGTGCACTTGTTCAACATGTATTTCATACACAAACCCGTGAGTCCCACAATTCTCCAACTCCACCTTTTAGGGAGGAAAAAAAGGATGGGGCATTTCAGTCATGCACACCTCCAAAAACAAAAAAAAAAAAAAAAATTGGTGACATCAACATTGTTCGGGAATTTTGCCATAAAAATCCAAAATTTTAAAATCAGTTATTAATTTATAATAAATGTCATTATCTTTTATTTTTAGTGAGATTTTTCTGATAACATTCCAAGAAAACCTCGAACCTGAAAATCCCAACAAATTCCCAAATCGATAAATTATCAACAATGGGATCCAAAGGAGACTCAATCCATGGCCATGCCTCAGGAGAACCAGTACATTAACAAGCAAGCATGGCTCCATGGGGTGTCTCCATGATCGCATTATTTCATGATTGATGAACCCATGGAAATGGAAAGGGATTTTTTTAACTTAAACAACACAGCTCAAGATGGACAAAAACAAAAAAGACGATGTCCTTCCAGCTCTATAAACACTTTTATTCTTTTAAAGGAAGCACACATATCATGCAGACTTCAGAAAATCAACCGAAACGTTTTCTAGAAAGCATTTACATCCAGCAACTTCAAAGACTGTAAATCCCCATTCAGGATATAATCTGAGACATTAGTCAGCGAAAGGGAGCTCTTACTTGAAAAGGTGGGCCAGATCAGGATCATCCAAATTCAATTCCAACCATCCATTAAGGCGCATGTACTCAATATAATGGTCGGGTGGTTTTATAGCACGTGGGTTCTTCGGAGCAAAGTCATGCACCCTTTTGACATCTCGAGCAAGCCACCGAACAAATGCCCGGTCCAGCGGAGGCATAGCTTTTACTAGGATCTCTTCTTTGTCTTGCTTCGCAGGTTTGTTTCCCATCTCAAAAGAACCAGGCCAACCTCAGAGAACCAGTGTATGCAACCAAAAGAACCTGGAGGATTTAAAAAAAAATAAAAAAAAATAAATAATAATAATAATAAAAAAATGAAAGAAACAGAAAGGACAGCCATCCAACAGTTTGACTAACATGAATGCCACTTGCAAGCACCCATCCGCAGATAGTTTGGGCCATAGTTCTAAAACTCACTGACTCAACTCAAGAGGGGCGAGTTTTGGATGTGTTCAATAGGGCAAAACAGGATGTAATGGACTGGGCAAGTGCTGCAAATTATATTGCTATAAATCACTTTCCTGTCTCGTGGCAAGAGTTGTAACTGGGTTTCAGTGTTTCTATTTTCCTTTGTAATTTTTGGCTTCAGCCTTAAAGTTGTTCTTCATTTCAAAAAAAAAAAAAAAGGTTGAAATTCAGCCAAGTCAACTCAAACTCAATGAGATTAGGAGCCGAGTCACTGGTAAACTTGAATCTTTAGAGCGTGACTCAGTCCTTAGAAGAGTCGTTAAGTGGGCTCTCTAACTCAGTAGCCTCGACGCAACAAGCTCTTACTTGGGCCAAGTCACTTTCCTTGTCAAGGGTCTTCCTAATTAAAAGTAAAATAACAGAAGGCTGAAGTCGAACCCGCGACCTCTGTCAAAGGTGCGGTGCATGCAACTAGCGAGCTATGCAAACATTAGCTGCATGGTTTCTCATTTTACAAGACGAAACTCTAAATTTTCCTTTCTATTCCTACCAACTTAAATTTAAATTTATTGTTATTAACTACCAAGTTGAGTTGGGTCAAGTTTTGAGTCGACCTGGCCTGAATGAACATAAGTCGAGTAGAGTTTTTGGGTTGTAAACTATGGTTTGGGTGCAGGAGAGGGTGTCTGTTTGAAAATGTAAGCAAATATGAATAGCTAGGAAATAAGAGTTAGAGCAGGGAGCGGGATTTTGAAGTGGAAGCAGCACCCAAGTAGAAGTTTGCTGCAACCAAGTGCCAGACACGAGCACCCCATGTGTACCAGCATGGTACATGAATAAGAAAACTGAGCCACTGTTCGCCTACATGGTGAGTGAGCCCTAGCCAACAAATCAGATTGGTCCATTCTTCAGGTGGGCAGTGAGCCACAGGTCTGCCGAAAGGTTGATGATCAAAGACAAAATAAATGGTCCACATTCAATGTAAATGTCTGGCCACATTATGAATTAACCAGCCTTATTATTGGGATAGGGCACAGTTACAAGAAGAGTGTCACCATTGTCCCAATTATTTGGAAAAATTATATTGACGCTTCGGATCTTGACAAGGTAAACTAGGACAGAAGCTTTAGAATTCACGGTCTTGAAACCTTCAGTGTCAGACTCCCTGAATGGTCAAATGCAAATGAACAATCTCTAGCGAGTTCCTTGCAGGAAGGCATTTATGGCGCCATTGCAATTTCCCACTTGCTTTTGAGTGTTGAAACTTTCGTGAGGCCCACAGAATATTCACAAACACTCTCATTATGCTGTTTGGGGAGATTATATCCTGAATGGATGCGGCATTCTCTATGATAGATTTGTGCCTCAAAATGAGGTAATGAAGAAAAGTCAAGGAAGGCGAAACCCACCTATCCTTGATATCTTTAGGAGCTTTTAAGAGATAAGGCATTCATTACCGTCACAATGGTAAGAAGGTGAATTCTTCCTTTGGATGAAGCACTCCTGTTAGTGAAAAAATTGTACACAAATCCCTACAATTGACCTCTCAAAGGCAAAGAGGGCCCAATGGGAGGCCGAGCATGAATTAGCTGAAGAACAGGAAAGAAGAGAAGGATGATTGGCACTATGGTGGCGGCAACGGCTTTCCTATGGCACTATAGTGCTCCTTTGAAGGTGGCGGCTTTTGGTTGGCTAGTAAGCAGGAACAAAGTGCATCTTGGCAAGTGGGACATGTATCTCCCAAATGTTTGCTTGATGTGCTTCAAAGACGTGGAATCTGCTGATCACTATTCACTACATATTTGCTAGGGAGGTTTGGGGTTTGCTCCTCCAATCTTTTGGGGTTCTATGGGTGTTCCCGAAGTCGATGAAGGAACTTCTCATAGCCTGGCATGGCAGGGGGAAGGGGGGGATAGGGAAAGAAGGGAAAAGGGAATGGCAATTAAGTTTTTTAGCGTCCTTTTAGGCGATATGATGGGAAAGAAATCAAAGTTGGTTCAACAACAAAATGAGTGGACCAGTGCAAGTGTTCAATAGGGCAATTCTTAATATGAAGGATTGGGGGGCAGCTTAGATCTTTCAATCTCCCCTTGTGGCTTTTGAGGGGAATTTGTCCAGGGGTTGTTATACTTTTGTATATTTGCATATTTGTAGGTTCTAGCTTTGGTTTTTTTATATCATATCATCATTGTTAAAAAAAGAAGAGAAGGATGATTGGCCAAACAATTGGATACCTCCCTAAGAAGATGACCAACACTCCAGAAAAAAAAATGACATTTTGGATGCGATCTAGAGCTGCAAATTGGGGTTTCAATCAATCCAAACCCGATTAATCTGACCCAAGTTCAGTTCAGGTTGGGTTGGGTTGCCAAGCTCCTCCGGTCGTGTTCGAGTCGGAAAACACCAACACGATTTGGAATCGGGTTGGTTCGGATTGAGCAATTCAAGTCAAGTTGGGAATACTCACATTTATTTTTGGGACGGTTGGGTTGAGTACAAAAGAATTCAAGTTGGGCAACTTAGGTTGGAATAGGAGTCAGGTCAAGTTGCAGGTGGGATCTTCTTCAGATCGAGCTTCGGTTGAAATTGGGGTCATGTAAGGTTACGGGTTGGATCTTCTTGGGGTCAAGCTAGGGTCCTATTGACCTAAACCCAACCCAACCCAACCCAACATACCCAAGTTGCACCCCTGTTGAGACCTACCAGGCGGCTTGCTTATGTTAGTGCAATGATTTGTGCATCTTGTTTGTCAATCACGTGAGTCCTCGTGTCATATAGTCAGTTGAGCCTCTGGAAGTTAAAGACCGAAGACAGACAAGAGCATCAAGGAGCAAAGAACAGATAAAAGAGATGCATTGGTGACCCTAACCCTTGACCCAAAACAATCCTTGAACCACTATATGATATTTGTTTAATAGGTAAACGTTGTTGATCATCCATTAACCTTAGAAACCTAATTAGAATATGATAAGTAAGGCCAAAAGAGGTGCGAAGCTGCTATGGAATCATACGCCCAAAACGGCATATTTCGAGTGTTGCTTGATCCCATCGAGTAGACCTCGAGGGATCTTCAACGGCATCGAAGACCACTCGATGACATGGCATAAAAGTGTGTAAACTATCCAGCAACAATTCAGCTGGAAATCCACTTTTCTCAATGCCATCTATGACAGCCAGATAGGTACGGGGGGGACTGGGAAATATGGTCAGGGTTTTTTGTTTTGTATTTATACCACGTATGTACATGACCAAAGAGACTCAGGAATAAAATATGGGCTGTGAAAGGGCTTTTATTGGGAATCCCAAATTTTAGTACTTGATTGTCAGGCAGCCACCCTTCCCTTATCTTTTCTCAAATGCCTTCCCATATCCACTGAATATCCAAAGTTCTGCACTCTCCAAAAAACTAATTGCATGGCCAAATTGTATTCGTGGCAAATTGAATTCTGTTAGTAACGTTATATATAGTATAGGCTATTCATGGCACTTTTTTCTCCTACACAGGAAAATTAACATGAAAAATCAACGAATAATCACGCATTCAAGGAGGCTTTCAAGAGATGATACGAAATTTACATGTGCATTTGTAGCTAAAGGGGGGTAAAACATTTCAAATGTATACAACTCAATGATTTATATGTTTTAACATGTTACCATACATGTGCATAGTATCTAATTTAATGTAAGGATAAACTCACATAATTAAGTTGCCACAACAAAGGCAATAAATCTTCTATTTGTTAAACGATGCAACGTTAAACCTATAGGCTTTTAAATCCTCAAGCTTGCAAGTGGAAGATTCATATTTGGCACTTGAAGATGGGGGGCTTCAAAAATAGCATTCCGCAGCAAAAAAGAACAAAAATCACATTTACCGAGGTAGAACTGTGTCACATGTATGCAAAATTTGAACTTTCCATCAAATGGGCCCCACCAATAGTGCAAAAATAGGCAATCCTCTATTGAATGACCACTTTTTTTACACACACACCCTGCCACACACTCTCGCGCACTCGCACCACAAGGGATGCTCGAACCCATGACCCCATGTTGAAACTCCGGAGAGTCTACCACCAAGGCACGACAACAAGTGCAATGACCACACAACATTAAATTAGACCATCGGCAGCTCCTGTCCAAATCATCCAGTTTTTTTTCAAATGATCCAAACAGTTGATATGATAGACTTGACAGTGGATAGTCCACAAATCAAAAATCTTTCACATGGCAAAACCTTAATCTCCACACATTAAAAATCTTCCGCATGGCAAAACCCTAATCTCCACACATCAAAAATCTTCCACATGCAAAACTCTAATCCTTCAATTGGTTGCCAAAAAAAAAAAAAAAATAGTTAAGAAACAAAATATTATTTTCCATTATGTGAGATTTTTAGTCCATAGGGCATCCATTTGCGTCTGATAAGAAACAAAAATTTGGGAAGGAGGTTAGTTAATTTATCTATTAGCATTTGAACCTAGGTCTAAGTTTATGAAAAAAGCAAACATTACTTAAACCCTACGAAGAGACCATTAATCTCCAATGTGCGTGCATTCCTCCTACCAACTACCAAGTAGAAGGAAAAAGAATCTTATTGATTCCATGCAAACTTTTAGCATCCCATGTTACTTAAGAAGATTGAATGGGTGCGAATATCAATGTGCACAAAAATGTGCATGCTTGGACACCGAAAAGTGCATTATCATTATCTAAGCCTTATCCCAACTAATTGGGGTTGGCTACATGAATCCTTTCTGCCATTCCACTCTATCAAGTGTCATAACTTCAGTTAGACATAGGTCATCAAGTCTTTTCTTACTACCTCTACCCACGTCCTTTTGGGACTTCCCCTTACCCTTTTAGAGACTTCAACTTGTACCAACTCACTCCTAACCGGCGCAATTCTTGGTCTCCGTGGTACACCACCAAACCAGCTAAGTCTACTTTCCCTCATCTTGTTACCTATTGGCGCTACTCCTAAATTCCCTTGAATGCATTCATTTCTATTATACCCCTCCTTATCTTGCCACTCATCCATCTCAACATCCTCATTTCAGTAACACTTATACTATGGACATGTTGTTCCTTGATTGCCCAACATTTTGTCCCATAAAGCATGGCTGGTCTTATAGCCCTCCTATAAAATTTCCCTTTCAATTGGCCATGTTGTTCAAATTCATATTGGAATTTTTGGCATAAGTTTGACACCAGCTGCCAACCTGGAGCAACCCTCCTGTTTCCAAGGTGGGGACCGGCAATTAGAGCATAAAACACCAAAAAGTGCATGTGTACATAAATACAAACACATGCATCTCTCCAAATGCAATGAGTATGCATGACTAACAACACACAGGCAAACACAAACAACAATAAGACAATAATGGAATTGCACAAAAATAGCCAAGAGAATCTAGTAACAATCATATAGAAGCTAAGTTGAGTCCTAATGGAAGTTGAGAAAAAAGGAAGAAATTTGCATCGTAGCACCAATTCAACAGGCATCTAATGTTCAAACAAACCACACTTCCTAACAACAAAGGTTTCAAAATTCGCATGAAATAGCCATGAAGAATTTGATAAGGATTCCTTTGATCTTTGATGGCTTTTATCACATTTTTCTCAAAATCCTAGATTTCTTCCCAATTGGAAGAAAGTGGCATATACACAAATCAATTAGACATTGACGTATCATCCGCACATTTGACTTCACTTCTTGTTCTATTCCAATTTATTTTGTTTCATTTTCTTTAGTTTCTAGATAAATCTCCTTGTCCAATCACCAGAAAACATAACAGGAAAGATACCCGCAACACATCATTCCAAAAATCATGAAGAATGTAAATAATGCATTTAATGTGCTAAAACAAGAATTATCAATGCTACTTATGGTAAGGGCCTGTTTGGGAGTGTGGATTTGGAACCCCCTGGATTTGAAATCCTCCTGTTGTGTTTGGCACCCTAGATTCAGAATCCCCTGTAATCCAAAAGTAGTTGTGCATGGTACATTTACAAGGGTTTGAATTTAATTACTAAATCAACTTTAATATCTCTAATTAGTGTACGTATGTAATGTTTGACACAATGGTTGTAATAAGCCTGTTGAAATATATACTTTGCTTTTAAATGATGAAATATCAAGTCTCGAATGGGCCACAAGCAAAAGATCACATCCGAGTCACTAACCAATGATTTTTAAACGTTGATTTACATGGACAATGTTTGGACGGCACAGATCATCGTATTAAAGTAATTATAGTGATGCAATTGATAATCCGATTGTTTTGGGATATCATCAGTGGGCCATGTGCCCAGTAGATTAATAGCCTAGTGACACATGTTACACATGCAACTCTTGGAGGGATTTTAGATGTAATCCAAGCTTTCGCCTTGGATTTCAAACCCCCTCTTTGAGGGGATTTGAAACCCCAGTTACTTTACAGTGCCAAACATACCTGGGGATTTGAAATCCCCTCAAACCCCTCCAATCCCCCCAAAATCCATGGTGCCAAACGACCCATAAAGGCCTGTTTGTACACACTTCTGTAAAATGGGGTTTCCACGAAAGGGGTTTTCACGCCTGCTTTTTGAGTCGTCTCCAAGAAAACCAATCCAATTGGTTTTCGTCTCGTCTCGGCTTGGTAGCACATATTTTGCTGACCAGGGGATGAGACAGGGTTCATGAAAGTGCATCCAAGCACACAATGCGAATATAGATTTGGCTCAGAACGCCATTTAGGCATCAAATGCCCCTTTGAGGGCCCAAATAGGCCCTAATTCTAACAAATACAATTGATTCGTGCAGTTTAAATCATGGCCGAAATGGGCAGCGCAAATCGGGTCCAAGTGCAAGTTTCAAATCATGGAGATTTTTCGAACATGGTTTGTCCAATGTGGGGCCGGACAGATCAACGGTCTGGATGGACGAAATGGCCACAAAGAACAAAAGCACAAAAAGGAGGAAAGGGTAAGACCTTTTACTCGCTCCAGAGGCGGTGATTGTCTTCTTCCTTCCTTCCTACCTACCTTTCTTTCTTTCTTCTTCTTCTGCAATGAACTGATGGTTGTGAGAGTGAGATAGGGAAAAGTTGGACGGTGGTGGGCTTGGAGAGGATGGAGAGATCAACTGTTCGATTTGGAGGAAGGGCTTGAGGAGGAAACGAGCTCTATCGCATGCAGTTTTCCAGTAAAAACCGGATAAGAAGAAATGCCATGCGCGGCTGAATGTGCGAAGGAACACGTGTAGATATGGACTATCCAGAGCGGATTGCATGTGACCGCTGTGTGGGTCCACAGAGATGTCCGTGACAAATCATCTCTGTCCATATGTTTTGAAAGAACACAATAGCACAGGATTCCAAAAATAAGGCATATCCAAAACTGAGGTGGGCCACACCAACGAAACAGTGAAAAAAAGCAACGTCCACCGTTGAAACCTTCCCGGAGCTGACTATAATATTTATATGCCATCCAAATCGTTCATAAAATTATTATCACTCAGATAAACGGTAGGAACAAGTATCATCCTGATACAAAACTTCTGTCACTGCAATACGTCAATCCACACTGTTTCATGTGGTATGGCTCACATGAGTTTTGATCTGTATATTTTAAAAATCCTGCCCTATCGTCGTCTTTCGGACGGAGTGAATTTGTGGAGGACATCTCTGCGAACACCACACAGCTCCCTCAGTGTGATATATGTGTTTTATCTAAGCCGTCCATCCATTTTTAAAATATTGTTTTAGGCCGTGATCTCAAAAATGAGGTAGATTTAAGGCTCCAGTGGACCGCACCGGGGGAAGCAGTGGTGACAATGACCCCACCTTAATATTTATTTTCCATCCAACCTGTTCATAATGTCAGATGGGCCTGGATGAAGGGAAAACCTAATTATCATCTTGATCCAAAACTTTTGTGGCTCCTATAAGGTTTTGGGCAGTAGCATTCAATCTCTGCTTTTCCTGTGGTGTGTCTCACTTGAGCTTTTGATCTGCCTCCTTTGGCTAACTTCCTAAAATGATCTTTCAAAATTGATGGATGGCCCGGATAAAACGCACATATCACAATGGCCCCACAGAGCCCCTTACTGGACCGTCCGTATCTAACTAGTTCATGTGGGGTAGTACCCAATCCGCCCCCTACAATGACATCTCAACTTTCCATTCTATGAAGTAGGAAGACACAATTTCAGGCTCCGTGGGACCCACCGTAATGTCTGTGTTATATCCAAACTCTATGCATCCGTTTTCCCATCTCATTTTAGTTTGCCAAGCTCATTTTAGACCAAGCCCAGAGATGAATGGCTTGGTACGGTCCTACAAAGTGTCTATGAGGCGTACTGTGATATATTTGTTTTATCCAAGCCATTTATCCATTTTGAAATATCATTTTACGACTTTGTCACAAAAAGAGGCAAATTGAATTCTCAAGTGGACCACACAAGAGGAAGCAATGGTTACAATGACCTCCATTGTTGAAACCTTCCTAGGGCCCACCATGATGTGTATTTGTCGTCTAACCAATTCATAAGGTCACATAAACCTTTTGTGAAGGGAAAACATAATTACCAACTTGATCCAAAACAACTTCAGTAGCCCCAGGAGTTTTCTCAATCCCCACTCTTTCATGTGTAGTCCTCTCTAGTTTTATGCATGTCTTCTTTTTGGGCTCATGTCTAAAAATAATATTTCAAAATAGATCGGAAGCTTCTTTGCAGCGTCACTAACTGTAGCCACTTGAGAAGTTGCGCTCGCTTGTTCAGACTTAATGTGCTCGATCGGGATGTGAAGTTCGCGATGATCTTTCATAAGAAAAAAAATTCTCTAAGTGGTGACAGTTTTACTACGAGACTTTTATCCAAGTTAGAGAGAGGATTTGAAAGTGGTCAATAAGTTCGAAGAGCCTCTCAATCAACTCAGACGACATAGCTTCTTGTACCCCCAAGCGTACGATTGCCTTAATTTTATCTTTAAATTATTCAACTCGATGGAGGGCATATGAGACTCAGCTATGGAGATATCGCTGCTAAGAACTTGCTGGAGATATCACTGCTAAGAGCTTGCTGGAGGGAAGAAATGATGTTTTCATGTTTTCAATATTATCAATAGACGTTGGATTATCATCGATCGATTACGGCGCTTAATCAAGCATTGGTTCCTATTCAAAAACAGATACATTGGCCGCTTAAATTTCTATTGTCTCGGTCTGATTAAAGATGGTAACCTCTTGTGCTGCACTCAATCAAAGTGGTTCTTTGTCGTCAGGAAGAGGTTCCACGATTGGAGAAAGATGTTAAGCAGATGTTGGAGTGGATTGCGAAGATGATTCTCTTCTAGAACTCTAGGGAGTCGAAGTTAGATGGAGTTCGTCCCTCTCATCTTCATTTTCTTCATCTTCTTGGAAGATACGGTCAGCATCTAAGGATATTTGACTATGTATGTATGTTCTATGTTGATGACCACGGTCTCTAAGGCATGATGAAGATGAAGGGGTTTGTTGCTTATTGTCCATTCGAATTCGGTAGCTTGCACCTCCGGTGCCTTGATGATATCGGTCGTTTGTTCAACTCGTTGAAGCACTAGTTCTTGAACAACTTGCTTCTCTATGGCCAATACCTCTCGAGTAACTATAATAAGAGTGGAGTTAGAAAGAAAATGATGAGAAAGACCTGAATAGGTAATAAAATGAAAACAACATCCACCTAATTCAGAAGGGATAACGATGGTGATGAATCGATTATCCATATACTAAGAATTTCTTAAGATATTTTCCATCACTCGAATAGAAGTTGGGAATGGTGGCAGATTAGTGTGATATATTTATCGTCAAAAGAGATATTAGGATAATTTAATCTCTCCCTATCATGCCACCATTTTTATTCAAGCATTGATTATAATGTATCTTTGTGATGTTTAAGGCCTTTCTCAATTTCCTTGGCACGGTCTTCAACAGAGAGCCGTAACCATTATTTGGTTTTGAAATATGTTTCAAAATAAGACACTGCTTTGGCCGAGGAAGTACCTAATTACTTTCGCCCGCATGTTGTGATCGACGTTGGTTGACTCTTTGGTGTTGGTTTTGGAGTTGAGCCAATGTGAGCAATGACTAGAGTAGAAGGTTGTGAAGCTTGACCGAGAGGAGTTCCCAAATCGAGAATCCTCATGGGAGCGGATGAAGATAGCCGAGGTGGAGATTTTTGGAGAACATGTCCTCCCATCGTAACTTTTTGGATTTTTAGTTTTGGAGTTGTCTAGATCGTAGGAGCTGGTGCAATTGTGACATCGTTTGGCATATTCTTCAATTTATTTGATTTTCAACTGGAAGTTGTAGCCGATTAATATGTCAGTATCTTCTTCTAACGTCTCAGAAAAGTCCGTACAAAGACCCGAGTACCACCTCAGGCAGAAATCACACAAGACCAAATCCTTTAGAAATTAGACGAAATTAATTAAGTGCTAAACTAGGTTACCTGTGAAATTAGCACTAATCACTTTAAATACAAGCTGCAAGACCCAAAACTTGCAGAATCGTTGACGCTACATTACCCTATAATATAGGATCAATCTCAAAACCCAATTGCTCTTGAGAGCAGCATGAAACTTCGTATCGGACCTGGACCGTGCGTCGAAAGTCCGATTACTGCGAAACTAAATCGTTATGACCGCTTTACTGGGCTTGACAACCATCTTGGAAATCAAATTCAGATAGTATTCAGAAACTCACAACTTGAGCCCGGAGCAAAATGTGTGAGAAACGCGAATATCTTTAGGAAACATGCTCAAATTTAAGTGAATTGAGTCGTTCACTTGCAGGCCAAATATAAGGATTCAGACCGTCAAAATCTGACCCAAATACACCCTCGGATCAGGAAAAATTTCATACACATGTCAGTGTACTTGTCGCCCTGATCGAGTGACGATGACCGTTGAACTGAAACTGGTCCGCTACGGTCGATCTGTAAATCCGATTGGACTGAAAACGTAACTCGACCTAGATCCAATGCCAGGGAGCTTAAGTCCGACCGTACGCAGAAAGGGGGCCTCCAGAAGTATTCCGTTGGATTGAAACAGCCCCTATTTGGCTATAACTTAAGTATACCATGACCCCGTGGCTATTCCGATCAGTTCTAAGCCTATATAAGGGCCTTAAACCCTCTCTCTCTCATGCCATACGAATTTCCAACCCTAAAAGAGAGAAAAGAGAAAAGAGAGAAGGAAAGAGAGAGAAAGTGAGAGAGAGAGTTAGAGTTTGCTTCTGGGATTCTTCCCTGACGCTCCACATGCTTCACCACTACATCTGTATCGCTTTTCCGGCGATTTCGACTCCATACTTGGGTAAGAAATCCTAACCCTAAGTTGTTCAAGAGATTTAAATAGATTAGATGGTGTAATGGCTAACCTATTTCATGCTATAGGTTGCCGTTGTGCCGTAGACAAAGGCTTAGTGTTTAAACTGAGTTCGTTACAAGTCTACCGGCGAAAGGTGCAGACTATAGATGTTTAGGTTATGGTTTTCAAGGCCTTCAATGTCAGTTAATGATTTATGATTGACTTGATCGCTATCACATGTTCTTAGATTAGATGTTTCCTGTATATTATATATGTATGTAAGTTATGTTGATTAAAATGCATTCCAAGTGTTTGATATAATGTTTGAATGAATATGGAATTTGCATTTGTGCTTGACATGCTTAGTAATCGTATATATATGATGGTTGTATGTGTGACAACTCATTTGTTAAAGGACTTATCATAATATATGTTAAAACTAATACATTACATGTACATGGATATGTGTAGTCTAAGTGTTTGATGAAATGCTTGAATGAGAAAATGCTTTATGTAATGTACTTAATGAGGGTGTTGAGATGGGATTTTCAATCCCCTTATACATAGTTAGAGTTTCCTTTATGTAACATATCTTACTACTATGTGATTTACTGTTGAAATGTCTATATATGATAACATGTACACTATGTGTTTGTTGAAATGCTCAAATGAGATTCATATTTGATTTTAGTTGTCACATGCTATCTCTGGCTACTACATGCGTACACAATTGCTTAGAGTGTGTTTGGGGCTATGACGTAGTCCAGGCGATCGGTAATGATTTTCGAGTTAGTGGCTGAAGTCTCTTCGCCACACAGGACGTGTTCGATGAATCCAAGCCGTACTTGGGTTGTCGACAGTGGTTAGGCCACATGGGGTTCTTACGCACTTCATGTCGATTAACTCGATGTGCGTTCTTACCAGTCGAGCTCGTTAAGTAACCCGATTGACCTGATGTATGTTTACCATGTATGGACGCTACTGCTTTAACCTAAGGTACCAATCTCACCAGTGGAAACCCCGTTAACCTTGGTACCTCGATCCGCTAAACTCATGAGCCGAACATGGTGGTATGGGATACCGTGGTCGAGTTGTCGGCCTACGCTGGGGCGACGAGCTTCCCCGTAGTGTCCAGTGAGCAACACAACCTCGTGAGCCGAATACGGTGGTATGAGACACTGTATTCGAGCTGTCGGCCTACACTGATAAGGTGACGAGCCCTTTGTAGTGACCTCGAGCATACTCTGAGCCTGCGTTGAGGCGACGAGCCTTCCCGTAGTAACTAGAGTATAAACTAGACCTATATTGCATCGAGGTAACGAGCCCTTTGTAGTGACCTAGAACCGCAACATCGTATGAGAGTTACTAGGACTGATGACCCTAGAATGGATCATTGTTTGGAAAATGATATAAGGGAGGTACCTTAGTTTTCCAATCATGCTATATGAAAAAGGACTAATAAGAACTTGGTAATCACGCTCATGCACCGCATTGCATGTGCCATTGGCGTCGGAGTAGAGCACTGAGGAAGTGACTGACATGCCGCGACCATGAGATGAAGATCACAGAGGGAGCGTAGGCGAGGGTATGCATCATTTATACATATCATTCTTGCATTAACCAGAGTACTTAGGAATGCTTTTTATATTGCCTTATCATTACTGCTTGATTGAATTGATAACATGTTAACCTTTGCTTTATAGTTCCACCGAGTTGATCACTCACTCCCACGTTACGGGACGGTGTTGTACACACCAACCAGACTTTGTCTTAGTTGCAGGTAGTGACGATGCCTACGAGGCGGAGCCGGACTTCGAGGATGACGAGGAGGCATTCTCTTACATGCAGTTTTCAGGCGGGTTCATGTGAGCCGTGTCCTGATCGACGTGGATTTCTGGGATGTTGACTAGATGACATTACACCTTTTGTATATTTTGGAATTGTACATATAATTATTTGACCTAGTAACATTATCACACTCTGGAGACTTACAACAATTTATATATTTTATATATCTATCACAGTCTTCTGCTTGCAATTTCACTTGTCTCTGGAGTATGATATGTTGTTTTGGTATAATCCCATTCCCGTTTCATGCACTAATACGGACAATATTTAATCATCATTTTCTATGTTGCATAAGTAATGCGTTGGAACTCGAGAGTCGGGCTCCTGCTTAACCCCTGATTTTCAGGGCATTACAAGTTGGTATCTGTAACGCCCTGAAAATCAGGGGTCGAGCATAAGCTCCACTCTCTAGTTCCAACGCATCACTTATGCAACATAGATAATGATGATTAAATGTTGTCCGCGTTAGTGCATTAAATATGAGTGGGATTACACTAAAACAACATATCATACTCCGGAGACAGTTAAATTACGCAAGCAGAAGAACTGTGATAGATATATAAAGTATATAAACTGTTGTAAGTCTCCAGAGTGTGAACATGTTACTAGGTTAAATAGATACATGTATACTTCCCAAAATAGACCAAAAATGAATATACACGTATGATTTAAAAAGAGAAAATAGCAAGTGTAAGGGCATCTAATCAACATTCCAGAAGTCCCCGTCGATCAGGCCACGGCTCACATGAACCTGCCTGAAAACTGCATGAAAGAGAATGTCTCCTTGTCATCCTCGTAGTCCACCTCCGCCTCGTAGGCATCGCCTCTACCTGCAACTGAGACAGGGTCTGGTTGGTGTGTACAACACCGTCCCGTAACGTGGGAGTGAGTGATCAACTCAGTGGAACCACAAAGCAAAGGTTAACATGTTATCAATTCAGTCAAGCAGTAATGATAAAACAATACAATCAAACATCCCTAAGTACTCTGATTAATACAGGAATGGTATGTATAAATGATGCATGCCCTCGCCTGCACTCCCTCTGCGATCTTCATCTAACGGTCGCGTATGTTAGTCACTTCCTCAGTGCTTTCTACTCAACGCCAAACAACACATGCAGTGCGGTACATGAACGTGATTACCAAGTTCTTATTAGTCCTTTTTCATACAGCAGGATTGGGAAACTAATGTACCGCCCTTTATATCATTAACCCAAACAATGATCCATCTAGGGTCGTCAATCCTAGTTAATCACATACGATAGGCAAGTTCAGGTCACTACCACCAACGCCCTACCAACTGGCAGTCTATTTTTAAAGGCTCGTCACCAACCCGACTGGGGACCACAGCTAGGCTGCACCGAGGTAGACTTATTTCATACTCGAGATCACTACAAAGGGCTCGTCACCTGATCAGTGTAGGCCGACAGCTCGAATACAGTGTCCCATACCACCGTATTCGGCTCACGAGTTTAAGTTGCTCACTGGACACTACGGGGAGGCTCGTCGCCCCAGCGTAGGCCGACAGCTCGACCACGGTGTCCCATACTACCATATTCGGCTCATGAGTCTTAGCGGATCGAGGTACCATAATTAAATGGGCTTTTCACAAGTAAGTTGGTACCTTAGATTCAAGCAGGAGCATCCATACATGGTAAACACACAATAGGCCAATCGGTTTATTAGACAAGTTCGACTGGTACGAGCGTACGCTGAATTAGCCGATAAGGTACCACTGTCGACGATCACCGTACGCCTCAGTTTCATCGAACGTGTACAATATGGCGAGACTAGTTCAGCCACTTAACCAGGAATTGTTACCGATTGCCTGAACTACGTAGTAGTCCCAATCACACTTCAAACGATAGCATTCATAAGTGAAAATCAATGACAGCATGTGACAACCAAATCTAAATATAAATTTTATTTGAGCATTTCAACATATACATGTTATACATATAACCACATATAGGCATTTCATCCATAAATCGCAAAGTAGTAAGATAGATCACATAAAGGAAACTGTAACCATAGATAAGGGAATTGAGAATCTCATCTCAACACCCTCATTACATACATTTAAACAAGCATTTTCTCATTCAGGTATTTTATCAAATACTTAGGCTACACATTTCAACATACATGTATTAGACTAGTTATAACGTATATCCTGGCAAGCCCTTTTACAAAGGAGCTGCTACATACACAACCAACATATATTCATAGTTAATAATCATGGCAAGCACAGATTCAAATTCCATATTCATTCAAACATTTTTAACAAACACTTAGACTACACACTATAACATACATAACGTATGTTGGCAAAAATAGGAATTAGGACAAATCCTTTCACTAAGGAGTTGTCACACGCATAACGGCCATATATTCACGACGAATAATCATGACAACCGCGAATCCAAAAACCATACGTATTCAATTATTTCAACAAATACATAGAATACACTATCCTTGACATAATTCATAAGTATTCGTAAAGCGAAACAAACATCATATTTGGCATGTGAAATGGCACCCATGTCAGCAATAAATCATTAATTGACATTGAAAGGCTTGAAAACCATAACCTAAACATATATAGTCCACACCTTTCGCTGGTAGACTTGTAATGAACTCAGTTTAGACACTAAGCCTTTGTCTACGGCACAACGGTCACCTGTAACATGAAATAGGTTAGCTATTTCATCACTTACACTATTGGAAACCCTAAAACAGATTAGAGTTAGGTTTTCTTACCTACGAACGGAGTCGAAATTGCCGGAATAACGATGTAGATGCGGTAGCTAAGCCCGTGGAGCGATGAGATCGAATCCCACGAACTCTCTCTCACTTTTTTTCTCTCTCCTTCTCTCTTTGTTCTCTTCTCTCTCCTAGGTTTTTTAAATTCGTATGGAATGAGAGAGAGAGAGAGGTTTAAGCCCTTATATAGGCCCAGAACTGACCGGAATGGCCCCAGGGTCATGGTATACTTAGGTTATAGCCAAAACCCACCTATTTCAGCTCAACGAAGCACTTCTGGAGGCCCCCCTTCTGCGTGCAGTCGGACTTAAGCTCCCTGACATTGGATCTAGGTCGAGTTAAGTTTTCGGTCCGATCGGATTTACAGATCAACCGTGGCGGACCAGTTTCAGTTCAACAATCATCGGTACTCGATCAGGGCCACAAGTGCACTGACATGTGTGGGAAATTTCTCCTAATCCGAGGGTGTATTTGGGTCAGATTCTGACGGTCTGAATCCTTATATTTGATCCGCAAGCGACACGTCTCAGTTTACTTAAATCTAAGTTCAATTTCTAAAGGTATTTGCGTTTCTCACACACTTTGTTCCGGGATCAAGTTGTGCATTTCTGGACACAGTCAGGCCTTGATTTTTGAGATGGTTATCAAGCCCAGAAAGGCGGTCATAATCATTTAGTTTCGTGGTAATCAGACTTTCGACGTGCGGTCTAGGTCTGATAGGAAGTTTCAACGTGCTCCCGAGAGCAACGGTGTAATGAGATTGATCCTAGATTATAGGGTAATATAGCGTCAATGATTCTGCAAGTTTTGGGTCTTGCAGTTCGTATTTAAAGTGGTTCAAGCGAATTTCACAGTTAATCTAGCTTAACACTTAGTTAATTTCGTCTAATTTCTAAAGGATTTGGTCCTGAGTGATTTCTGCCTGAGGTGGTACTCGGGTCTTTGAACGGATTTTTCCGTGACGTAACAGTATCAGAGCATGATTTGGATTAAACTGGACCTGGGTTATGGTCACACGACAGACGCTGACGCATTTCGACATAGGAGGGTGTGAGAAAACGTAGAAACAGGCATATGATTCTCAGTTTCGCCAATCGGCGAAATTAACCGATATCGATCGCCGAGATCGAGCCCCTACCCCTCCGTGATCTCTTGAGATGACCCCGGATCACCCCTAAATAGTCAATCGATGGGTTTAGACCACGATTTACCCATCCCAGCCTTTAATAAATCGATAAATGCAAATATACATCAGCAAGGAACCCGAAATGACCCGAAACGACTCAAAAGGGAGTCGGGGGCCAAACGGGGCATCTCCATGGGGACCCAGAATGGGACCCGCATGTTTTTAGGACCCGGGGGACAGGAGGACATCGCTCCACAGGCGACCCCTGGCCGGAAAGTCCAGAGGTCGGTGAGGACCTCGCCGGTTCCGCGAGGCCTCACCGCCTGGCGGGCCTGTCTGGTGGGGGCCGACGCCCCTAGGGAGTTGTGTGGCCCACTGTTTTATGTTGGGATATTTTAAAACACCCCCATGGATGCCCCTCTTCATATCCCACCCCTCTTAGCTCTCCTTTTCTCAAGAAAACTCAAAAATCTTCACTCAAATCGCCCCTCCAAGTGCTTCTCCTTCCATTTTCGTGCACCACTCACGCCACCCTTTCAAACCTCTCTCTCATAGTTGTTCACCTTCTTCATTTCCTTTCATTTGAGCATCCAAACCCCACTTTGTGTCTCAAATCCAGGGGAACCCAATAAACTATTCCATTTTCATATTTCCTTCCCTTTTCCATGGCCTTATTCGAGCTTGTTACGGCCATATTCTCGATTCTCACCATTCTTTCTATCATGAGAAAGAAAAGGGCTCCTGTGGATGAAGTCGGGCCTAGTCGCCCTACTCGTTCAAGGGGATAGAGGGCCGTCGCCGTAAGTTCAAGTGTCGATCGGGAGATAAGGACTAAGCGGGAGCTTGATCCTCAGGCTCCCCTCGAAAGGATTCTTCTAACGGATATGTCTCATGGGAGATTTCATGGTCGTAGGGTCCTTTTTGAAGTGCATGTAGATGAGCGGCTCTTTGGGGAGCATCTGTTGATGGACCGTCTGGTGGAGGCCAGGTGGGGTCCGATATTTGAGGGCAAGTATCGCGCAAATGTAGGCACTGTCCGAGCCTTCTACGCCCACATTCGAGAGCCTACTATGGAGCCCTTACAGTTCAAGATCTCAGTGGATAGAGATCGGGAAGCCATAATTGATGTTGGGTTGATAGCTCGACTTATAAAAATGTCGCTTGTAGAGGTCCATGCAAGCGAGAAGAATCTGAAGAGTGCACGTGAAAGGGATCGTCGCACGCGTTTCCTTTGTGGCCGATTGGTTCATTGGCAGCCAAACAATAGTCTCCTGGCGTCTAATATGACAGACGACTTCCGTCAGCTTCCTCATCCCATATCAGCACCACCTCTGCGGTCAGCAGTAGCACATCCATCCTTTCGGCCACCTACTCCTCGATTCAGGCTGCCTCAATGACCTATGGCGCCATAGCTGAATCGTTCTCAACAGGCTCGGGTGCACTGACTTACAACTGAGGCATCCGAGGTATCAGATGTAGCACCTGTTGTAAGACCCATACAATAGTCCGTACCGTTCCGTAGGCTTCCGCGATCCTACCTGTCGAATTCCGGCAATCCTCGACCCATTTCCAACATTGCGCGCGATCCTAAGCCGAGTCCTGCATACCAAAGTCGGCTCGAACCAAAACTTGTATCTTAGCGACTGCGCCGTCGCCGCGGTTCCAACGCCGCGACTCACGCACCGAACCGATACCTAGGTTGGAAGATGTCAGTCTGCGTTTATTCTGAAGAAACACCGCACGTTACGAACTTCGAGGGAATCTCTACGAGATGTCCCATCAAATCATGTCAAGTACACACCATGCCATGTGAACATGCAACCCATCCCTCCTTTTCTAAAAGTCAATATTCTCTTTCCCCTCACCATACCACTTTTTACAATTTCAAACCAAACCATACCACTTTTTACAACATTTCAAACTCTCCCATGCCACCCTATCTTCCTTACATCATCATCCCATCCATATCTCACACTCTCTCTCTCATTTCTAAAATCTCCCAAGCAACCAAGGGGTTCCAACGTCCAAGCTTCCTCTCTCCCAAACCACAAGTGTGGCCTACCCTCTCATCTCTCATCCTCACCATCAAAACTCTATCGCCACCGTTGAACGTTGAGCATAGGTGTATACAAGCCTTAAGGAGCAAGGAGGAGTGCAAGAGGTGGGTGATCATCCTTCATTTCAATTTTTAAGGGCCCACTTGTTGTGGGACCCACTTGATGTATGTGTTGTAACTATGGAGGGCCCATAGTGGCGGGAACCCTCCCCTCTATCTCACCGGTTTTCTCTCTCCCTCTCTCTATCTCTCTCTTTCTTTGGTGTGATGTGGCCACTATGTGCAAGAGAACCTTAACCGTCTGATCATGAGGGCCACCTTGCAATGGGTCAATTGGACGGTCAAGATGAAGGAAAACACAAATACCTTGTTGATCCAAAGGGTGGGCCACGTTCATGTGGAACCCACCTTGATGTGTGGGCTACGAACACATAGGGCCCACACTGATGTCTGCATATATCAACGCCGTCCAGCATCCCTGGACGCTGGACGAGCAGGGACTGCTAACAAGAGTGCGTGTACTGCATGGGTGTGTACTAACAAGCTAACACAAAAAAAAAAATAGTGCTTTTGGGGTGGGCTACTCATGCAGGCCCCAGCTTGATGTATGAGTCTGATCCACGCCGTCCATTCTGTTCTCCAGCTCATTTTAGGCGTTGAGCCAAAGTCTCAAGGTGATTTGATCACCGGGTGGGCCATACCCTCTAAAACCATGTAAAGACATGCCAGAACATATAAAAGTACTTGGTGGGACCCACTTGGAGTTTTGCATGTGGCTGAAACTTGGTCTGGACCGTCAGCCAAGTGGGACACACATAATGGGTGGGCTGGATCACATCTCGGTGGGCCCTAATATAAAAAAATAAATAAATATATATATATATAAACAATAGCAGCAGCAGACGCTGCTGCTGCTGCTGCTGACAGCGAGCGGACGCAGGCCGCGCCTGCGTGTGGATGGTAGAGGCAGACCCACGGCTCCTGCCATGGGCCCCACCATGATGTAAGCATGTCATCCACGCCATCCATCTATTTTGGCAGATCATTTTAAGGCATGAGCCCAAAAATGAGGTAGATCCTAATCTCAAGTGAACCACATTACAGGAAAACAGTGTTGGTTGGAGGCTCAACCGTTTTCACGGTTGAGTGACGAATGAACATCACGGTGGGCCCTGGCCCACCTGATCTTTTAAACAGGTTTGATGGCAAATGAATATCACGGTGGGCCCTGGTCCTGTGACCTTATGAATAGGTTGGATTTCAAATAAACATTACAGTGGGCCCCTAGGTCTGTGTGACCTCATCAACATGTGGTTGGAAAATAAATATTATGGTGAACCCCCCTACTCATGTGACCTTATCAACAGGTTGGATAGGAAAATAAACAATATGGCGGGCCTCACATGAGGCCCATGGGCTGATGTGTTTAGGCCCGTCTTGATGTATTTTTAGGCCCATTATTGAGGCCCACTTTGGTATATATGGGCCATACATTTAGGCCCATCTTAGCATGTATATGGGCCCAATATTGAGGCCCACTTTGATATATATAAGGCCTATGTGATTAGGCCCACTTGATACACACTGAGCTTATGTGATTGGGCTCATTTTAACACATTCTCAGGCCCATGGATGATGGCCCATTGCAATGTACCTAAGGCCTATTGGTGAGGTTCATTGAGGTGGCCCACTTGATGAATATAAGGCCTATGAGATACGGCCCATTTGATGCATTTGAGGCCTGGTGGGATGTACCTAAGGCACATTGCAATATGTGATTCCGCCATGATTTATTTAATGGTATTTGAGGTGAGCCGAGCCTTGGGGACAATGTTGGTTTGACATCCACATTGTACGAGTAATGTTGGTTCAATGTCCACATTATAACTCTCCCTAAGGCCACTGATAGGCCCGTATCTGTTTTATGTAGGCCATCTAGGCCCATCTTCATTGAGAGGATAGTTTATTGCTTTATAACATGTTTAGCACAGCCCCATGATTCATGATCATACGCATCATATGTATGCTTGAGATGAGGAGTGTCTGATCATAGCATATGCCTTCGGGCAGACTGTTTACAGGCTCCCTAATAGGCGGAATTGCCCAACATGAGCGCGTGCTTCACGCAGGATGGTTGCATGATTGGTAGTTGGTTCATGCACTTGCATCTGTATGATTGAGATATGCCCTAGCGACATCAGGGCCATAGCCTCCACAGATATATCGTGGGTGGCTGGTTGGATACCGAAAAATCTTGTTCCAAGCAATTGGGGCGCCATAGATGTCCCTAAGTGAGAGTCCCTGAACCCGATGATACCAGAGGATGACTCCAACATCGAGACTGAGTGGATATACGAGCGCACGAGGGCCGAATACCATGAGGCCACGTCTCCCACTGTGTCGTGGTCGGTTGGAAAGGGGTGTGGCCTTACTCGCCCGAGAGCAGGGGGCATTACTAGGCTGAGTTTGACCAGCTCGAAAATGGGTTCGCTATCGACGTGCCGGATAGGTATTAGCTGACTATTGGCCAAGCGGATAGTGAGGTTTCTTACGCTCACTTGGACTGTGCTGCTTGGAGAGAGACAGTGCCATTTGGAGTGTACTGAACCCCGGTGATTATCCAGACTGAGAACTGTATTGACATGAGGATTTGGATGAGGATTGACATGCTTGAGCTGCATCTTGCATCGCATGGTCTTGGTATGGCCGATTGCATTCATATCTTGTACTACATAGCCTTGGTACGGCTGGTTGCATTTACGTACTCATCAGCATGATTCCGCATTACTCCGGCATTGTATTTTGAGCACGCTCATATTGCGCACACACTTACACCACCCTTTAAGCTTTCTATAAGCTTATGCACGATTGATGCATGCAGGTGACGCCAGGACACAGCTATAGTCTCGCGGCAGTTGGAGCGTGCCGCCGAGCTTTTGGAGTTTTGATATTACCACTATCTTGTATTTCCCTTTATAGGCACTGTACTCAAAGTTTTTTATCATAGTGGATTTTGTGATGGTGTTCTTTTGGTTATTGTTCGTGGGTTATGCTTGGTTATGCTCATTACGAATCAAATTGATATAAGAAATCCTCCTTGTAGTATCCCAGGATCGGAACCTGGTATATGGGTGCCGGGAGCCGAGAATGGGGTACTACAGAGGCTGTCGGCGCCGGATTCGGCGATTGGGAATTTTGTGAGCCCGGTCTCCGAGTTTGGGGCGTGCACCTGTGACTTTCGAAGTCACTGCACAGATCTAAGGTACTCCAGTTTTCTTATTGGTAGACATTAGGCCCATTATCTCCATCATTTCATGCACGACAGTCAAGCGACTAGCGTTGGATACTACTCTTACGAAAGGAGCGTGAATCATTACTGCTACAGGGACTTTTTCAGATGTCACTCGGATTTATGAGGGTTGTTCAGTAGATTTGGGTAGCAGGACAGTGCTCGTTGACCTGATTGTCGCCCCACTATGGCACTATGACGTTTTCCTTGGTATGGATTGGCTCACCGAGAATAGGGCAGAGATAGATTGCGAGACCAGGGTCGTGACAGCCTACGGACCCGAGGGCGCGGTCTTTACTTTTCCAGTGCAGGTCAGTTGGCCCTGTCGTGTTGGTTGTTACGCTACCTTACTAGAGCATGTTGATGGGCCGATGTTAGGGAACACACCAGTGGTCCAGGAGTTTGAGGACGTGTTCAGGGCGATTCCTGGACTACCTCCCCGACGTGAGATCGACTTTACTATCAACTTGGCGCCCGGTGCAACACTCATCTCGTTACCCATGTATCGCATGCCTTCATGTGAGATAGAGGAGTTGAGGAAACAGATTGATGATCTGCTAGATGCAGGCTTCATACGACCTAGTGTGTCTCCTTGGGGAGCACCTGTGTTGTTCGTGAAGAAGAAGGACGGTTCACTGCGATTATATATTGATTATCACAGGTTGAACCAGGTGACGGTGAAGAACAAGTAGCCATTGCCCAGGATAGATGATATGTTTGATCAGTTGAAGGGGGCACGATACTTCTTGAAGATCGATATGCAGTTAGGGTATCACCAGTTGCTCATCAGGGATGAGGACGTGTAGAAGACGGCTTTCAGGACCAATTTTGGGCACTATGAGTTTCTCGTCATGTCATTCGGCCTTACGAACGCACCGGCCGTGTTCATGGACCTGATGAACAGGGTGTTTTAGCCGTTTTTATTTCGATTCGTCATCGTGTTTATAGATGACATTCTGATATACTCTAAGAGTCGGGAAGAGCACGAGGAACACCTGCGAACAGTCTTGGATACTCTGAAGAAGAACCAGTTGTTTGTACAATACAAGAAGTGCGACTTCTGGAAAGAGGAAGTCAAGTTCCTGGGACATGTGGTGTCAAAGGAAGGGATATCAGTTGACCTCGCTAAGGTAGCCGCGGTTCAGGATTAAGAGCAGACTGGTTCGGTTACTGAGGTGAGGAGCTTTCTTGGTCTGGCAGGGTACTACCGTCGATTTACTAAGGACTTCTCTAAGATTGTCAGACCGTTATCTTAGTTGACACGGAAGGATCTGAAGTTCGCCTGGAATGAGAAGGCGGAAGCAGCTTTTCAGGAGCTAAAGGACAAGTTAATTAACATCCGCCCCTGTGCTAGTATTGCCAGAGCAAGGGGTTAAGTATACTATATACACCGACGCATCTCGCATTGGTCTGGGTTGTGTCCTTATGCAGAAGGACAGGGTGATTGCTTACGCCTCGAGACAGTTGAGGAAACACGAGGAGAACTACCCTACACATGACTTAGAGTTGGCAGCCGTCATCTTTGCACTGAAGCTCTGGAGACATTACCTCTACGGAGAGGAGTTCGAGCAATTTTACGACCACAAGAGCCTCAGATACATATTCACTCAGCGGGACCTGAATATGAGGTAGTGGCGGTGGATGGAAACCTTGAAGGACTTTAAGTTCGAGGTTTCCTACCATCTGGGCAAGGCTAACCTTGTGGCTGACACGTTGAGCCGCAAGAAGACCATAGAGTTTGCGGCTCCGCTGATGGTGGTAGAATGGGGTATGGTAGAGTTCGTGCGAGACTTCGAGCAGAAGCTCACCGTAGAGGAGCTGTTCGAGAGCGTCGCGCACGTTCGTGTGCGGCCACTTATTGATGATAGGATTATTGAGGCCTAGAAGGACGATGGGCGATTGTCTGAGCTTCAAGACCAGGCTAGCAACGATGAGGATGCCGAATGGAGAGTTGGTGTGGATGGGGGCT
This sequence comes from Magnolia officinalis, assembly GCA_021015155.1. Classification (NCBI taxonomy): domain Eukaryota; kingdom Viridiplantae; phylum Streptophyta; class Magnoliopsida; order Magnoliales; family Magnoliaceae; genus Magnolia; species Magnolia officinalis. The sequence continues at coordinate 81,371,215 of JAJHSJ010000002.1, read as the reverse complement.
TACGTTACCGTGACCACTTATGCGTCCCGAATCTTCCTGACTTGAGAAAGGAAGTCCTCGAGGTTGCTAACGATTCGAGGATGATAATGTATCCTGGCAGTACGAAGATGTACAGCGACATGAAGAGGTCATACTGGTGAGACAACATGAAGGCCCACATAGCAGAGTATGTATCACGTTGTCTCACGTGCCAATAGGTCAAGGCCGAACATCGTCAACCTCCTGGATTGCTTCAGCCCATGCCCATAGCTGAATGGAAATGGGATTTCATCTCCATGGATTTTATATCAGGGCTGCCGAATGTGAGGAAGGGGCATGACTCCATATGGGTGATTGTGGACCGGTTGACGAAATCGACCCATTTCCTTCCGATTAAGGTTTCGAACTCTGCGGACGAGCTGGCCAGGTTATACATCAAGGAGTTGTACGTCTACATGGAGTTCCCATGGAGATCGTGTCGGACCGAGACACGCGATTCACATCTATCTTCTCGACTCGTATCCAGGAAGCCATGAGTGTGAAATTGAAGTTCAGTACCGCGTTCCACCCACAGACTGAGGGGCAGACGGAACGGGTAAACTAGATATTGGAAGATATGTTGCGAGCTTGTGTGCTTGATTTCAAGGACAGTTGGGATGACTGTCTCTCGTATGTAGAGTTCGCGTATAACAATAGTTTCCAGACGAGTATTGGCATGACTCCTTATGAGGCATTGTATGGGCGCCCCTATCGAGCACTGCACTGCTGGGCAGAGGTTGGCGAGAAGAGCTTGATTCACCCAGAGTTAGTTCAGGTGACCTCAGAGAAGATTGACATTATCAGGCGTCGACTTCTGGCAGCACAAATTAGACAGAAGAGTTACGCCGATATGAGGCGGCGACCGCTTGAGTTTGAGGTTAGAGACTATGTGTTTCTAAAAGTTTCCCTTATGAAGGGAGTGCTTCGATTTGGCAAGAAGGGGAAGCTTAAGCTGAGATTCATTGGCCCATTTCAGATACTTGATCAAGTGGGTGTGGTAGCATACCGCCTTGCTTTGCCCACACTACTTGCGGGCATGCACAACGTATTTCATGTATCTATGCTGAAGAAATACGTCCCGATCCTTCCCACATTATCAGATGGGAGCAGGTACAGTTAAGTGAGGATGTTACATATGTACTGCGACCGACGCGGATCTTAGACAGGGAGGAGTAGGTGTTGCGCAGTAAGGTGATTCCACTTATGAAGGTTCTGTGGACACACCACACTGAAGAAGAGGCTACTTGGAAAACTGAAGCCGAGGTCCGTAAGAACTACCCTTAGATTCTCGAGGAGTACAAAAATGTACTAATTTCAAGAACAAAATTTTTCTTTAAGGAGGGTAGATTGTAACGTCTCGGAAAAGTCCTTACAAAGACCCGAGTACCACCTCAGGCAGAAATCACACAGGACCAAATCCTTTAGAAATTAGACGAAATTAACTAAGTGTTAAACTAGGTTACCTGTGAAATTAACACTAATCGCTTTAAATACGAACCGCAAGACCTAAAACTTGCAGAATCTTTGACGCTACATTACCCTATAATCTAGGATCAATCTTAAAACCCAGTTCCTCTCTGGAACAGCATGAAACTTCGTATCGGACCTGGACCGCGTGTCAAAAGTTCGATTACTGCAAAACTAAATCATTATGACCGCTTTGCTGGGTTTAACAAATCAAATCCAGATAGTATCCAGAAACGCACAACTTGAGCCCGGAGCAAAGTGTGTGAGAAACGCGAATATCTTTAGGAAACGTGCTCAGATTTAAGTGAATTAAGTCGTTCACTTGCAGGCCAAATATAAGGATTCAGACCGTCAGAATTTAACCCAAATACACCCTCGGATTAGGAAAATTTTCATACACATGTCAGTGTACTTGTGGCCCTGATTGAGTGGCGATGACCGTTGAACTGAAACTGTTCCGCCATGGTCGATCTGTAAATTCGATCAGACCGAAAATGTAACTTGACCTAGATCCAATGTCAGGGAGCTTAAGTCCGACCGCACGCAGAAAAGGGGCCTCTAGAAGTGCTCCGTTGGATTGAAACAACCTCTATTTGGCTATAACCTAAGATACCATGACGTTGGGGCTATTCCGATCAGTTTTGGGCCTATATAAGGGCCTTAAACCCTCTCTCTCTCATGCGATACGAATTTCCAACCTTAAGAGAGAAAAGAGAGAAGGAAAGAGAGAGAAAGTGAGTGAGAGAGTTGGCGTTTGCTTCTGGGATTCTTCCCTGACGCTCCACGTGCTTTATCACTACATCTGTATCGCTTTTCCGGTGATTTGACTCCATACTTGGGTAAGAAATCCTAACCCTAAGCTGTTCAAGAGATCTAAATAGATTAGATGGTGTAATGGCTAATCTATTTCATGGTATAGGTTGTCGTTGTGCCGTAGACAAAGGCTTAGTGTTTAAACTGAGTTCGTTACGAGTCTACCGGCGAAAGGTGCGGATTATAGATGTTTAGGTTATGGTTTTCAAGGCCTTCAATGTCAGTTAATGATTTATGACTGACTTGATCGCTATCACATGTGCTTAGATTAGACGTTTCCCGTATATTATATATGTATGTAAGTTATGTTGATTAAAATGCATTCCAAGTGTTTGTTATAATATTTGAATGAATATGAAATTTGCATTTGTGCTTGCTATACTTAGTGATCGTATATATATATATATATATGATGGTTGTATGTGTGACAACTCCTTTGTTAAAGGACTTGTCATAATATATGTTAAAACTAATACATTACATGTACATGGATATGTGTAGTCTAAGTGTTTGATGAAATGCCTAAATGAGAAAATACTTGATGTAATGTACTTAATGAGGGTGTTGAGATGGGATTCTCAATCCCCTTATACATAGTTAGAGTTTCCTTTATGTAACATATCGTACTACTATGTGATTTACTGTTGAAATGTCTATATATGATAACATGTACACTGTGTTCGTTGAAATGCTCAAATGAGATTCATATTTGATTTTAGTGGTCACAAGCTATCTCTGGTTACTACATGCGTACACAATTATTTGCAGTGTGTTTGGGGCTACGACGTAGTCCAGGTGATCGGTAATGATTTCCGAGTTAGTGGCTGAAGTCTCTTCACCACATAGGAGTGTTCGATGAATTCGAAACGTACTTAGGTTGTCGACGGTGGTTAGGCCACACGGGGTGCTTACGCACTTCATGTCGATTAACTTGAGGCGCGCTCGTACCAGTCGAGCTCGTCAAGTAACCCGATTGACCCGATGTATGTTCACCATGTATGGATGTTACTGCTTGAACCCAAGGTACCAACCTCACCAGTGGAAACCCCGTTAACCTTGGTACCTCGATCCGCTAAACTCATGAGCCGAACATGGTGGTATGGGATACCGTGGTCGAGTTGTCGGCCTACGCTGGGGCGACGAGCTTCCCCGTAGTGTCCAGTGAGCAACACAACCTCGTGAGCCGAATACGGTGGTATGAGACACTGTATTCGAGCTGTCGGCCTACACTGATAAGGTGACGAGCCCTTTGTAGTGACCTCGAGCATACTCTGAGCCTGCGTTAAGGTGACGAGCCTTCCCGTAGCAACTAGAGTATAAACTAGGCCTACACTGCATCGAGGTGACGAGCTCTTTGTAGTGACCTAGAACCACAACATCGTATGAGATTTACTAGGACTGACGACCCTAGAATGGATCATTGTTTGGGAAATGATATAAGGGAGGTACCTTATTTTCCCAATCATGTTGTATGAAAAAGGACTAATAAGAACTTGGTAATAACGCTCATGCACCGCATTACAAGTGTCATTGGCGTCGGAGTAGAGCACTGAGGAAGTGACTAACATGCCACGACCGTGAGATGAAGATCGCAGAGGGAGCGTAGGCGAGGGCATGCATCATTTATACATACCATTCTTACTTTAACCAGAGTACTTAGGAATGCTTGTTGTATTGGCTTATCATTACTGCTTGACTGAATTGATAACATGTTAACCTTTTCTTTATAGTTCCACTGAGTTGATCACTCACTCCCACGTTACGGGACAGTGTTGTACACACCAACCAGACTCTGTCTTAGTTGCAGGTGGTGGCGATGCCTACGAGGCGGAGCCGGACTTCGAGGATGACGAGGAGGTATTCTCTTACATGCAGTTTTCAGGCGGGTTCATGTGAGCCGTGTCCTGATCGACGGAAATTTCTGGGATGTTGACTAGATGACATTACACCTTTTGTATATTTTGGAATTGTCCATGTAATTATTTAACCTGGTAACATTATCACACTCTGGAGACTTACAACAGTTTATATATTTTATATATCTATCACAGTCTTCCGCTTGCAATTTCACTTGTTTCTAGAGTATGATATGTTGTTTTGGTATAATCCCATTCACGTTTCATGCACTAATACGGACAACATTTAATCATCATTTTCTATGTTGCATAAGTGATGCGTTGGAACTCGGGAGTTGGGCTCCTGCTCGACCCCCGATTTTCTGGGCGTTACACTTCTTTCCTAACAACTCCATCGAGGAATCAAGCTACGCAATACCGAGGAGCTTGGGAGATTTATTAACCAATCGATTGTGATGGCTCTCCCACCAGTCAGAGAAAGTATTTATTATTTAGGGTTGGTTTGGAAAGGTGGGAAGCTCAAAAGCCATTATAGTATAATGGAAAGCAAAATGAATGGACCGATATATATATATATATAAATTTGATCAACAATGGTTGAGAGAAAGAGGGGTGATTGTACATTTTCTGAATGAATGGGCAATAAGTGCATTGGATGAGACTGAATTGTTGAGTAAGTAAATTCAGATAATACTGCTTGATTCCTGCCTTGACATTTTTGCCAGTACCGTCATGGGGAATTTTCCTGCATATGAGGTAACTTTCCCAGGAGAGAAGCATTTGAGATGTTGATTGTTCATCGTTATCTTCATAACGGCCTGTGAACCAAGTTGGGCCGAATTCTTTGAAGTAGAAAGGGGTAAAAGTTCGGTTACATTTACCTTTATTGAGAGGAAAGAATAAGGATTCTATGTAACCAGAGAATGTGCGGATCTCCAATGGAAAATGAATAACACGGTGACCATAAGAAGTATAAACAATATCAGAGGGGATGTGAGAATGTACAGGAGTATAGTGGAGATATTTGTAGATCCACATTTGAAGAAGTCATACTAGTCCTCCGCCAAGAAATGGACCCTTGGTGGTTAGTTCATAGATGCCTTTGTATAGGTGGCCGAGCATAAAAAGCGCAAGGGAAAGTTTTCAACCCCGTGTGAGCGCCTCAACCAGTTGGATGTAGTCGGTGGTGATTTGGGGAGAATTCATACAAAGCAAATGACGACATATCTAGAGCAATGAGAAGGTGTAACATCCCGGATTTTTACCTACCTGAGATTAGACGTCCTTAGGCAATGGGTTGCTCCTAACACCTTATTAATTCGTCAGAACTGAACCCCACAGTCTAAAATCGCTTCTGAACCCATTTCCTTCACAAATCTCACCCTTCACTACCTTATTCTTTCAATTCTTCTAAGCACTTTCATCCTAGACACTATTCTAAACTAGCTAAGTAGTATAACTTGGATCACTTTATATACAAACTACAAAGGCCCAGGTACCACCTCAGACAGAAATCATACAAGACTAAATCCTTTAGAAATTAGGCAAGAATTAGCTAGTGCTAAACTAGAGTACCTGTGAAATTAGCACCAATCGCTTTAAATATGATCTGCAAGACCCAAAACTTGTAGAATCATCGATGCTACAGTACCCTATAATCTAGGATCAATCTCATTACCCAGCTGCCCTCGGGAGCATCTCGAAACTCCGTATCGGATCTGGACCACACGTCGGAAGTCCGATTAACACGAAGTTAAGGAACTAGGACCGCCTCGCTGGGCTTGACAACCATCTCAAAAATCAGGTCCAGCCGATGTCTCACGGCCATTCGTTTGGATCCGGAGCGAGGGAGTGTGAAAAACACTATTCCCTTTACAAAATAAATATCTGGAATAGTGATCTGGCACCATTCGCTTGCGCATCAGTATTAAGCAACCAGACCGTCAGAATCAGACCAAATTACACCCTCGGATCAGGAAAAATTTTAGGAACATTTACATGTACTTGGAATTTCGGATCGTGGCCCACTGACCGTTGAACTGAAAGTGGTCCGCCACGTACGATCTGGAAATCCGATCGAGTCGAAAACGTAATCCCACATAGATCCATATGTGGTGAGCTTAAGTCTAACGTTTGACTCAAGAAGGGCCACCAGAACCTCTCTTTTGGGCTGGAAAAGTGACGAAATACCTATATTAGCAGTAACCCTTGAACAGGAGTCTATTTCGGTGAGTTTTGAGACTATATAAGGACCTTAAACCCTCTCTCATGGCAGCCATACGAATTTGGGATTTGAGAGAGGGAAAAGAGAGAGAAAGTGAGAGAGAAGTGGGAGGATCTCCCTACTATCGTTCCCTGCCACCACACGGGCTGCACCATCCCTTTCTTGACGCTTTTCTCAGCATTTTCGGTGTTGTTTCTAGGTAAGAAACCCTAACCCTAATCTGTTTTGGGATTTAGACTATTGTAGGTTGTGAAATAGCTAACCTATTTCGTTCTATAGGTTGTCAAACTGCCGAATACGGAAGCTTAGCAAACCTATCGATTCCGTTGCGATTCTATGACAAAAGGTGCGGACTTTAGGTGTATAGGTTATGGTTTTCAACGCTTTCAATGTCAGATAATGATAGATTCATGATCTGCATGTAATTGCACATGTACAAAGTGCTGTCTATTTTCCGTTTCGATTAAAGATGAAAAATATGGAATTCTACATATTCTAGGTATTTGTAGAAAATACCGTATATGTATATTTTTTGGAAATGTGTTTGACATGTTTATTTGTTGTATGGATATACGATATATGGATAAAATACTTATTTGGCGAAAGGATTCGCCTAAATACATGTTTTACTTATATACACTATGTATGTTGAAATTGTGTATTCTAGAAAATACTGTATACGTATAAATTTTGGAGATGTATGTATCATGATTATTTGCTGTAGTAGTATATTATACATGGATAAACTACTCGCTTGGCTAAAGGATAGCCCTAATACATGTTTTGCTAACATGCACCATGTGTGTCGTAATAGTGTCTTCTAAGTGTTTGTGAAAATGACTGAATGAGTATTGAATTCTCATTCGTGCTCGCCATGACTAATTGTCATGGATTCATGATTGTTGTATTGGCGATACCCCTCTGACGAAAGGATTTACCCTAAATCACGCCACGGCCAATATACACTATATATGCTAAAATGTGTGGCCCAAGTGTTTGTGGAAATGACTGAATGAATATGGAACTTGGATTCCTGCTTGCCATGGCTATCCGTCGTGGGTGTACGCGTGTTATGATTGGGGCAACTCCCTAGTGAAAGGATTTGGCCTAATGCCTATGTGATCGACATATGTCATGTATGTTGATGTATGTTTGTTTAAGTGTTTCTTGAAATGTCTGAATAAGTAGTAGTTAGCAAATTGTAATGTATAAGGGTGTTGAGATATGATTCTCAACCTCTTTTAACTATGTGTATGATCTCCTTTGATAGTTGTGTGATTAGGAATTGAACATATACAAACTCATGCTTGTGTTGTGATTCATAACATGCTCAACTGCTTCATGATTTTAACTATGTAATGCATATGTTTAAATTTATATTTACGTTGTATGATCCGTCATGGGTGACGGGGGAGTGGAGCAACGAGTGCGTGCAACAGCCCTGGCAGCCCTAAAAGGATAATACCAGACTTTGATTGTATGATTTGAATCCTGATCCATTACTGCTTTATCTATCTGCAATTGATTGTGTTTGGGGCTATGATTATGGCCCAGGCAATCGGTAACGGGATTGAATTCGTGGCTGAGATTCATTTGCCACGTGGGATGTGTTCGACGAACTCGAGTCGTGCGTTGCCTGTCGGCAGTGGCTAGGCCACACGAAGTTGTTTATGCACTTCATGTCGTGCAGCTCAACGGGCGATCGTGCTAGTCGAGCTCGTCAAGTAACCAGATCTGCCTTATTCATGTTCACCCTGTTTGGACGCTACTGCTTGAACCTAGGGTACCAAACTTACCAGTGAAACTCCCTTTTAACCATGGTACCTCGATCCGCTAAGACGCATGAGCTGGGCATGGTGGTATGGGACACCGTGGTCGAGCTGTCGGCCTACGCTGGGGCCATGTGCCTCCCCGTAGTGACCATTGTGCAACCAAACTCGTGAGCCGAATACGGTGGTATGGGACACTGTATTCGAGCTGTCGATACTTACGGTGAGAGCCGAGTATGGTGAGACTTGTACTCGTGCTGACGGGCGACGAGTCCTCCGTAGTATCTTCGAGTATACTCCAAGTGTCTGTGATTGGCGACGAGTCTTTCACAGCGACTAGAGTATGAGTGGAGCCGAGTACGGTGAGACCTGTACTCGAGCTGACAGCTAGTGATTGAGCCGAGTACGGTGAGACCTGTACTCGAGCTGACGGTCAGCAATTGAGCCGCATACGGTGAGATCTGTATCCGTGCTGACGGGTGACGAGCCCTTTGTGATGCCTTCACTAAGCCTCTCAAACCATAATATCGTATGAGATTAACTAGGATTGACGACCCTAGAATGGATCATGTTTGGGAATGATACAAGGGAGGTACCTTAGTTTCCCAATACTGCTGTTTGAAATGGACTAATAATAACTTGGTAATCATGATCATCATCGCACCGCATGTGCTTAGTAAATGTGACGCACTAAGGGAGTTAAGCATTCGCAAACGTAAGATGATGTCGCATGAGGGTGGTTTGGCAAGGGCATACAACATCATGTCATTTCATACTTGCATTAAATAAGAGTAGTTAGAATTGTTTGATTGTACTGCTTTATCATTACTGCTTGATTGAGTTGATAACATGTTAACCTGTGATTTACTGTTCCACTGAGTTGTTCACTCACTCCCACGTTACGGGACGGTGTTTGCAACACCAACCAGATTTGTTGAGTTTCAGGTGTTGGCGATGCTTATGAAGCAGAGCCGAACTACTACTATGATGTTGAGGAGGAGTTCTCCTACACGTAATCTCTGACAGGTCTATGAAGACCTGGTATTGTATTGACGGGGCTACGGTACTTGGGATAGGAGACATTACACTTCCTCACATTTGGTATATTTTAGAACTGTATTTGAAATTATTTAACCTGGTAATGTTATCACACTCTGGAGACTATTTATAGTTTATATATTTTATCTATCTATCACAGTCTTCCGCTTGCAAATTTAACTGTCTCTGGAGTATGATATATTGCTTTGGCTTAATCTCACTCATGTTCAATGCACGAATACAGTCAACATTCAAACATCATTCATTTTGTTGCATAAGTGATGTTCTGGAACTCGGGAGTGGAGTTTATGCTCGACCCCCGATTTTCAGGGCGTTACAGAAGGTTGTGTGTTCTTTATATTCTACTTGGCCTTAATGTTTATGGTACACTTACATAAAGTGTGAATAGACTATGCCAACCTTATTAGTGAAATGCATTGGTTTCTTTTGAGCGAAGCCTTGGAAGATTGCATCATTGAAGGGAAGAAGTTGGGTGAGAACAGGGATATCTGAAATCGTAGGACTCATAGGACCGTATCCAAAGAAGAATGTGTTGATGGATGGGCTCCAAAATGTCGACGTTGTGGTAAGAAGAGGAGGATTCAATGGATAGTCGTATAATGATGGTTTGATGCATTCATAGATGTTGGACTCTCTCCAAGAAGTTTCATATTGGGTAGCGATGCGATTGAACCAATCTTCCCATCCTAGTAGGGGTTTCAACTGGGATCATGGATTCTTTAGAGCATTGGAGGGTTCTGGGATTAGTTCAAATTGAATTAATATTGTTCCTCCAGGGTAGTTTTGGAGAAGAAGGGATCTAGTGAGCGGATTTCATCAATCTTGACTGTAGGAAGGAAAGTCGGTCTCAAGTAGTAGTAAATTTTGATTGGTGATTTGAAAATAATTTCGTTGGAAGACTTCTCGGAGAGGCCATCTAAGACATATACCAGATCGTCTTGTTGGAAGGTTGCAGGAGCAAAAGACGAGAAAGCCACCATTGCTAGAACGAGAAGGTGAACTTGAGTCTTAGAGATGAATGAATAAGGAATAAAGCATGAGGAGTGGACGAATGTTTTAAAAATAAGGTATATACTGGTCGAAAACCTAGAGCATTAATTATGGCATCATTATTTTCTCATTTGGTACAATGCTTGTACACTCGTCGCCACGGGAATAACTCTTTATTCGAAAAGGGTAAATCAGAATTGACATTCGGAATTATCTCAGTCATAGATTGTAACGCCTCGAAATTTGAGGGCCGAGTAAGAACTCGACTCCCAAATTCCCGGGTGCCACATATGCCCTAATGGGCCTCATCTGCAATTATAAATGAAGTATCCTGTGGGCAATGGAGAACTAAACCAAGCATAGAGTAACAATATCACATACGGAAATGTCAAATGCTACTTAAGGTAAACATTCAAACATAAGACCGAAATATCCAAAATAATATCCAACCAGGGGTCTAGTCCCATCCATACATACGACCCAAAATGACTAAAGCCCTGGCCCAATCCCACGATCGTCCACTGAACTAGAATGATCCGCCAAAGGTATGGAAGTACGCCCGCTCTTCCTTGTCGTTCATGCCGGTACCCTCCAGCGCATCCTACTCCATCATCCTTACATCTATGACGAGTTTTGGTTGGTGTTTTAAAACATCGCCCCAGAGTGGGAGTGAGTAGCTAACTCAGTGGTACCATTAACAATAAGTTACACAAGTTCTAATGCACGAGAGTAAATTTAGTGAAAGACATACATTCACATAACCCTAGATACTCTGATTAATGCAAATGCATGGTTTGATGATATGATGCATGCCCCTTACACGACACTCCCTCTTGCGACAACATTTAACGCTCGCAAACCAACACTCCCACAAGCGACCTCGACTGCCCAATCGCAAAAGTAGCCAATGCATGTAGTGCACATGTTAGTTGAGTTAATTAGTTAGGTTCATTCATCTAGCAGGTTGGGGAAACCAAGATACCCTGACGAATCGTTACCCTAATATGATCGAGCGGCTCTAATGGCCGTGGCCGTATGACACTCGCGATCCTTAGCCCTTGTGGGTTCGTCATTCCCATAGCCTTTAAGCTCATACAAAAATAGTTAGGACCTTAGAGTCCTGCTTGCTGTCACTATGGGGAGATTGCACCCCAGCATAGGCTGACAACTCGGGCATAGTGTCCCATACAACTATCCCTGGCTCATGAGTCTTTGGTGCTCACTGGTCACTACGGGGAGGTTCGTCACTCCAGCGTAGGCCGACAGCTCGGGCATAGTGTCACATACCACCATCCCCGGCTCATGAGTCTTGTGGGCCACAAATTATGGTTATCAATGGGCGCATATGTTACAGGGTACCTCAGGTTCAATCAGGCATGTAAAATCATGGTTAACATATGAGGACGACCAACCAGTGGACTAATTTGCCCCCACGAGACAAACCACAGACTGTACTACCTGAGAACAACGTCTCATGTAGTCCAACTACGATCGGCGACTCGCAGTTTGGCTAGTCGGGCCAGACTTGCCCATGGGCTAACCCAACGGAAAGGTTGCCTAAAAGAGTTCCGGTTGGTTGGCCGATCCACAAGGGGCATGTGCGCAAGTATATAGCATATATTTAACAATTCTAGGAACAATTTCAACAAGCGACTAGCATATTTCAAAACCTCGACAATATGGACAATGATACACTAGATCCCACAAAGCATCCGCATGTGACAAGGTCAATCTTACAAGATCAGTAGCAATGGAGATCAAGTTCAACATATTTCAGCAATTCAACAAAATGGACAGTCATACACCCAACTCACACCAATTCAATTGCATGTGCCAACATATGACATAACAAATCAGCAACATAGGGGAAGTCAAGTGCAACAAAATTCAGCAATTCAACAAGTGGACAACAATTCACCCAATTACATGTGATGAATTTAAGGTACAAAATCTACAACATTGGGGAATTGCACATGCAATTTCCTAAATTGACCAAAAATTCAGCAATCTACATATCAAGGAACCTCGAGACCTAAATCTCTCTCCCAATTTTAGGAAAATTCTACGCATGGGTCCTAAACCAAACAATACATAAAATTCAGTAACATGCACACATAGTTTCCACACAAAATCACTATGATTTACGCTAGGCACGATAATCGGCCACCTAAAAGTAATGGTCCACACCTATTGTCAATTTGGGGTTCTTGGAGTCGCTCTAGCGTCGACGGGTCTGCAAACTTGACGTGCTGGAACCCTGCGTCATACGAAATCCACTATAAGGTGCATGCATGTGGCTTATAACTAGGGAGAGATGGATTGGAGTCCGAATCTTACCTTGGATCGGACGTAGCTTGTTTCTATGGCTATCGGGTCGGGGTTTTCGGCAATGTAGGGTGTAGGTGCGTGGAATTTCAGTCCCTAAGCACCACATGCACTATACAACTCTCCCTCTCCTTCTCTCTCCTCTCTCTCTCCTCTCTCTCTCTCTCAGCTGCTGAAATTTTAGTGGAAATGAGAGAGAGAAAGGCTTAAGAGTTTATATACTCAAAAATTTAATCAGTTGGCCCTAGGTTTCATTAATTACTTCAAACGGCCTTGTGGGGCCCATTTCTGGCTGTTGGGGCGACCTTGATGGCCCCCTGGCCCATCTAATTCATGGGACAGGTGCCTCATGGCTCAATAAAGGGCTTGGTAGAGTTTGATGGCAAACGGATGTGGGGTTTTGCCGCAATGGTCCAATTTGTGATCAATGATCACCGATCCTCGATCAAGGGTCAGATTTTTGTGGGCGAGCACAAGAAAATATCTTTAGCCTTCGATGAAAGTTTAGAAGAGATCCGATGGCTGAAATGCCCTAATTCATTGATTCAAGTAGCGGGGCCATTTGATTTAAAATTCCAGATTTTTATTCTCAAGTTAGGGCGACTTGCATTTTACAAGTGTCGACAGGACGGTGTGATTTGTTAATTTTCGGGTGTCATCCGAGTCTGTCGTCTGCGATGGACCACAAGCCCAGTGAAGCCCATGGCCTCCTAGAGTTTCAAAAATTCCTGCCCTTTCTTGGGCGATGCACAACCTGTACAAGCAGTAGCCAAGTACAATTGGGCTGACCGACTCTACGGCCCGTGTTTGGCCTGAACGTAATTGGATTCAATCACATTAGTGTCTTAATTGGGATTAATTTATTGTTAATAAATCCACACGTGCAATCAAATCGTACGGTTTTGCGTCAATTCACACGTGGATGCCTCAGGACATTGTTCCGATTGGGTAGGGTGTTACATAGATGGTAGCTGAAGCGTTGCCAAATGGTTCAAAGGACGACTACATTTATGAGGGGTCATACGTCGCTTTCACTTATTACCCAAAGGTGAAGTGACTTGGGGGGGCAATGTTCATCCCTATTTTTACCAATTCCTACAAGAGTTAAGTAGGAAAGGTTGCATGTAATCAGGAGGGAGTTGCCTGGTGTATTTGAAGATCTTCATAGATATATGGAGAGAATTTTGCTTCAATACAACTGGTGTTTATCGAGCAGTGTCACGTCATCCATTAAGAGAAAGTGATCGAGCGAAGAGTGGTCGTGCTAAAGCGGCTATTAGGACAGATGACAGGTTTAGAAGGAAAGCAATTAGTACTAAAACAGTTATAGCAACTGTCAGAATGTGGGAAGCATCTAGATGAGCGATCTAATGCTATAAATAAAGAAAGAAGTCAACATAAGAAAGGGTCTCATGCCATCCAAACCAAGCCAAACCAATTATATTTTTCAATTAATGGTCAATTACATTCCTTAGTGTAATCTTTACTTTTATCATCCGTTTACATTCCTTAATATAATATGTAGCAGTAATAAAGTAGTTGTTAACTTTAGTTGTAATTCGAGTATATGCTCATACACTGGATTTAATTCTAGTATCAAGCGAAGTTCTCAATCTAAGGAAGTGTTCTATAGTTGTTCTCCGGGACCGATTGTAAGATTATTTTTTTTTACCTGCTTGGCCTATACTGAAGAGAAAAAGTCATTTCATACGGAATGTAGAGGTTTGACCCATTTTTAAAGGATGAACCCACCCTTTGACTATAACATGATCATCTTAAGCAACCCTATGAAAGTATAGGCGGCCAACTTATTAGAACTCAGTCATATACAGCCGATTTATAACATACATGCCTATCTTGGTGCTCGGGGTCGTAGTTGTTCAGTTTGAATTGAGCCGCACATTCAATTATGGCACACCAACATTAATCATGTGATCCAATTTGAAATCGAACCACAACACCAATTATCAAGCGGACCATATCATAAAAAATAGTGGTGATTGACGATTAATGAGCCACAAAAGTTTTGGATTAAGCTTATATTTGTTTTTTCCCTTCATCCAGGCTTACGTGACCTTATCAACAAATTGGATGGTAAATAATCACTACCAAAACATTAAGGTGCGCCCTAAGAAGTTTTAATTGTAGGAAATTGTATGGTTCACCTGATAATTAAATCTGCTTCATTTTTGGGGTAATGCCTTAAAATGATATGGACGACATGGATACATAATACATACATCAAAGGTGGGCCCCTGTTCATAACCCCAAGTGTAGGGTCGCGATGTAGTAATAATCTCAGTGAGACCGAGGTCAAATCCACAGGGACTAATCTTGCGTGTCTATTCAGTAATTAGAATCAAAACTAGGAGAAGATCTAACCTAAATCAGGAAAGTAAGGAGTAATTGTGAGATGATGAATTTAGAAACTTAAGAATTTAAAGGTGGGAACTAGGGTTTCTATGGATCCACTTGCAGCTACTAGGATGTTTCCTTATTTGATTCAAGACACTCAATTGGAGTTGGAGTCCTATCCTATCCAATTGGAAGATATTCAATAAGATCAGATCTGAACTTCCATTGACCTAATTCTCAAGTGGTGAAAATTGTGAAGAATGGAAGTGATTTCATCACCTAACCATGCCCAAGGGACTATGGTAGACAACAGGATATACCAATCCAACAACCAACATGGGAGAATTGTGAAGAATAAAACGGATTCCATCACTCAACCATGCCCAAGGGACGATAGAGAACAACAAGATTTCCTATTTTCACAAACTCCGAATGGAAAAAGAAGATACTTCAAGCTATTATAAATCTATTGTAATTTCAGTGACAACAAACCATTAAAAACTAAAAGTATTCCTTAAATATCAAATTAGAATCAAAGGAGTTCAACAATAACAAGAATCAAACAAGAAAAACATCTCAACCATGCTACAAGCTTCACCCCTTAGCCCTAACTAAGGGATCTAGCCAACCATAGACATGAATGGATTAAAAACCCTCGAAGAAAGCATTAAAAACTAAGAAGAAGGGAATAAGAACTATTGGGAAGTGGCTTTGCCCTTTTGCTCTACTTCTCCAAACCCTAGCTATCCTAGAAAGACTTAAGAAACCCCTATTTATAGGCAAAGTTATGCAAAATCGTAAAATCGGATCAAATTTACACAGTCTACGTAAACACTACATAATTGGTTTGATGTCATCAAACACCCTTCGATGTCATCGAAGGGGTTTGAAGGAAGTCGCGCCTTTTCTTCTTTCGCACTACGTAAGTCTCTGTGTCACGAACCATCCTTCGATGTCATCAAGCAAATCTTCGATCCATCGAACAGGTCTTCGAGTCATCGAAAATGTGTCCAAAACAATCCAACGAGTTACTTCAATTTCTTCAATAAATTTGATGCCATCGAGCAGTTTTCGATGTTATCAAGCAACTTCCTTCGAGTCATCGAACATGTCTTCGATTGATCGAGAAGAGTACCCAATATGTCCAGCAACCAACTTGAATTTTCCTCATAAATTCGATGTCATTGACCAGTGTTCGATGTCATCGAGCGGATCTTCGATGTCATTGAACGGTTCTCAATGACACAGTCTTTGTGATTTATGCGCTTGTTCTTTCGACTTCCTTCCTTCTCTACTTGATTTTCTTGGATCTTGGAGTCTTGAAATCTTCAATTTTGGTCTCTAAAGATCTCTTCTTTGCTTTGGTAATTCTTGAGCACTAAATCCATGCATTTAGCATTCTTTTCAATCCAAGCTCTTAATTTACCTTGCAACACAAACACATGTAAAGTATACCATTAAGCCATATTATGTTTGTAAAACCAAGAAATAAATGGGGGATAATATGCAATATTTGACCCTCAACAGCCCCCACAATAACCTGATGATAAGGGCCACACTGTATCGGGTGAGGCCGGGGTATCACATAATCCTAGGGCTAAAAGTCGAGCAGGTTGGGTCGGATTGGTGCTCGACCCTAACCCAACCCAACCCAAGGTTCCTATATCTCAACCCTAACCCAACCCAACCTTGGGTTGGGAATTCTTAACCCAAGCCCAACCCATGCGAGCTCGGTCTGATTGGTCGGGTGGATACATGCTAATATTTTCGTTATTATATTAGTTTATTATATTTCAATACGTGTCTTTTTTTTTTCTTAGGATTTAATTAATTATATATATATATATATATAATTATTTATCATAAAGAACTTCATTTTTTTTTATAAACAAACAAGCTAAAATATAGGACAACTACTTTAAAAGTAGTGTTGTGTAGCATACAATTTATTTAGGAGAGAGAAATTTGACATATCTTGTTAGCTCGAGTCATCGGAAATGGCGTGGACCAATGAGACGCGACGACGCTGGAATTTCATGTGCCTTCAACACTGATGATCTACACTCAATTATAATTTATAAGTAACTTATATATTGATTGGGTTCGGGTTGGGTTAGGCAATCCGAGACCTCAACCTAAGCCTGACCCAACTTTTATCGGGTTAGTGTTTATATAGCCTAAGCTCGAGACCAAACCCGATACATCCTGCTCGAGCCCAACTGTAACACCTTGAAAATCGGGGGTTGAGCAAAGCTCAACTCCCGAGTTCCAACGCATCACTTATGCAACATAGATTATGATGATTATGATGAGTGCATTCGAACATGAGTGAGATTATACTAAAACAGCATATCATACTCCAGGGATAACTAAATTGAGCAAGCGGAAGACTGTGATAGATATATAAAGTATATAAGTGGTTTTAAATCCCCAGAGTATGAATATGTAACATGGCTGAATATATATAGGTTTTGTGTCAAATTATACAAAATACCAATATGTAAATGTCCAAATAATCCAAAAATTCCTGTAATCCCGTCGAATTAGCACGAGGTCTACATAGACCCACCTAAGAGTTGAACGTAGGAGAATTCTTCCTCCTTATCCATGAAAGTCCATTTCAGCTGTATAGACTCTGTCACTACCTGCATCTAAACCAGAGTCTGGGTGGTGTTTTAAAACACCGTCCCAGGTGGGAATGAGTAAGTAATTCAGTAGAACAATAAAGCAAAGGTTAACATGTTATCAATTCAGTCAAGTAGTAATGATAAAGCAATACAACGATCATATCCTAAGTACTCTTGTTAATGCAGGAATGATATGCGTAATGATGCATGCCCTTGCCTGCACTCCCTCTGCGACATCATCTCACGATCGCGGCATGCACCCCTTCCACTGTACTCAACTTCAACGCTAAAGGCACATGCAAATGCGGTGCATGTACGCCATTAGCCAAGTTATTAATTAGACTTATTCATACAGCAGGTTTGGGAAGCTAAGGTACCTCCCTTTATATCATTTATCCAAACGATGATCCATCTAGGGTCGTCAATCCTAGTTAATCACATATGATAGGCAAGTTATAGGGCAACGTCACCCCCGATTTAAAAGAGAAGTGGACAGGCAAGTTCAGGTCACTACAAAGAGGCTCGTCACCATCAGCGTAGGCCTTAGTTTATACTCGAGGTCACTACGGGAAAGGCTCGTCACCTTAGTGTATGCCGACAGCTTGAATACAGTGTCTCATACTACCGTATTCGGCTCACGAGTTTGGGTTGCTCACTAGTCACTATGGGGAGGCTCGTCGCCCCAGCGTAGGCCGACAACTCGACCACGGTGTCCCATACCACCATGCCCGGCTCATGAGTCTTAGCGGATCGAGGTACCAAGGTTAAACGGGTTTTTCACTGGTAAGTTTGGTACCTTGGGTTCAAGCAGTAGCGTCCATACATGGTGAACATACATTGGGCCAATCGGGTTACTTGACAAGCTCGACTAGTACGAGCGTACGTTGAATTAATCGACATGAAGCACATATGTACTCCTCGTGGCCTAGCCACTATTGACAATCAGCGTACGACTCGGATTCCTCGAACATATCCGTCGTGGCTAAAACAGTTCGGCCACTGATCGTAAACCATTACCGATTGCCTGGACTACATCATAGCCCCGATCACACTCCAAGTAATAGCATTCCCGTATAGTAGTCATAACAGGATTTAGCAACCAACTCATGCATTTCAATCATTCAAGCATTCTATAAACACATGGTGAACATGACATCGCACATGTACATTTCATACATAAATCATTAAGCCTAATGTAAATTACATGAAGAAATCTATTTTAAACACTCAGGTAATTGAGGATCTCATCCCAAAACCTTTAATAAATACATTTCATCGAACAATTACTCATTCAGGCATTTTATCAAACACCTAGACTACACACTACAACATACATGTAATATATTAGTTATAACCTATATTATGGCGAATCCTTTCACAAAGGAGTCGCCACACATACAACGATCATGTATTTTTAATTAACAAGCATGACAAGCACAACTCAGAATTCCATATTCATTCAGACATTTCAATAAACACATGGAATGCATTATATTATACATAATTCATATATATGTGTAAGATGCTGAAAACGTTGTATCTAGGCACATGTGATAGCAAGCAAGTCAGTCATAAACCATTACTGACATTGAAAGCCTTGAAAACTATAACCTAAACATTTATAGTCCGCACCTTTCATCGGTAAACCTGTACCGAGCTCGGTTTGAACACTAAGTTCTCGTCTACGGCACAACGACAACCTATAGCATGACATAGGTTAGGTATTCCACCATTTACTCTATTTGAATCCTTAAAACATATTAGGGTTAGGATTTCTTACCCAAAAACGGAATCAGAATCGCCGGTATAGCAACACGGAAGCGGTGGTTAAGCACGTGGAGTGGTGGGATCGAATCCCAGGAACGATCCCTCACACTCTCTCCTACTTTCTCTCTCTTTCCTTCTCTTTCTTCTCTCTTCTCTCTCATAGGGTTTAAAATTCGTATGGAATGAGAGAGGGGTGGGTTGAGGCCCTTATATAGGCCCAGAACTGATGGAAATGGCCCCAGGGCCATAATATACTTAAGTTATAGCCAAACGGTGGCCGTTTCAATCTAACGGGGCACATCTGGAGGCCCCTTTTCTACGTACGGTCTGGAGTAAGTCCCCTGACATTGGATGTAGGTCCAGTTAAGTTTTCGGTCCGATTGAATTTACAGATCGACCGCGGAGGATCAGTTTCAGTTCAACGGTCACCGTTACTCGATCAGGGCCACAAGTATACTGACATGTGTTGGAGATTTTTCCTGATCTAAGGGTGTAATTGGGTAAGAATCTGACAGTTTGAAACCTTAGATTTGACTTGCAAGCGAACGACTCAATTCACTTAAGTTTCAGTTCGCTTTATAAAGGTATTCGCGTTTCTCACACACTTCGCTCTTGGCTCAAGTTGTGTGGTTCGGGATACTATTTGAACTTAATTTTCGGGATGGTTGTCAAGCCCAATAAGGCGGTCATAACCGTATAGTTTCGCGGTAATCGGACTTTCGACGTGCGGTCCAGGTCCGATACGGAGTTTCAATGTGCTCCGGAGAGCAATTGGGTTTTGAGATTGATCATATATTTCTAGGTAAGGTTGGGTTAGTGATTTTAAAGGTTTTGGGTCTTGTAGTTTATATAGAAAGTGGTTCAAGCTAATTCTATTGATTATTCAGTTTAGTACTTAACTAAATTATGCCCTAATTACGACAGAATATGGTCCTCGGGCAGTTCTACGCCTCTTGTTGGCAATTTTAGTTAGTATACTATTTTAATTATTTTTTTAGTAGTTCATCATTAAGTTTACTTCATCTCTACAAAATTTCATTAGATTTCGTGTTGTAAAAAAATTCTAAAAATTCTAGAAGTAGTAGTTGTCCGAACCAATAATTTTCGAATAATTGTCATAATGACTTATATTTAAGTATATTAAAATTTTTATTATATTTTTCTCTTATTGTTATATGAAACTAGACTTATCAAGCTTCAATTTAGCTTTTGAATCACCTAAATTGGAGTTATAACGACGGAGATATGACTTTTTGAAGTCGATCGAAAAGTGCAGAAAATCTGAAGCAAGGGTCTACCATAACTTGGTGCTCTGGCGGCGCACCGCCGACCTGGCGGTGGCGCCGCCTGCCCACTGTGGTGTCTAGTGGTGTTTTGCCACTGAATTTTGAAATGAGTTTATCTTGCACTTTGGAATGAGTTATTCGACGTGCAATATATGATTTTGGGGTAGGATAAGCTGAGCTATCCAAATAACCTATTTATTTTGTGAGATTCCATAAGGTTAATGGTCAAAAACTCAATTTATTTATATATTTACTATTTATAGTAAATTTTAGTTTAAGTATTGTTCATCATCATTTAAACTTTAAGATTAATATCTAATATGAAAGTACTTAGAAAAATTTAAGAATAAGGTGGTGAAAAGTGAGATTTTGAAGGAAAAGGGTTAAAAGGGGATTTTAGACTTCGAGATTTGAGTTTGAGAAGTTAATAAGGGATTGAGATCGACCCATTACCTAAAGACGTCTAACTCCAGGTTGGCAAAAAATCTGGGGCGTTACACCAACCCAATGTCGAGTTGGTCCGGTTGAACTTAGGGGTGTACATCGAGTCGAACTGAGTTGAGCTAGCCGCAGCTCGACTCGACTCAGCCACTAGCTGACCTCAGCTCGAACTTGGCTCGGCTTGGTCCTCTAGCCCGACTGGCCAGCTCGGCTTGGCTCGGTTTGCAGCTCGGGCCAGTTCGAGCCAAGTTTGAGCCAAGATCGACCCGAGTTCGCATGTGCAGCATTTTCACAAACACCTAGACTACACCTTCAAAATCCCACTGTATGTAAAATAGTTACAATGGTTTTTACAGGTATTTTATCAAACACCTTCTAAGCAACATACAAATCAAGAAAAAAGGGTATTTGTTTCATATACATACCTTTCTTGCCACCAGCCACACTTCGTTGAGTCGTTTCATCAAACACTTGGTGAGCAACATCAATATCAAAGTAATCAAGTCACCGAACTGGTTCGATCCGAGTTCGATTCGAGCTGGGTTCGATCCAAGTCGAGTCGAGCTGGGGCCAGCTCAAACTCGACTCAAACTCATTTTCGAGCTCAAAAAATCAGTTCGACTTAGCTCGAACTTAGTCGAATCAAGCTTTTTCGAGTCGAGTCGAGCGAGCTAATGTTGAGGGTCAAATATTGCATATTATCCCCCATTTATATATTGGTTTTATGAATATGATAATGCTTAATATTCTATTTTACTCATGTTTGTATTGCAAAGTGAATTTAAGAGCTTGGATTGAAAATAGTGCTAAAAGCATGGACTTAATGCTCAAAAATCACCGAAGCAAGGAATGGATCTTAGGAGACCAAGGTTGAAGAATTCACATGCCAAACATCCAAGAAAACCAAGTGAAGAATGAAGAGAATCAAAGATTTGAAGTGAAGAAAAGGAATCTTGAAATCGTCCTAAAAAAGCGTATTCTGAAACTCTAAGTCATTTTGTGAAATTGCGCAGAGTGAAGTCTATTTTGGAAAACTACGCAAAATGAAGTCTATTTTAGCAAACTGCGTAAATTTGAGGCGGTTTCCAGAGTTTTCTAACTAGGTGCGAAAGTTGAAATTCCATAACCTTAAATAAGACTCCCTAGGATGTTCCTAGGTATCTTTTAAAGTTTAAGGAGTGAAGCAAATGGGTGAAGAAGCCGTCGCCACGAGTTTTTCTTATTCTTCCTTAGTTGTTTTTATGTTATTCTTAAGAGACTTTGGTCCAATCATGTCTATAGTTGACTAAACCTCTTAGCCTTAGCTAAGAGGTGAAGCTTGTGGCATGATGGGATGTTTCTCTTGCTTTAATTCATGTTTATGATGAACCTTATTTGATTCTAATTTGATTTTAAAGGAATACTTTCAATTTTTAATGATTTATTGTGACTTAAATTATAGTAGATCTGCAATAGCTTTGAGTATCTTCTTTTTCTTACTTTGAGATTGTGGGATTGGTAAATCTTGTTGTCGGCCATTGTCCCATGGGCATGGTTTGGTAATTGAATCCCTTCCAAGTATCACAATTCTTCTCCTTTGAGAATTAGATCAATGAAAGTTCAGATTTGGTTTTATTGATATATCTTCCAATTGGATAGGATAAGACTTCAATTCCAATTGTGTTACTTGAATCAAGTAAGAGGGCTTCCTGATCACTACAAGTGGATCCTTGGCACCCTAATTCCCCACCTTTAAATTATTAGACTATTCACAATTACTCTCTCAAATACTTCAAAATTAGTTTCACATGTTCTTCTAGTTCTACTTTTAGTTAATTTCAGAAACGTACAAGTTTTAGTCCCTGTGGATTCGACCTCGGTCTTGCCGAGATTATTACCACATCGCGACCCTACACTTGGGGTTGTGAACAGCTAACCGAGATAGCTCAGTTCGTGTACACCCCTAGTTGAATCTGTCCAACTTTCAGCCCTAGGCAAAATGGATGCACGGCGTGGATAACCCACATACATTCATAGCAGGCCCAACTGAGTTTACTCAATACAATAAAAAGCGTATTGAGTAACTCTGTGCGCAATCCTATTTCTTTTCTTCTGGTATAATCATCGTGAGATTTAGATCCACCTTAAACCGATATTGAAAAATATGACGAAAGGCATAACTAAAACACATATATCATGGTAGGGCCCACAGAGCATTGTCGAATAGGGCTGAAAGTTGGGCAACGGGTTCGACCCGACCGACCCGTGATTGACCTGACATTGGGATGGGCTCGGGTAGGATGTATTGGTCCGATCTCATGCTTAAGCTATACAAACACCAACTCGATAAAACTTAGGTCGAGTTGAGGTCTCGGGTTGTCTGACCCAAGCCGAACCTGACCGATATATAAGTTACTTATAAATTAAAAGTGAGTGTGGATAGTTTGTGTTGAAGGCACAAAAAATTCTAGTGCCGTCGGGTCTCAATTGTCCACGTCATTTCCAATGACTCGAGCTAACAAGATACGCTGGATTTCTCTCTCCCAAATAGATTGCGTGCTATGCAATGTGACTTTTAAAGGAGTAGTTGTCCTATATTTTAGCTTGTTTTTTTTTAGAAAAAAAATGTTTCTTACGATGAATAATTACATATATAATTATAAAATCATAGATATAAAAAATAAGTCCTATATTGAAATATAATAGACTAATGTAATAACGAAAATATTAACATTTATACACTCAACCAACCCGACCGAGCCTGCTTGGGTTGGGCTTGGGCTTAAAATTTCCAACCCGAGGTTGGATTGGGTTGGGATAGGGTTGAGGTATAGGAATCTTGGGTTGGGCTAGGGTTGAGTACCAACCAGACCCAACCTGCCTGAATTTCAACCCCAGTTTTTACATATCATTTTAGTGGTTGAGTCCAAAATAGAGGTATATAGAAAGCTCAAGTGGACCACACCAAAAGAAACAGTGGGAATAATGACTTCCACCATTGAAACCATGCTAAGGCTCACAGTGATGTTTATTTGTCATCCAACCTGTTTATAAGATCACGTAGACATGGATGAAGGGAAAACACAAATATCAGCTTCATCCAAAAATTTTGTGGGCCCTAAGAAATTTTCAACAGTAGAATTTCAATTCACACTGTTTCCATGGTGAGGTCGACTTGAGATTTGGATATATTTCATTTTTGGGCTCAAGCCATCAAATTATCTGTTAAAATGGATGAACAGAGTAGATAAAATATGTAAATCAAGGTGGACCCCACAGAGTTTACTAAGCGTAGTGAGGTCTGCTTCGAGAAGAAAACAGAGGTGAGTGAACGCCGGTCATTAAAACTTCCCAGTGCCCACTGTAACGTTTATTTGCCATTCCTGTTGTTGATGTCTCACAGACCTACACGCAGGGAAAACTTCCCAGTGCGCACTGTAACGTTTATTTGCCATTCAACCTGTTGTTGATGTCTCACAGATCTACACGCAGGGAAAATATCAGAATCATCCAAAACTTTCGTGGCCCGAGGTAGTTTTTAACGGTGGGCGTTCAATCGCTGTTTCCTTTGGTGTGGTCCAGATGAGATTTAGATCTGCCTCATTTTTGGGTCCACGATATAAAATGATCCGGAAAAAATGATGGACGGCATGGATAAAGCACATACATCACGGTGGGGTCCGTAGAGCACCATCCAGTAGCTACTGGCTACTGACAGCGTCAGTAGGCAATCCACGTCTTGGAGGAACTCTGCACCAGGATCCGTACAGGTAATTCGCGTTACAGGCAGAAACTTGTTTTCTTCTCTCAAAAAAGAAGAGGAAACAGAGTAGAGAGAGAGAGATGAAGAAGTACGGTCTGCAGCTGAGGGCTCCACCGTCGCAACAGAAGAAGCAGCCGCAGCAGACGCGACCTCCTGCCGCTGCCTTCCTCGACGACGACGACGATGACGTTGAGAGAGAGATCGCTCGCCATGCAACCAAGAACAAGGCCCTCAAAGATGTAACTATTTCACATCTACCCCCTGTCTTCTATTTCAGTATTTCTCCATCTTCCATGGTTTGGATGCCCTATGCCATTCTCATCACTGCAATTCTTTTCATGCATTTTCTCTTATATTACGGCTCCTCTCTATACATTTCAGATCGAGAACCAGCACAAGAAAGCATTGGAAGAGGATCCTTCTGTCTTCGACTACGATGGTGTCTATGACGACATGAAACAGAAGATTGCCCGCCCTCTTGCCCAAGACCGACAAGAGAGAAAGGTATTGGCGACACTCGTTTTCAAGTGCTAGTGAAAACAATGCTTTGGAATGAACATATATAACTTTTTTTTTAATAATATTTTTTAATTGATATTTATCGGTCGGTTGGAACTTTTGAACCGCTTCTTTGAATTTCCATATAAATTTTGTGGGGGATTATTTCCTTCTGCAAGGACAAGGCTTAGCTGATGCACTGAATTAGTGGACCGCATCTTGGATGATTACTAAATTCGTTTATTGTAATCAACCTATGTAGTAGACTATTTGATAGCGCTTGATTGTAATCAACCTATGTAATAGTCTATTACATCACGCCTCTGGATTTGGGAGAAGAAATGAGATGGGGGATGCTGTCCTCGATTTTGCTATGGTATACAATCTAGCTCTAGGAAACACATACTTTAAAAAGAGAGACGAACATTAAATAATTTTCAAAAGTGAATCATGTACAAGCCAAATAGGTTTCTTTCTACTTAGGAGATTAGAATGATCAATATATAAGGATTGAACGGTTACCCTAGGAGAGAGCCTAATTGTGGAACATAGGTCAGTGGTTATGGGTGTCTACATTAAGGACCTGTTTGGATTCATGGAAAGTACGGGAAATAAAATAGTGTTTCCCATGAAACTCACTTTTCTTTGTTTGTTAAGCCTTTCTTTGTGGGAATTTGTGAAAAATGCCATTTCCCACTTTCTATCTTTGTAGGAAAATAAATGAACTTAATTTTCCACCTCCACCCCGAAGAAATGCATTTTCCCATGGTGGAAGGACAATTGGTTTCTTAAGGGTTAAAGCCCAAATGTACTACTATCCATGTTCAATTACCTCACATGTGCTAAATGAGATGTTGTCCATCTTCAGTCATGCCCCACACATTCCATTATGCCACATGTGCCACATTCATCTTATCTTATGCCCCACATGTGTAAAGAGCCCCCAATGTTCTAATGTGCCACATATGTCACCATCCATCTTCTCTTTCACCCCACATGTACCACCATTTATCTTACTTGTGTTGTGCCCCACATGCACCAATGTGCCACACATGCCATTGTCTATCTTCAATTCTCCAAATATGCCATGTGCCAATGGTGCCAATGTGTACAAGTATCATCATCTAGCCTTAGTGCCCACATGTCAAATGTGCCAATGCATGTCTTGTGCCACATGTGCCACTGTACAACTTCAACAATTTCACATGTACCGTGTGTGCCACAATTCAGCTTCAAGTGCCCACATATACCGTGTATGCCAAATGTGTTACTATTCATCTCTAAGCATCCCACATGCGTCACATGTGCTAATCTAGCACTTGCTAGTGACTACCTAAAATCCTTTGTAGAAAAGTTTTTTGTTTTGCCAAACAACAAACATGAAATTTGATTCTAAATTTCTGCGAAAATCTTGTTAAAAAACAAACAAGGAAAACAATATTTCCTTTCCCATAGTTTCTTGGAAATAAGGTTTCCTAAGAAATACTATTTCCTTTCTCATGCTTTTCACAAATCCAAACAGGCCCTAAGAGATGGAGGAAATAGAGCGAAATTAATAAGTGTCCAAAAACTAGGTGGGGGAATTTAAAAGGAGAGAATGATGTTATTCAGAATAAATTGATGGAAGAAGGAAAGTGGAATGTTGAGGAAGAAGTAAATGTTATGTCGAATGAAATGGCCGAGTTCATTAGGAAAGTGGCAAAAGATGTTTTAGAAGTATTTAGAGGAAAAAAACCAATCATATAAGGAAACTTGGTGATGGAATGACGATATATAAAAAGCTGTTTTCTAGAAACGTTCACGTTTCAAGGCCTGGCAAGGGACTAGAAATGATGAAAATTTTGAATAATATAGAAATGCCAAAAAGATTGATAAGAAAATAGTGAGGCTAAACTTACGACTTATAATGATCTTTACAATGGTTTAGGTGTAAGAGAAGGCGAGAAGGATGTTGAAAAAGATGTCTTCAAATTCAAATTTAGAAATTGGGGGGGTGTCCTATTAAAGGACAATGAGATCACGGAAAGATGGGGAAGCTACTTTTTACAACTTGTTAAATGACAACCACATTGAGAGCATATGGATAGAAGGAACCGTAAACTCCATGGCATTGGACACCGTAGACACCTTTGTAGGATTAGGATATATGAAGTGAAAGAAGCTTTGAGAAAGATGAAAAAAGGAAAAGCCCTCGGCAAATGGTATATTGATGGAGGTTTGGAAGTGTATAGGAGTTACTGAGTTATTTTTGGTTGACAAAGTTGTTCAACAAGATTATAAGATAAAAAATGCTAGGTGAATGGAGGAAAAGTACCGTGATATCCATTGATAAGAATAAAGGAGACATACAAAGATGCACTAACTATCGTGGGATTAAACTAATGACTTATGAGCCATACTATGAAACTCTGGGAGAGTGATCGAGCAAAGATTAAGGCATGAGAAAAATGTATCGGAACATCAATTTGATTTCATACCTGAGAAGTCTACCATTGAAGCTATTTTCCTACCTGAACAATTGATGGAGAAATATAGGGAGAGAAGGAAGGATCTCTACATGGTCTTTATTGAATTAGAGAAAGCATATGATAGGGTTCTTAGAGAGTTAATCTGGTGGGTGTTGGGAAAGAAATGGTTTCAAGAGAATATATTGACATGATTAAGGAAATTTATGAGGAAGCATTAACAAATGTGTGACCACTATTGGAGAGACAAATGAGTTCCTAATTATTGTAGGCTTGCACCAAGGGTTGGCATTGAGCTTGTACCTTTTCGCATTAGTTATGGACGAGTTGATGTGGCATTTGCAGGAAGAGATCCCATGGTGTATGTTGTGTGCAGATGGCATAGTATTGATTGAGATGAGGGAGGGGTAAACACAAAGCTAGATTTATGGAGGAGTGCTTTAGAATCTCAAGGATTGAAAATCAGTCGGATTAAGATAGTATATGAAGTGCAATTTTAGTAACGAACTAACGATAGGAGTGGTAATGAGGAATAATTTACGATTGCTGACCTATAAGTTTCCTAAAACGACCACTTACGATATCTTGGTTTGATAGTTCATGAGAGTAGAGAGATTGAGAAGGATGTTGCCCATAGAATTCAAGAGGGGTGAAAGAAATGGGGATGTGCCTCCGGAGTTATATTTGATCATCGTGCACCACTCAATTTGAAAAAAAAAAGGGAAATTTATAGGATAAGTATAAGATCATCTATGCTTTACGGCACAAAATGTTGGGCAGTTAAGGAACAACATGTTTATAGGATGAGCGTAGCTGAAACGATCATGTTGAGATGGATGAGTGGCAAGACAAGGGAGGATATAATTGGAAATGAATGCATTTGAGGGAACTTAGGAGTAGCACCAATAGGTAATAAGATGAGGGAAAGTAGATTTAGATGGTTTGATCATGTGCAACAAAGATCAAGAACTGCGCTGGTTAGGAGTTGGTGGAAGTTGAAGGCTCTGAGAGGGCAAGGGGAAGGCCTAAAAGGATGTGGCTGGAGGTAGTAAGAAAACGGCTATGCCCTTGATAGAGTGGAATGGAGGAATAGGATTCATGCAGCCGACCCTATTAATTGGGTTAAGGCTTAGATGATGATGATGGTCTTGGATAATCGATAACCCTAGACTCTTTCCTGTTAGAAGTTCATAACTATTTGATTGATCGCCCGTTTTTGGATGGTCAAGAAAATTTTAGAGCAATTTTCGAGTATAAATGTCTATAAATCAAGTTAACTACAAGACTACAAGCAATCGCCCCAAATTTCAACCATCGGTAGCCCATTTACCTCGGTCTCGTACGAGCAAGTTCAAAGAACTCAATACCCAGCATAGAATCGACACTCGATCATCATCATCATCATCTAAGAGGCTGTGTTATCCCAATTAATGGCGGGCGACTGCATGATCCTGTTCCCTTCCACTCTATCAATAGTTGAACTCGATGAATGCACATGAAAGGTTGATGGAACTAAAACAAAAGAACAAGCATCAAATTGGAAATGTACCTTCTTGGATGATCAAACTAATAAATCACACCATAGTTGAGTGCACGGAGATGAGCTAAAGAAACACATGCTAGGATAAATTGAGCAATGTGGTTGTTGGAGGAATGCACATCTAAAATGAGCTACACATTCTTTGATTGGAGCACACATCTTAGAGCAACACATGCTAAAAACCTCCAAATAAACTTTTTATACAAAGCATTATTCATGTCCATGATCATGCATGTGGCTTTAGATTTATAACCTTCACGTCCATGATCATGCATATGGCTCTAGATTTATAACCTTGTATGTTAATTGTCATTTCATATTAAAGCGCCAATTGAGACTAATTTTGAAGTATTTAAGAGTGTTTGATGAAAAGATCATCACATACACTCTAAATATTATGCATTCAATTTGAAAATAGTTGTATTAATTCAATCAGACAACGCATAACTTTTGACCTTATACAAAGGAAACCTATTATGTGCACTTCTTTTTGAGATGTTATGATTTAAAAGTGTGTATTAAGGTCTTTTTTAACAATCCCTGAAGTTTCATTGAAAAGTTCAACCATTTTCCCAATGTTTCCCCACGTTTCCCAAAAAGTGCGATAAATTACCTGATACAATCATACAAACGATATATCCCGTGCGATAACCGATACGCATTTGTATCCCAAGGATGCGATACGTGACGTGATACCGATATTTTGAACATTGCATGCAACTTTGTGCATCTCCTTCGTTCTTGTAAATAGGTATCACAATGTTTCTCTACCACTCATTTTGCGGTTTGCCTACAAAATTTTATTGAGAAAACTAGGTAGCAAAACTAGTCTATTTGTGCGCAACAACGTCCACAGTTTTTTAGGTATATCGAGTTTGCCAGCAACCTTTCTTTTTCCTTATCCTTATTGAAGTTACCTTTGTTTTGTCGACTTGAATTCTAAGTCAATACGCATGTGATCCCCCAACCCCAAAATTTGAGACCTCTCTTAATTATATTTCCATTGTTACATCTTCATTCAACAACCTCTAAAAGTAGCGCTAACCATCAAGAACATTTGATCCTTATCATTGATGTTTCTAATGTGGTTTGTCTCTACTTTTCCTCTCTTTGACTTTGTTAGTTTGTAGATTTCTCTCTCCTTATCTAGTGCTTAACATGTTGTACATTCTCCATCAATCCTATATAAGGTTTTTCGTCGCTTTATGATCAAGACTAGTGAACGTTGAGGTGGGCCACACTTGAAATAAGTTGCGACAACTATGTAAGAGCATCAAACTTGTGGGACCCCACTGAGACCAACTTAGGGGTTTGGAGATTGGAGAGCCACATCAATTGTGTTTTGTTTTAAGAAGGGTAGGTGGATGTTTTGCTATTACCAAACACTTGTATGGCTGGTCTCCTTGCATGCGTCCACATGCACCACCAACTTGACATGTGTGTGGGATCCAAGCCATTCCTCAAGTGGCTCCCAACCTAAAGATATCTTGGCCCAAGAATCATTCTTGTTCACTCACCAGGTGGGCTATAGTTAAGGTGTTCCACAACGGTAACAGTGGCTGTAACGGCCATTGCTGTTACTGTTATGATACGGGCCTACAACCTTTTTTATTTCTTTTGAAAAAAATCTGTTTCGAGACCGATACGGGGCCATTACGGACCGTTACGAGGATGTTACTAACATTTTTTTCTATAATGGCCATTATAACCGTTTTGGCCCCGTAACGCGTAACGGTTATGGCCATTATCGTTACGTAATGGCCGTTACGTAACTGTTTTTGAATACCTTGGCCGTAGCGTGGATGGTCAAAAAAATTAGCCATGTTTATTTCATCTGCTCATTTTTTGCACTATGGCCTTAACCAATGAGTGGAGCATTTTGATCTTTGGAGCAAGGCATCTAAATGGTAACACCCACATGGTGGGTTGCTTGGATGTTCTAAATGTGTGCCATGTTGGCATATTTATGGGATTACAAACCTCATCAAACAAAGGTGAGCATCAATCATTTTTTTTTTTTTTTTTGAGAAATAACAAATTTATTAAAAACCACACTGAACTAGCCGAAAAAGAATATGACAAAGAAAAAGAAATTACAACCCCCAAAGAGCATCAAGAATAAAGGCGTTGGGATCCTTGAAACCAGAAACTTAATCACTAAAGACTTCGCCTTGCAAGTAACCCAACTTTACAGCTCCGACTCAAAACAACAACTATTTCTCTTTCCCCAGATGGTCCATAGGGATGCCATAGCTACCAAGCGGCGTACCACTTTACCATATTTTCCGATGCCTCTACCATGCCATGATGCCAAGAAGGAAGGAAAGGAGCACAACATAACCCAACTGACATTTAAAAGTCAATAAAAAAGCATCCTAAATCTTCCTTGAAAAAAAGCATTAAATAAATAAATGATGCACTGGCCTGACATCCCCCTTACACAATAAGCAAATATTTGGGAGCACCAGTCCTCTTTTATGAAGATTATCCATTGTTAGCACCCTTTTTTTTTGAAAGATGATAAATTTATTCATTGAAGGCCAGAGCCAAAAATATAGAAAACTAAGAACCGAGAAAAAGAAAATTACAACTCAAGCCAACTGATTGCGAATCGGGAAATAATTTTAGATATAATTGCCCAATCCATTATATGTGATTTTGCCCTTTTGAAGACCTCCAATACCTCCCCTTGCTGATTCCTAAAGCAACGATCATTTCTTTCTAACCATATGAACCATAAGCCCACGACTAAACACAAATGCCACACTTTTTTCCCTATCTTCCCATTACCTCCATCATGCCATGCCAACATGAACTGGTTAATAGAGCTTGGTGCCACCCGTGCAACCCCGAACAAATCAAAGAAGCAATCCCGAAACCTTTGTGCAAATGAACAATGTATGAAAATGTGATCCACCCAAGAAAAGCATGGCATCTTATTTTTGCCCACCAACCAACAAAAGCTGCCATCTTCATCGGAGCATCATACCTTCAAAAACTGTAGTTGTGGCAAGAGGAAGAGGGGGAAGAGGTGATAAGCCTATGAAAGGACCGAATTGATAAACTTCCCGAGCCAAGACCTTTCCAAACCATAGAGTCCATCTCTGATTTAGTTAACTTGACACTTTTCAGTCTATCCAGAAGAGCAATGAACGTCTCCACTTCATTATTTGAAAGGCCTCTAAGATAAGGAGACACCCACACTATCTCCTCTCCAGATCTAGAGAAATAGCTAGCCACTAAAATGTCCTTATCTAGAGCCAAAAGCCCTAGGTTCGGGAAGGCTTCCTTGAGTAAGCAATCCTTGATTCATAAGTCCTCCCAAAGGCGTATGCAAGTACCGTCCCCCACCAAAAAAGAAACAACTTCTTTAAATTTTATAGCAATTGAGAAAATCGCTTTCCATAAACCCAAAGCTTTATAACGTGAAGAGTCTTTAATCCATCATGCCCCCTGGTTCAGTACCATATTTTTAGCCAAAGCCTCCCTCCACAGGCTATTTTCCTCCGTAGCAAATCTCCATAACTACTTACCCAACAAAGCATCATTCATATGCTCTAGGACCAGCAACCCAACCCCCCTTACAACAATGGCTTGCACAGATCTTTCCACTTCAAAAGATGGAACTTCTTCCTGGACTCATTCCCACTCCTAAGGAAGTCGTGCTTGAGTTTTTCAAGCTTATCCAACACCGATTTGGGACAACTAAATAATGACATAAAATAGAGAGGCATATTGGAAACGATTACTTTGATCAAAGTAAGCGATCTACCGAGGATAGATGCTGGCTCTTCCAAGCTGATAGTTTTCTCTCTATTCTTTTAACAACTGGGTCCCAAAAATGTCTAGGCGGGTTTCCGATGCACAAGGGCAGCCCAAGATATGAAGAAGGAAAAGATCCCACTTCACATCCAAAAATATCCGCATGCCGACAAACGTCCTCCTCCAACATATGAACTCCAAGCAATTCACATTGGAAGTGGATTACGTCCTGCCCCTGCTTGGACATAATAAATGCTTAATGCGTCTGTGGGGCCCACTGCGATGTATGGGTTTTATCCACACATCCATCCATTTTTTAAGATCACTTTAGGGTATGAGTCTAAAAATTAGGTAGGTCCAATGCTCAAGTGGTTTGCAATAGGAAGTAACGACGATAATGAAACTCACCGTTGAAACCTTCCTAGGGGCCTCCGTGATGTTTATTTTCCATCCAACCTGTTCATAAGGTCATATAGACCTGGATGAAGGGAAAATACAAATATCAGACTGATCCAAAACTTTTGCCGCTCGCAAGAAGTTTTTAATGGTGGGAATTCAATCCCCACTATGTGGTCCACTTGAGCCTTGGATCTGCCTCATTTTTTGGGTTCATATCCTAAAATGATCTAGAAAAATGGATGGACGACATAGATAAAAACCCATACATCATGGCGGGCCCCATAAAGCCCTACCCGGATGGATTATTGTCCAGGCAAGGGCAGGACGCAATCTGCTTCAATTCATGTTTCGAGGTATTCACCTTTAAGCCTGAAACATTTAATAATTTTCCTTAAATCGTCAATCATTTCTTCTTTGCTTCGCAAAATAGAATTGTATTGTCTGCAAACTGGAGATGAGTGCCTGACTCTGAAAGTTTGAAACCTCGAATAAAACCCATTTCCTGACCTTTCAAAGCATCCTACCAAGAGCTTCGGCAACTACAAACAAAAAGGTGGAGAAAGGATCGCCTTGCCATGACCCTTTAGAAGCCTGGAAGAACCCTTTTGGGGATACATTAACCAACACTGAGAAGGAGGTTGAACTCACGCATTCTTGAATCCATGATCTCCATCTCCGACTGCATCCCAACCGACCCAGCATATAGTCTAGAAAATACCAGTCCATATGTGATCATAAGCTTTTTTGATATCAAGATTGCAAACCACCCAAACTTTGCCTTCTTTAAATATCGAGTCGATACATTCATGTGCTAACAATGCACAATCCATAATCTGGCGTCTGACCACAAATGCACTCTGATTATTAGAAATGATAGATGAGAGAACATCTTGAAATCTGGATGCAAGAATCTTCACTATGATCATGTACGAGCTCCCCAAAAGATTGATAGCCTTGAAATCTTTCAAATTTTCTGCACCTTCAATTTTGGGGATAATTGCTATAAATGTAGACCCCAACTCCTTGGATAGCCTGCCCCGATCGAAAATTCTTTCACAAAGGCTACCACATCATTCTTGACCTCGCTCCAAAAACCTGAAAAAAGCCAATGGAAACCGTCTGGCCCCGGGGCCTTGTCTCTACCCAGTGAAACCACTAACGCTGCCACTTCCTCTTCCGACACTTGCCTTTGAAGAGCATGTACTTTGGAATCTGATTAGGAGGTGAAGTCCGGATTGTCTTAAAATGGCCACACCAAATCTTCACCGGTCAGCAGATTCTTTAAAAAATCAACAATGTGACCACAAATTCCCCCCCTTATCTGTCAGCCGGCTGCCATTCACCACCAGACTACCTATATGGTTGATCCTTGCTCTCACATTGGCCATGATGTAGGAGAATTTGGTATTCTTATCTCCTTCTTGGAGCCCAATTGTGCGGGATCTTTGTCTCCATTTTATCTCTTCTTCCTTAGCTCTCTTTGCATACTGGAGTGCCAAATCTGATCTTCTCTCTCTCTCTCTCTCTCTCTCTCTCTCTCTCTCTCTCTCTCTCTCTCTCTCTCTCTCTCTCTCACAATTGCCCTCCCTAAGTTCTGAATTTCTGAGAGAATCGAGTCAGATTCTTCCTCTCTACATCAAGCATCTTGATTGTTTTATACTTTGCCTCATTGAATGCTTTCTTTGCTTCCTTTTTATAGTTTTAGACGTTTTTAAAGTTATCCATATTTATACTTCTCTTCCCCCGATGATTCTACTTCTCTAATACATGCCATATGTCATGCATGTTTTTATTTATTTTTTATTTTTATTTATAATTTTTTTTTAAAATTTATTGGAAATAAAATTTATCAAAGACCCCAAAGGGGGAAAGAAGATACAAGATCGATCAACGCCATGGATCTATATTATGTACATTTTCTCTATATTGGTTGATTCCCCTTTCATGAATCATCATCATCATCATTGGTGGTCCTAGCTATTTGGGTTGGCTTTATGTATCCTGTTTCACGAATTAATGTTCTTCAATCAGCTGCCTACTTGATATCAAAGACTCCTTTAAGTGGGCTTGGGACAGGTTAGCACATCACTTCCAGGCAGAATTTCCATAAATATTTCACAAAATACAGGAAATATTACTCCCTCATTGCGAATAGTGGATAAATGATTTATCTCAGACAAGCAGAACAGTTCATTTATGGTTTTAACTTGGAAATTGTCTCCATTATCATGTCGTTGCATCTCTTCCCAAACAATCATGCTAAAATGGGATTAAGGTTATCTGTAAAATAGTATGTCAATTTCCCAGTATCTGCAGATTGGGATGTTTTAACTGATATGTTGATTCTAATAGGGATGTTGGTTTCCTGTTGCAGCCTAAATACATACAGAAACTGATGGAAAAAGCTAAAGAACGTGAACGGGAACATGAGGTTATATATGAGCGGAAACTTGCAAAAGAAAGAAGCAAGGACGACCACCTCTTTGTAGACAAGGAAAAGTTTGTTACAAGTGCTTACAAAAAGAAACTTGCTGAGCAGGCAAAATGGTTAGAGGAGGAACGACTGCGTCAACTTCATGAGGAAAAAAATGATGTATGTTTGCAGCATATTCCCTTGGTTTTATTTCACATCTCACACATTCTTTCGTGGATTTATTGAATACATTTGGATGGACTCATGCAATCTGTATGTATGTATGCATGGGGAACTACTATGTTATTTTTTCATAGTTTATTGGATAATTTTCTTACAAGTCCTGTAGTTTGTTAGAGGTTCAAGGTATTCACAAATGTGTAAGGTCAACCTGTGATATATTTCCATTCACACAGAACAATGGAAAACAGCACAGTTTCGCTGAAGTTTTATATACCTTTCCATTGAATGCAAAAAATCACTTTGTGGTGAATAAAATAACTCCGCGGTCATATAACAAGACCAGGTGTTCATATTAATGGAAACAAACTAAGCATTTCCTCATAAAGCAACTGTTTTGTTTACCTTTAAAATGACCGTATGGTAATGGTTAAAATGATCATATTTTGTATTGAGTCTGCAGTTTTGACCAAAATGATCGAACTTTCAAATAAATGATCTACGTAATACAAAAAATCCACGCAGTCGCATATAAATCGATACCTTTGATACTAAGCATTTACAGTTACCATAAACAAAGATAATTATCTTTCCAATAATAACTTTGTGGTGTTTAAAAAGTAGTGGGGAATCATCCACCCATGAGAATGATAAATGTCCACACAAGTGCCATCCCTGCATGGCCAAGAATGTAGGAAGTTACATAACTATCCCGTGAGAAATTGTACTTAGGGTGCTCATTCCCATCTACTTTCTTCTTTAAAAATTCCTGCCGCAGTTGCTCTCAAAATTGAGAGGCTTCAAGAAGTTTTTTATGGGAACGGAGGAAGGTAATAAGTTTCTTATCAATTGGAATTAAGTCCAGAAACCTGCAAGGGAGGGGTCCTTGGGATTGGAATGTAAGAGCAAAAAATTGGGCACTATTGAGCAAATGGTGGTAGAGATTTGGGGAAGAGCTGGAATTGCTATGAAGAAATGTAATATGTGGAAAATATGGCACATCGTATGGGAGATGGTTTCCAGGTATTGGGGCCCATTGGTGTGGAAGGAAATTAGTGAAGTGCACAAACGTTATGAAAGTCATATTAGGTGCACATCAAATATTTGTTGGGAATTTATTTAGAAATGGCATATGCGTCGTGGTTGGGAAAGGCAATAGATTTCGTTATTGGAGGGATGCTTGGTCAGGCGACAAATCTATAGAGTCGTCCTCTCAGCTCTATATGAGCTTGCTATTGATAAGGAGGAAAAAGTTCAGGAATGTTATGACTTATGAGGTGGTGGGGGGAGCTATAGTTTGGAATGCTGGATGGGGAGAAATTTATCTGATGCAGAATTGAGGATGCTTGCAAATCTCTTTACAAATTGAGTGAGATGGGTATCAACACCCAATAGACGATTCTAAAATGTGGAAATGGTCTGCTAATGGCAAGTTCTTTTTGATATTGATGGCCCGTCACGGCACAAGATCCTTTGGCTATTTTAGGAAAGAGAAAGATGGCTTTCCCCACCATGCGTATCATGTATGTGAATGATGCGGAGTCGGTGGACCACCTATTCTTATATTGTACAGTACCTAGAGAGGTTTGGAACTTCTTCCTCTCTTGATGAGGGGTTGCTTGTGAACACGGAGGAATGATCAGATGGTCTATTTAAGGGTTGTAAGGAATCACTTAAATATGTGCTTTGGGATCTTATGGGAGGATTGGAAGGAGAGATGCTAGAATTTTTGGATCACGCATCATTGATTGAAGCTATATAACCTTTCCAAAAAAAGAAGAAGATTGAAGCTATAAAAAGAAGGATTTTTTTTTTTTTTTTTTTTTCTTTCTTTTTTGAAAGATATAAAAAAGAAGAATTCTCTATTTAAGGGCTGTAAGGAATCACTTAAATATGTGCTTCTTTGGGATCTTATGGGGAGTTTGGAAGGAGAGATGCTAGAATTTTGAGATCACACATCATTGATTAAAGCTGCATTACCTTCTAAAAAAATGATTGAATCTATGAAAAGAAGGATTCCCTACTTAAGGGCTGTAAGGCTGTAAGGAAATGCTTAAATATGTGCTTCTTTGGGATCTTATGGGGGGTTTGGAAGGAGAGAAAGGCTAGAATTTTTGAGATCGTGCATCATCGATTGAAGCTATATTACCTTTCCAAAAAAAGAACAAAAAAACAATTGAAGCTATCAAAAGAAGGATTCTCTATATGATAATCAATTGGGCGCTCATGGCAGGAATTCTGGCAATGTTCCAAGGCAAACCTTCTAGGGAACTGGGAATGCTTGTTGATGGGTGGAATAACCATATAATCCTAGTTGTTTTTGTATTTTTTTCATCCCATGTGTCGCTATGGCTATCTGCTATGGCTATCTTAATGCATGAGTGTGGGAGGGTCATTATTTTGGGTCAGGCCTTACCTTATAAGGTTTTTCACTATCAATAAAATCACCAATTTTCCAAGGAAAAAACAAAACACAGTGAAGTGCCTCCGATTTCTGTTAGGATTTGGGCCCAACTTTCGAAGGTAGTTAACCTGGGCTGCAAAACATTTTTCAGGCCTTCGAAGATCAAGACAGGGCATGACAAGGGATTGACACTAGAATCCCTGCATCTATAGGTGGTAATTACTATGACTGCAGATGCAGCTCAGGTTAGGCACAGAGTCGATAGGGGAAGAGTGGTCAGAGTATGACTGAAAAGGGGGATAGGTTGCGAGAGTGCTTTGAAAATGAAGATGGTATTGTGGAACGTACAGAGTTTGGGCAACCCTATCCGTAGGCGAGCTCTGAAAGAGTTGGTAAGAAGATGTAATGCTAGCGTTGTCATGCTTTAGGGCTTGAAGCTGGAGGACATTGATGTCAGAGTGGTTGCTGATCCATGGGAATTCCTAAGAATGTGTTCTCCTTCCAATTGTCCAAAGGATAACAGGAGGAATTGATGTGCTTAACAATTCAGCGATCCAGTTAGCCTTTCAGACTGTATTGTTGGGCATTTATCAGAGGTAGCAACTGCCATCGTGTTAGGATTCTCTATATGATAATCACTTGGGCACTCAAGGCAGGAATTCTGGCACTGTTCCTAGGGAACTTGGAATGCTTGTTGATGGGTGGAATAACCATATAATCCTAGTTGTTTTTGTATTTTTTTCAGCCCATGTCACTATGGCTATCTTAATGCATGAGTGTGAGAGGGTCATTATTTTGGGCCAGGCCTTATAATGTTATTCACTATCAATAAAATCACCAAATTTCCAAAAAAAAAAAAAAAAAACAAAAAAAAACACAGAGGAGTGTCTCTGATTTCAGTTAGGATTTGGGCCCAACTTTCAAAGGTTGTCACCTGGGCTGGAAAACATTTTTCAGGCCTTCAAAGATTGAGGCAGGGCATGGCAAAGGATTGACACTAGAATCCCTGCATTTATAGGTGGTAATTACTATGACTGCATCTTTGCTAACAAAATATGATCGATCTTCCTCTCAGCAGCAGCTGGTTCGCATGGTCAAATAACCAGCAGAATCTTGTCATGTCTTGGCTGGATTGATTCATCATTTCATTTGATTGAGAGACCCACTTTCTGGGGCTAGTTAGTTATCCCACACCAACTTATGACCATGTTCCAATATGTCTGGAATTGGCTGGCATCTCTACCAGTCCTATTCCTTTCAGGTTTCAGAATTGGTGGGTTGAGTAGGAAGGCTTCGTTGAGATGATTGCTTCTTGGTGGGATGAATATCATGGGCTGGTTTTGGGTGTCTGAAGAATCTTCATTTCATCAAAGGTGAGGGATTGGTATAACATGGGGCGGATATGGTTAAAAAGAGGAAATTCTCATTACAATTGAGAGCTGTACACGAACCGAGTTAGCTCGGTTAACTCGCTTGACTCGACTGGAAAAAGCTCGATTCGACTTGGTTTGAAACTGAGTTTGAGCTGTTGAGCTGATTTTTTGAGCTCGAAAAAATTTCGAGCCAAGTTCAAGCTAGCCCAAGCTCAACTTGACTCAGATCAGTGCATAACTCGAACTCCGCTTAAATCGGTTTGACTCGGCTCAACTCAGTACATTTGATATAAATACCCACCTAAAAAAAACCTACCCCTCTCTCACATTAACCCAGCCGCCTGAGCGAACCCTCTCCCCTCCTCTCTCTCTCTCTCTCTCTCTCTCTCTCTCTCTCTGCCTGAGCGGCCCTCCTGTGTCCGTCAGTCTTTGCTCACCCTTGCCCTGCTAGTTCAGTGGTCTGTTGATGTCGTCTCTGCTCGCCCTTGCCCAGCCCGTCCGTCGTTGCCGTGCTTTGCTCGCCCGTCCTGCCCGTTCGTCCGGTAAACAATCGAACCCTATCCCTCCCTTTTGTTGCCGTGACTCGTGAGTCTTGATTTTTGGGCGTTCAACCGGACCGGCCTAGACGCTACCGTGGCCGGCTGCCCGATTAATATATATATATATATATATATATATATATATATATATATATATATATATATACATATAATATTATTATTACATGTATTGAAAAATCAAATTTGGTCGGCCGGCGCCCGCTCGCTGTCCATGGCTGCGGCCTGGTCGCCGGTCGGTGCATTGTTAATATATATTATATTTATATTGTTATATTATGTATTATTATATATATATTATATAATTAAAAATATATATATATATTACTTATTAAATAAAACCCTAAAACCTATATTATAGATTATACATATTTATATATTACTTATTAAATAAAAAAACCCTAAACCCTATATTATATATTATACATAAAAAATTCATATATATATATATATATATATATATATATATATATATATATATATATATATATATATATATATAGGGAAAAGGTACAATGCGCTCGAGCTGATTTTAACGTCCCATGAGGTCAAGCTGTGTGGGCCCCACCATGATGCGTTTCGAACATCAACACCGTGCATTTGATGCGTCCCCTTTAAATTATGGGATATCCCAAAAATCAGCCGTATACGGAACTCAGGTGGGCCATACCATCTAAAATCATGTGAAGACATGCCAAAAACATATAAAAGCACTTGGTGGGGCCCACCTGAGTTTTGAATGCTGCTGAAACTTGGTCTGAACCCTCATCCAAGTGGGACACACATAATGGATGGGTTGGATTTGCAAACCACATCTCGGTGGGCCCACAAAAATGATTATGAATGTTTTAATGGTGCACGGCTCCTCTCAACTTCTGTATATGGTGTGGCCCACACAAGTCACAGATTGACTTGATTTTTGAGACCTAGGCCCACGATGGAATGGTGCATCTGACTGATGGGGTAGATGTTCGAAACGCATCACGGTGGGGCACACACAGCTCGACCTCATGGGACGTTAAAATCAGCTCGAGCACATTGTACCTTTTCCCATATATATATATATATATATGTTAAAAACCCTAAAACCTCTATAGAGATGGATGAATGATTGGTTGGTTGGATGAATGATTGTTTGGATGGATGGATGGATCATGGATGTGAAGGATAATTGGATGGATGGATGGATGATGCATATTGTATAATATAAATTATATATTATATAATAAATATATTATAATATATTTTTTATATATTAATGTTAGATTGGTAAGTGATTCACATATGCTAATGTTAGAATTTAGATTGTAAATGACTTAATGTTATTGTTAGTTATTATTTATCAATTATGTGATTTTAAATGTTACATTGTTAAATTAATGTTAATGTTATTTTTTTTTTTTTTATTGTTAATGTTAATGTTAATGTTAATGTTATTTTTTTGTTAATGTTAGATTGTTAATATTGTTAGTTTCTTATTGTTCAATCGTTATTATTTATCAATTATGTGATTTTAAATGTTACATTGTTAAATTAATGTTAATGTTAATGTTATTTTTTTGTTATTGTTAATGTTGATGTTAGATTGTTAATATTAATGTTATCGTTATTGTTAATTTCTTATTGTTCAATCGGTTAGATTAATTTTTAATATTTTATTGTTGTATTATAGGATAATCAGTCTTTCCTCTTCTCTCTGGGTATATTTCTTGTATTTGTTTCTGTAATCAAATATCCACACTGTATGGATAGTTGACGTGGGAATCAAATATAAGATTAATACATTTGAAGAGATACGGGGAGATAGTGCCGAAATTTTGGTGTGACATTTAAATTGAAAAATGAAAGTATTACAATCTATTCAACATTGAATGAGTGACTGATTTAGACACTTGGGAAATTTTAAAAAATTTAGAGGACATTTAAATAGACACCACTTATGTTGACAAGTGCGTAAAAGTTAGTTTCCTATCTTTATATTTATAAATGACTAGTGAGGAAGTCCCAACTACCCCTGATGCTGGTGCGTCGGCCACATCTCCTCTTATTGTGGAGGGAGGGGTTTTCAGCTATAAGTGCAACCAAAGGAAAGAAAAGGTCAGCTGTGTGGGATGACTTTGAAGAAATTCTAGTTAATGATGTGCTAAAGATTATGTGTGCACTGCAAACCATTATACAACAAAAATCTTGGAGGGTCAACTAATTTAAACAGACATGGGCAAAGTTGTTCAAAGAGACCAAAAATCCCAATTTCAGGCAAACAATTACTTTCATTTAGCAAGTCTGAAGGGGATGAGTCTCAAGATCAACTTTCACTCATAAGTTTGAAAAAGAGAAGCTGAAAGAGTGGTATACAAGACTTGTGATCGTTGATGAAAAACCATTTAGAATGATAGAGATCAAAGTTTTCATGGGATACAATAAATTCATTAATCCTCAGGTTGAGAAGGCCTTTCGCGCTACTGTAAAGAGGGAGTGCATGAAGATGTACACAAGTGAGAAAATAAAACTGAAAGCAGTTTTGACATCAGTCTCAAGAATAAGTTTTTGACTTCTGATTTGTGGATGGCGTCTAAGCAAAGAAAGTGATACATTTCATTGACTGCACACTATGTTGACGAAGATTGAAAACTTTGCAAGAGAATTTTGAACTTCCGTCACCTTCCTCTTCATCATACTGGTTTGGTTATTTCAGATTGCATTTATAACTGTCTACGAGATTGGGGCATTGAAAATGATCTCTTCAATAACTTTAGATATTGAGGAAATGACAGTGTAATATCATTCTTACGTAACCGGTTCAAGGTAACCATCAATTTATTTTTTAAAGGACAAATATTCCAAGTTCGATGTTGTGCCCATATATTAAACCTAATTGTACAAGAATGGCTGAAAACAATTGACCCCACTATAGAGAACATAAGGGAGAGTGTAAAATACACAAGGGGGATCACATTCAAGATTGAATATACGGAGTGATATAGTCCAA
Source organism: Magnolia officinalis (assembly GCA_021015155.1). Lineage (NCBI taxonomy): Eukaryota > Viridiplantae > Streptophyta > Magnoliopsida > Magnoliales > Magnoliaceae > Magnolia > Magnolia officinalis. Next base: position 81,327,896 of record JAJHSJ010000002.1, on the reverse strand, counting down.
CGTTTGAATGTGAAGACTCAAAAATGTTAAAGTTAGATGTACGAACACCTTGGAATTTGACTTTTGGAATGTTGGATTCAGCTGTGGAATTGGAACTTGCATTTCCTGAATATGTGATGCGTGATAGAATGTATTCTTGGTTGCCTATTAGAGTTAAGGTTGTACTTGCACATAAAATTTAATCAATGACACAGTAAAACTGAAAATAAAAAAACAACTTACAAACTCAAAAGTAAAAATATTCTAATTACAAACATACAAATTTACAACAACATTAGATGCGTTTTTTTTTACTGTCGTTATTTACTAATTACTAGTGGAGAGGAGATTTGTTTGCCGAGCTCGAACTGCTATCCAATTCTTCATATACCTACTCGTTCACTTCTCTTGAATCAGAAGGTGGAGAGAGCCTTTCATCATGCTCTTGTATAGTTTGAATTAGATTGTTCAAGCTTTCTTTGTGAGCAGATTTATATGTAGTTCCCAACACCCTGTAAAATGCACCAAGACTGAAGAGAAATTTGGATGGTTTGTGACTCTTCTTTTTATTCGTGCAACTTGATCTTACTTCGGCATCTGTTGTCTTGGAGGACATTGTTGATGTCTAGAAGCCTCTTCCATATTTTACGTTTCAAGGCTAGTTGGAATTGTTCTTCTTCCATGCTAATAATCTAGCTTCCTCTTCTGCCTTAAAAGATTTGGTTGAAGGAGTGGAAGGTTTTTTATTCGAATTAATAAAGGCCCGAAAAAGAAGTTGGACTTCCTTTAGGGCTTTAGGACACGATTTTGCATCTCAACCCCGACATGATAAGTGTAACTTGAGCCAATTAATTTTGTTAACAAACTTGGCCCCATACAAATGACACAAAATCTTTAATGTTTTCGGACTTTGGAGAGTGGACTAAGGAACCATAGTCCTAAACGTCAGTCGATGGTTCAGTTGAAGACATATCTACACTTTGTGTTGGAGAAATTAGTATTTTGACAATAATGAAATATGAAAAACAGAAATAATTGAAATTTGATAAATAAAAGCAATAATGAAATATGAATTATAACATAAACAAAAACATGATATGAAAATGAAATAAAAGTCATTAATGCACTGCACATATAACCTTCATCAACATTACATAGAAGTACACATTACATCAGTTTCAAGTTTCAAGAAATTAACAATAATTTTTTACTAACCTCATTCACGTTGCTGTTGTTGCATGTGCAGTCTTGTCTTGAGACTCGTTCTCCTTCTCATCCTCAATATCAAAACTATTACCTCCCCAAATTGGATGCAACCAATCTTGTGTACAAATTAATGCTTCAACTGTTTTTGTGAAAGAGAGCTTCGATGCTTGCTCATGACCCTACTCCCTATGCTAAAAGCAGATTCTGATGCCACCACTCCAAAATATCGAAGTCTGAAACTTGATACCGTTGAAATTGGAATTGACAATATGTCCTGTGCCATCTCCAATAGTAAATGTATTTTGCTTCACTAACTCTCAACTTCTACCACTCCAAAATATTGAAGTCTGAAACTTGATACCTTACGATTGACTCTTTGAGATACAAGTCTAACTCTGATTCTTTCGTCTCATTATCTGTATTTTCTTGTGTTAAGAAAAACATGTATTCATCATCGAGCATATTGTCATCGCTTGTAGAAACAGCAGAAGCTCTAACTTTTTATCATTTGATGTGGTTGTGTACGCAGTGTACAATTCTTCGATTGCGTCACGAACCTTGGAGGTTTCGGTTATCGCCCTTTGATCATAATAAATCTTCATAAAAATGAACTTAACATAGTTAATCTTGCACCGAGGATCAAGAATAACCGCTAAAGCCATTAACAAATGACATTCGTCCCAGTACTCATCGAACATCATTTGCATACAAAGTGCCATAAGTTGTAGAAAATTTGGACCGTCACTGACACATTTTCTTAGGGCTTCCTTGATCTTCTAAACAGATGGAAGAAATATATTTGGTGTGGGATACTTATTTCCAGAAAATATTTTCGTGCAGTCATAAAAAACCTTGAAAAACTTGTGAACTTATTTTGCTTTGCTCCAATAATCTTCAGTAGGCAACCAAGAATACTTTCCATCACGCGCTACATATTCAGGAAATGCAAGTTCCAATTCCACCGCCGAATCCAATATTTCAAAGGTCGAATTCTAATGTGTGCATACATCTAACTTCAGTGTTTTTTGAGTCTTCACATTCAAAAGTTGGACTATATCACTCCATATACTCAATCTTGAAAGTGATCCCTTTATGTGATTTTATACTCTCCCTTATGTTCTCCATAGTGGGGTTAATTGTTTTCAACCCTTCTTGTACAATTAGGTTTAATATGTGGGCACAACATGAACTTGGCATATTTTTTTCTCAAAAAATAAATTGCCGGTTGCCTTGAACTGGTTACGTAAGAATGATATTACATTGTCATTTGCTGAAGCATTATTTAAAGTTATTGAAAAGATTGTATTTTCAATGCCCTAATCTCGTAAACAGTTATAAATGCAATCTGAAATAACCAAACTAGTATGAGGAGAGGAAGGTGGCGGAAGTTCAAAATTTCTTGCAGAGTTTTCAATCTTCATCAATATAGTGTGCGGTCAATGAAATATATCCCTTTATTTGATTAAACGTTGTCCACAAATCAGAAGTCAAAAACTTATTCTTGAGACTGATGCTAAAACTGCTTTTAGTTTTATTTTCTCACTTGTGTACATCTTCATGCACTCCCTCTTCACAGTAGTGCGTGGGGCATTTTCAACCTGAGGATTAATGAATTTACTAAATCCCATGAAATTTTTGCTCAAATGGGCAACTAATTATCTTATACTTCAACAATAAAACATAAAAAAAAACTTAATGTAATTGATTGAACAATAAGAAATTAACAATATCAATAACATTAATTTAATATTAATATTAACAATCTAACATTAACAATAACAAAAAAAATAACATTACATTAACATTAATTTAACAATGTAACATTTAAAATCACATAATTGATAAATGATAATTAATGATAACATTAAGTCTTTTACAATATAAATTTTAACATTAACATGTATGAATCACTTACCAATCTAACATTAATATATATAATAATATTAATATATTTATTATATAATATATATAATTTATATTATACAATATGCATCATCCATCCATCCATCCAATTATCCCTCACATCCATGATCCATCCATCCATCCATCCGTCCCTCCCATCCATCCCATCCATGCATGCATCCAACCATCCCTCCCATCCATCCATCTCTATACAGGTTTTAGGGTTTTATATATATATATATATATATATATATATATATAATTATGTACAATATATAATATAGGGTTTAGGGTTTTTTCATTTAATAAGTAATATATAATTATGTACAATATATAATATAGGGTTTAGGGTTTTTTCATTTAATAAGTAGTATATAATTATGTACAATATATAATATAGGGTTTAGGGTTTTTTCATTTAATAAGTAATATATAATATATTTTTTTAATTATATAATATATAATATAACAATATAAATATATAAATATAATATATATTAACAATGCACCGACCAGCGACCGGCGATTAGATTGCTAGCCATGGACAGCGGGTTGTTGCCGGCCGGCCAAGTTTGAATTTTCAATGCTTGTAATAATAATATTATATATTATGTTATATATGTTATATATAATATAATATATAAATATATATTTATTAATCGGGTGGCCAGCAATAGACAGCGTTCGGGCCGGTTCGGCTAAACGCCCAAAAATCACGACTCATGAGTCACGACAACAAAAGGGAGGGACATGGTTCGATTGTTTACCGGACTAACGGGTAAGGCAGGGGCTAGCAGAGCACGACAACGACGGACGGGCCGAGCAGGGGCGACGAGTGAGCACAGACGGCTGGACTGGTAGGGTAGGCAGAGTCTGACAGACATAGAAGGGCCGGACGACGGGACAAGTGGCTTGGCCGATCAGGTAGAGAGAGAGAGAGGACCGACGGGACAAGTGGCTTGGCTGATCAGGCAGAGAGAGAGGACCGAAGAGAGAGAGAGAGAGAGAGAGAGAGAGAGAGAGAGAGAGAGAGAGAGAGAGGACCGAAGGGGAGAGGGTTCATTCGGGCGGCTGTGTTAATGTGAGGAAAGGGGTAGGGTTTTTTTAGGTGGGTATTTATATCAAATGTACCGAGCTGAGCTGAGTCAAACCGATTTGAGTCGAGTTCGAGTTATGTACTGATCCGAGTCTAGTTGAGCTTGGGCCAGCTCGAACTCGGCTCGAAATTTTTTTGAGCTCAAAAAATCAGCTCGCTTGGTTCGAACTCAATTTCGAACTGAGTCAAATCGAGCTTTTTGAGTCGAGCGAGTTAACCGAGCTAACTTGGACTCTACTCGAACTCATCTCGAAAACTCAACTCGAATTCGAACTCAAACTCAGCTCGATTTGGCCTGAGCTGCTGACCGAGCCGAGTCGAGCTGGCCATACGGGCTTAGTCATCGAGCTGAGCCGAAATCAAGTTGGGGGGTGGCAGCTGATCGAGCCGAGCCCACCTCGACTCTGTTCGACTTGGTGTCCAACCCTAATCATAATGGATTGCATAAAAAAGAGGAACAATTAAGTTGATGAGTGGAGGCGTGAAGATACCTCATTTCAACATCGAGGTCTTGGTATCGATTCCCTAGTGGGGGTGGCTAACATTGAAGTCTGTACTGACAGTGGGGTGTGTACTAACAAGGTAACCCAAAAAAAGAAAAACGAAAAAAGGATTGGGAGGGGGAGGTGTTGATGTTTGAATCTCTCTCTATTCTGAAAAGGAAGGCGAGTGGCTGCAAAAGTCAATAGCAACGTGGCATAAGGGGATAAGAGTATTGTGTTTTTCCATAAAATAGTCAATGGAAGGTGAAGAAAATTTTGTTTAGACAAGTAAGATTCAGGCTCGATGTTGAATGATTCTAACCTGGTAAGACAATGGATCAAGTATCTCTGCATCTCTATATGAAAAAAAATGATATTAGAAGGCTGACTCTTCACTGTTTGTCTTTCAAGCGTATCTCGTAGTATATGGCTGAATGGCTCGAAAGGAGTTCTGAAGAAGAGGAGGATCACAAGGTCCTTGGGGAGATGGGTAGGGATAAGGCTCCTAAGGCTGGCGGTTTTTCCATGGCCTTTCTTAGAGTTGTTGGTGTGGTGTCAGGGATGATTTCTCATGTGATTCATTTAGGAATTCTAAGAGAGAGTGATCGTGTACAAGGGGTTGAATGCTACCTTCATTATGCTACTCCTCAAGGTGGATGACGTCGTGGATATTAAGGACTTTTGGCCCATTGGTTTGGTGGGAGCATTGTATAAAATCTTGGCCAACTGTTTGTTGGTTAGGTTGAGGGAGGCTATGCGTTATGTTATCTCTTCTTCTTCTTCTTCTTTTCGTCTTTATTTTTATTTTTTGAAAAGTGAGGTTCTCTCTTCTTCACAAGGAGCTTTTGTCATGGATAGCCAAATTTTATACGGTATCCTTGTAGTTATCAAATATATTGATTTGAGGGAAAAGAAAGGTGAAGGGGGTATCATGGCCAACATTGATGTGGAGAAAGCTTACGGTTATGTCAATTGGGGACCTTTTGTTCTTCTCTCTTTATAGGATGGGTTTTGGTTGGAAATGGGTTATGTGAACAAAAGGGTGCATCTTTTCGGTGCCGTTTTCTAAAATGATTTTGATCAATAGTTCTCCAATGAGTTTCTTGGTGCAAGGGCCTCCGTTAAGGAGACCTATTCTCTCCCTTGATGATTTTGATTGTCGTGGAAGTCTAGTTTTATATAAAAGGGCTTCTAATCTTGGTTTCATAAGATTGTTTTAGAGTAGTAGGGATGCTCTTTTGGTCTCACATCTTTAGTTTACAGATGATACTCTTATCATGTTCGATGTCTCCTTAGATAGGTTAAGACTCCCAAAGGTGTCCCATGTTAGAAAATCGATCAACACCCACGAGTATGGAATCGTGCTTGCGAATAGTTTTGGGAAGCCCAAGCATGAAGTCCATACTAATATCTTGCCACGGGGCACGTGGAACTGGCAAATGAGTATATAAACCTGTATTTTGCTTCCTCTGCTTCGCTAGTTGACATGTCCGACACTGCCCTATAATCTTAGCCACATCTCACTGGAGATTAGGCCAATAAAAATGATCAGAAACAAGGACAACTGTTTTATCTCGACCAAATTGACCTGCCATCCCTTCAGCATGCAGCTCCCAAACTAGAAAATCACGGAGGGATGTGTGTGGGATACAAAGCTTGTTCCCTCTAAAAAGATATCCATTTGTAAGGGCGAACTCCGCACACCTTGAGAGCGGGTCACTAGACAATGATGCATAAATGATTTCGAAATCAAGACAGTTTGAGTACTCACCCTTGAGTTGCTCAAAGTTTGTAACTTCAATACTCATGCACCGCAGTGTCATGACATGACGGCTAAGTACGTTAACAACCTTATTCTCTTTTCCGGCCTTGTGCTTAAGCACAAATGTGTACGCTTGAAGAAACTGTGCCCACTTGGCATGCCTAGGGCTCAACTTCTTTTGAGAGATCAAATATTTCAAGGCTTCATGATCAGAGAATGTGACGAATTTTTGTGGTAATAAATAATGTCGCCAATGACGCAATGATTGCAGAACCGCATAGAACTCCTTGTTATAAGTGGAGTAGTAGTGTTGTTTAGCCTCGTTCAACTTCTCACTGAAAACGGCCACAGGATGTCCCTATTGGCTTAACACTTCGCCCATGGCAATTCTTGACGTGTCACATGCTACCTCAAAGATTTTGGTAAAGTCAGGTAGACGCATGACTGGTGCTTCTATCATCTTCTTCTTAATTTCTGAGAAAGCCCGCACCACGGCTTTAGTCCATTGAAACTCTCCTTTTCGTATGCAATTTGTGATAGGAGCCATAATCGAGCTAAATCCACGGATGAACTGCTGATAAAACGTATCTAGGTCATGAAAGCTTCGCACGTCGTGTATGGTACGCGGCTCAGGCCAATTGACAATGGCCTTGACTTTCTCAGGGTCTGCATGCATACCCTTTGACGACACAACGAATCCCAGGAAGATAACTCAGGAGGTCAAGAAGGAACACTTCTTGAGGTTCGCATAGAGCTTTTCTGTGCGCAAGGCGTTGCAGACCTACCTTAAGTGATCGATGTGCTGGCTAGGGGACGCACTATAGATGAGGATATCATTGAAGTACACAACTAAAAACTTGCCCATAAAGGGTCGCAACACTTGGGTCATCACCCTCATAAACGTACTTGGGGCATTGGTTAACCTGAAGGACATAACCAGCCACTCGTACAACCCCTCCTTTGTCTTGAAGGCAGTCTTCCATTCATCTCCCGGGCGAACATGAATTTGGTGATAACCACTCGAGGTCAATTTTCGAAAAGATAGTAGAGGTGACCATCATGTCAAGCATGTCATCAAGCCTCGGGATGGGAAACCGATATTTGACAGTGATCTTGTTTATGGCTCTACTATCAATACCTGCCACGTGCTGTCTTTCTTGTGTGTAAGAAGCGCGGGCATGGTGCACGGGCTCAAACTCTCACGAATGAATCCCTTTAAAAGCAATTCATTCACCTGCCTCTTCAACTTGGCATGCTCGGTGGGGTTCATTCTGTAGTGAGGGAGGTTTGGTAGGGTTGCCCTTGAGACGAGATCTATCGCATGCTGAATGTCTCGCATCTGTGGAAACGCATCTAGAAGGTCCTCATGGAAGACTAGGGTTGTACACGAGTAGAGTTAGCTCGGTTAGCTCGCTTGACTTGACTTGAAAAAGCTCGATTCGACTTAGTTCGAAACTGAGTTCGAGCCAAGTCGAGTTGATTTATTGAGCTCGACAAAATTTTGAACCGAGTTCGTGCTTGGCCGAGCTGGACTCGGCTCAGATCGAACCCAGCTTGAATCGGACTCGGATCGAACCAGTTAGGTGATTCGGTTACTTTGATATTGATGTTGCTCACCAACTGTTTGATGAAATGATCCAACCAAGTGTCGGCTGGTGGCAAGGAAGGTACGTATGTGAAACAAATACCCCTTTTTCTTGATTTTCATGTTGCCTACAAGGTGTTTGATGAAATACTTGGAAAAACCGTTGCCGTTGTTTTACAAACAGTGAGAATTTGAGATGCAGTTCATGTGTTTGTGAAAATGCCGCAGAGGCGAACTCGGCTCGATCTTGGCTTGAACTGGCCCAGGCTACTGACCGAACCGAGTCGAGCTGGCCAATCAGGCTCGAGGACCGAGCCGAGCTGAGTTTAAGCTGGGGTCGGCAAGTGGCCGAGCCGAGTCGAGTTGTGCCAAGCTCGACTCGTGTACACCTCTATGGAAGACATCCCGAAACTCCTCTAGGATCGGACGAGCCTCCTAGGGTATCCCCATAACAACCTTGGGTATACTCTCTCTAGCCAGTAGGTCGTACACTATAGTCTCCGCTATGGTCTCTCTCAAACTCCTTAGCATCTTCGATGTGGAGAGACTTCGATCGAGGTGCCCTTTGACTCTTAAGATCACCTGGGGAAGTAACATCTTTCGCTCGTGTGGACGATTTGGGAGGGAGCGGGCTCAAGACAAGCTTCTTTCCTTCATGCTTAAACACAATTATTTGTATGCCTGAAGATTGTGACATCTTTGTCATATAGCCATGGCCTTCCTAAGATGATATGACCAACGTCCATCGTGACCACATCATACCACAACTTGTCATTGTATGGTCCAAACTCAATCAGAACAAGGCATCGCTGGGTCATAGGGAGGGATGTCGCATCACCTAAGAAACTCTGTATGGGTTGGGGTGAGGGACTGACTTCAACCCCATGCGACTCAAAGTAACCGGGGAAACTACATTCTCACAGCTCCCGCTGTCTATGATCACTTTGTAGCTTTTTCTCCACACTTAGCGTAAGTGTGAAAAATGGTGGTTCCGCGCCAATCTTCGCTTTCCTTCATCTAGGTCAAGGCGCACCTCACCACTGCAAGTGAGATAGTCTCTACAGTATCATCTTCGGCATCACTAGTCGGTTCAAGGGAGGGGATAATGATCTCCTCATCATCTTGGTCACCATCAACTTTATCTGCCATTTCTTCTGTGGGGTGTTTGGAAATAAAGGCAATGCGCCCACCCTTATTTGAACACTCGTGGCGATTGACCCATGCTACCACAACGGTAGCACTGCCTTGGCATCGCGGGCCTAGTACTTGGTTCATCCATGTTGTTACTTCGATTTCTGTTGACTGGCTAGGTACCAGGTTGATCTCTAGGTTGATTTCCAACCTGGGGTCTCGCTCCCTGTGGAGCTACTTTAGGCACAGTAGGTCGAAAATCAATCCCCCTCACAATGGACTGGCACACATAGTGCTCCGGTTCCTGCAACACCTGGTAAGCATGTTCCAGACTGGTGACCATGCGAAGCGTGAGCTCCTGCTGAAGCTCAGGCCTGAGACCCATACGAAAACGGGAGGGAACAATAGCATGGTCCTCATCCACATCACACCTCATCATATATTCATCGAACTTGGCGATGTATTCCATCAGCATCATCGATCTTTGGCGCAAAATGTTCCATTGATCCAACAGCCTCTACTTGTAAGAAAGGGAACATACTTTTCTCGCAACAACTCTTTCATTTCAATCCAAAAGAGAACTGACCCTTCTCCAGATTGCTCGCGACAACGCTCCACATTTCCCCAATACAGTTTTGCTTGGCCCACCAATTTCGTCTTGGTGAACCCGACCCGTAGTGGGTCTGGCAGATCGTGCCACTCAAAGAAGTGGTCCATGTCTGCTAATGATGCAGGACAATTAACCACTTGCTCTAAAAGCTCAAACTGTTAGAGTATGACGAATTAATCCCTTTATCTCATAGCCCAGGCCCCACATCTCATGAGTTAGGACCTCGGCCGAACCCCCCTCGTGGGCTCGTGGGCCCCAAATCACATGGGCCGCCTACCTCGAGTGTGTCCCCGCATCCCACGGTCTACCCCGCTCGAGCCCTGTGTGAAATGCACATTAATCGCCCCCGGTGAGGAGTCTCGAACACGAGACTCCCTCGTGAGCCCCGCCCACCCCGAGTGTGCCCCTACATCCCACAGGCGACCCCACTCGAGCCCGATGTAAAAATTCCCCTACATTAATTGCCCTCGGTGAGGAGTCTCGAACACGAGACCTCCCACTCTGATACCAATTTGATGCAAGATAATTAACCACTTGTTTTAAAAGCTCGAACTGTTAGAGTATGGCGAATTAATCCCTTTATCTCATAACCTAGGCCCCACATTTCATGGGTTAGGACCTCGGCCGAACCCCCTTGTGGGCTCGTGGGCCCCAAATCACATGGGCCGCCTACCCTGAGTGTGTTCCCATATCCCATGGGCTACCCCACTCGAGCCCGGTGTGAAATGCGCATTAATCACCCTCGGTGAGGAGTCTCGAACACGAGACCTCCCCTGTGGGCCCCGCCCACCCCGAGTGTGCCCCTGCATCCCACAGGTGACCCCACTCGAGCCCGGTGTGAAAATGCCCTTGCATTAGCTAACCAGTCAGAAAAAACTTTGGGGTCCAATCTCCCATTAAAACTGGGGGCGTCAACCTTGATGCCTTTCATGACCCTAGCAACAGGGCCCTCATGCTCATGACATTTTTGAGGTTGTTGATGACGCACCCCATATGGCCCTTCCATTGGGTGGAAAGAACAGGATCACGATTGTGTGTGGGTGGTAATGGATATACCCCATCGTGTCCGTTGCCAGGCCCACAGGCCTGACTTGCGCCTAAACCATCCTTAAGCAGATCAGGGCCCACAACTTGGGACTGATCGACAACCCCAGTGTCGGGGGTTGCCTGGGCACCACCTACAGTGGCAGTTAGAGTACCAACCTCTAAGCGCATAACCCTCTCCTCTAGATGCATGAACCTGCCATCCTGATGCGCAAACTTGTGCGCGATCTCATCCCTCAAGGTTCGAAATTGTTGATCCATTCTCTTAGTTAGGCCCTCCATAGCCTTGACAAATTGATCGGAGTCCATGGTGTAATGGAGACCAAATCCACGACCAGTGTGTGTGGGCATACACCAGGAATGAAAAGTGAAGGGTCCTAAATCTATGTGCGAAAAGGGGTAAACAGTTTTGATACCAATGCAATACAAGGGGTAAACAATTTTGATACCAATGCAACACAACTATCCTATATGGCTTAGATCTATATGGGGACTCAACAAAACCTAGGAAAATGACTAACTAAACTCAACAAAATATGTCCTTTTCGTAGAGTTGGTACGTGGGTCGAGCTGTGCAGTTAGCTCACCGGGTGTGTAGGGGGCGGTTCGCCCCTGCCCAGGGTTTGGGGCGGAGCGCCCGAAAGCTCTACGATTTTTTATGATTTTGGTTAAGGGGTTCTTTAGTAAATTTTCACCAGAAAGAGGGATCGTCAATAAACTAACTTACGCTAAAATCCAGGCTTTGATACCAAGTTTACCCATTTACAGATGGAGGTCACAAGGACATCTCAAAACTGAGCTCCAGCTGCTATAATTGGTTCAAGACAGGAGCCTGGTGGGAGGTTGAGGTAAAAGTTCGTCCTTATGAGTGGCTTCAGGCCATAGGATCCCTCACTCAGATTACAGCACGTCCTCAACCATCGTTGGATGGAAGCAAAGGAGGCTCCTTGACTGCTCCGAATGACCAGACTGAGTGTAGGCAGCTTCCAATTCTGAGATCATCGAGTAATCGATCGGGCATGCTTTTAGACCCCCATTAAAGAGAAACTTATTATGCATGCGTCTTTTTTTACAATTATTTGATTCCCAAATATGCAAATATGTGTATTTTAGCATCTCCTGAAGTTTCATTGAGAAATTCTACCATTTCCTCATGTTTCCCCATTGTTTCCCTCAGTCAGCGATGCATTTCCAGGTATCAGCGATATCAATGTGTTTCCGTATTCCTAGCCAGCGATACATGTAACGAAACTGATACTATGAACACTGCACTGTACATAGGTACGAGATCCAATCCATCCATCAGGTTGGTCCTGTCCTTCTACATGTTTTTCCAAAATTAAATCTGATCTACTCAGCATGTAGGCCCCAATATTGGAAACAGGTGGATGGATTAGAAAACTTCAGCCAGGCTTTTCAGAGCCGGACTTTTATTTTTCTAACCATGGCCCACCTGACCAGTGGATCAAGCTGATTCTTGGGCTAGGGCATCAACATATTTGTACCCTTCTGATGGATGGATGGGGTCTCAGACCTATTGTGTCATGCTGGCAAATGCGTGGCGTCTACATAAGCTTTATTGTACACGTGCGTGGGCTTAGCAGATCTCTATAGTTTTTTTTTTTTAAAGACACAGGGTGTCCCCACCTCTTTTTGAAGTGAGACTAATCCCTGTGGATACACGCAATCACCCACAACCACGTGTATCGGGTAAAGCCGAGGGGAATCGAACCCTCACCTACAGGGAGCAAACCTACAGTGAAGACCATTCGCCCAGATCTCTATAGTTTTTGAAGCTGGATGTTGCTACCTATTTTTAGACCAGCTGGAATAATGATGGAGAGATGCATTTGATGTCTTGTTTGTCATTGTTGGGCCTTTGCATTCATCTTTTTGTTGTAGCAGCTGTATCATCCTTATTTTTAAAGAGAAATGATCTGGCAGGCTCAGTGTATGGAAACTTCCCCACGCAACATAGTTGTATTTGGACTCATCAGCTTCCAAATCACCTGTCTGGACTGTCCACTGTCCACTCCACTCTTCTTTAGGCACTGCAAAAATAATGGCAATTAGATGGTGCTAAACATCTGTGGTTGGACCTCTTCTAATTACAATCTTGTCCATTCATTTTTGCATGCAACCGATAGGAAATTTGGATAATCCGATTGGTATGAATTTTTCAATGCAGCTTATGAAGAGTTGAGTTGACCGACTGACAGTCCTAATAGGTTATATGGATGCTAACAAGTCCAATTGCAAACTGTATGCATGGGAAGATACCCATGCACTTGCATCCAGTATATTTTTTGAAAAAAAAAAACATATTTCAAAAACCCATATGCAACTATATGCACGGGAGGGTTCCCATGCACTTAAGCCCACTATTTTTTTTTTTTTTTTTTTTTTGAAAAAAAAAACCATATTTTAAATACCGTATATCATCTCCTTTTTAAATACCATATTTCTCTCATAGTTCTGCTTGATCTAAAAGTTTCTACTTGTTAGGAATTCTAACAGAATCTGGTTGTCATGGATGTAAAGGTAACCAAGAAGAGCGACCTGAGTGATTTCTACTTCAACCTCACGAAGAATGTTGCTTTTGGTGGGGAATCGGCTGGATCTAGAAACCCAATGAAACGGGAAGCGAGAGAAGCTGATGATAATGCCCAAGAAGCAGATGTTCCGGTAGCCGAGACACTGCCTCATTCTATCAAGGAGGAGAGAGAGAGCAATCAAGAAGAGGCTGCTACAAGCTCACAGAAGAATTCTGGGTCTTCAGATGAAAAGCCAACCTCCCAACAAGAAACTGTGGCTGCTGAACAGCAAGTGGCTGATGAAACAGCTTTGGCAGTCCGCTACAAGAGAAGCGAAGATGCATTGGCTGCAGTGAAAGAACGGTATTTGGCTCGCAAGAAAGCAAGACAGTAAGAATATTTTTTCACACCTTGTCACCCTCCTCTTCATTTTACCAATGTTGTTGTCAGTGCAATTGATTATAGACTCTCTCTTTCTCAATTCAATGGATGTATGTATGTGCATGGCCACCATCCTGACAGTCCATAACCCAAACATTCTGATGATAGGAAAATCCTAGCTGTCTGGCTGTTGTGAAGTTCAACCTGTTGTTGGGTGTTTAGCTTAACATTTTCCATCCATTTGCATGCAATTGATGCGGCTGTGAAAATAGTTCCAGAGCTTGTGCGTTTTCTGTTCTCTTGCATATCTGCTGGTCCATGGATCCATTCTTCTGATCACCTTAGATGATGCTATCTGTACAGTGGGGATGCTAAGGATTGGTGATCAACCATCTCTTTGCACTGGTCTTGACCAGCAACCAATCTCTCCCTCTAAGGGCATGAAGATCAGGTGGAACAGAAATGAGGCTGATCCAGGCTACACCATACAAAAGCAATGCAAAACTGAAAGCGATTCATCACACGTGCATGGCCCACCTGATGAGTAGATCAGCCTGATTTTTGTACTAAGCAATCCTTCTTGATGATTCTACCATTTGGATGGACCAGAAGTCGTGCAAACATGACATGCTAGCACAATTTCCTAAGGTGCATTGTTGCTTACCGTCCATTTATTTGGAAATTACTCGTTCATGTGTGCATGGGGTTGCTTGGATGTGCGGAAAATGGTTTTCTTTGAACCCCTTAAAAAAAAGAATGAAATTCCATTGGAAGAATAAATTTCAATTGTATGGATGGGTTATGCCATGGAATTCATTCAACTCCAGACTGGGGTCATATCAGGGTGGTTTGTTTGTCTAATTGGCCCTGGTCTGGCCAGCCATATGGGGCCAGGGTCAGTTCATCCTGATTAGGGCTAGTGCCAACCCAGGCCCTGCCCAGCTCTAGCCTGGCCTGTTGCTAACCCCATCTGCAGTGGCCAACTCTACAAGAGATGAGCGGCTGTTGATTAGGGAATACGTATGGACCATAGTTTTAAGACTTGTAGAGTCCCATGTGACACATGCTTTGACTTACCTAGTTCGATACTGTTAAGAACCTAACCACAGGACTTATGGGATGCATCAAGCTAGGCTCTCTAGACCACTGTGATAGTGAGCTCACTATGTGGTAGTACTCTAGCCTTTTTTAGGTAGTCCTTTCCACTAGTTCTTGTCCATTTGGAGAGAGCAATGATGGCTGCAGTTTGTTTATCCACGTAGCACTCTCCTCTGGGGTCTGTACTCTGGTTGTCCATGTATTTCTTTCCATGTTGTGGTGGCTTTCAATCTGTTCCAGATTGCCCTTTTCACAGGTTGCACATTCCATGACTCAAATATGGGATGTGATGTTGGCTCAGATACTGTCGCTGTGAGACCACAATTTGAATCCGGGCACAGTTTAGCTTAAATCATACAATGGGAGTCACCACTAGCTCTTGTAAAGTGGTATTATATGTTGTTGATGCCTTAAATATGTAAGCAACATGGTCTGTCGCTGTCGATGCCATCGGAAAAATCCGAAAAATCCGTGTTGGTTGCCGGAATGTTTTGGTGTTGCTACTCGATGTCATCGAAGTAAGTTTGATGCCATCGAGTCTTCGATGGGTCTGTCTATGCCATCGAAGTCCCATCGAGCGCGCGCAGAGTTGCATAAGTGTGAGATTTGTTTCCTATTCTGATTGTGATACTTGAGATACTTTATATATTGGGGGTAATCGGGATTTGAGAGAGAGGAGTTCTAGGACTTTCTAATTTGTTCCTAAGGTTTTAAGGGCATAGCTTGGGCTTGTAAGGGAGATTCGACGCTTGTTTGAATGGGTAATTTCTATCTCTTGTAATTTCTGCTTTCATAGTGCATTATTCGTCGCTTTGTGCTATGGTTTTTTCTTGAAAGGGTTTTTCCATGTAAAATTTGGATTGTTTGTGTCTGGACTTGGTTGTGCGATTAGAGTACTTGATTCGTCTTTGTGTGCTTCCGTGGTTTCCCAACATTGTAGAGAGCTAGAATTATGTGGAATCAGTAAAATCAAGACTCCAATCACTGATTTACCCAAAGTTGACATGGTAAAGGATCCGCTTATAAGAGAAGAGCGCATTAGGCATCTCTTGCTCACTTTCATGGTCTGTACATCGAGAACAGAAATAAAGAACAAAACATAACCTATTTTAATAATTTAAAAGTAAAATTAAAAAGAATAAATGAAAGTGGATGATCTTTTCTTTATATCCTTGGCCTTGATCTTCTTTCCTTACACAACTTGTCTTCAATTGATGGTATTTGGCTTATCCGGATAAAAGCTAAGTTGGAATAATTCTTTTTGAGCTCCCATCTCTTATACTCAAATACCATCTTCTCTTCTTCTTTATTGCTCCTTACTCTTTGCTTATTCTAACTCTTTTTTTTTTTTTTTTTTTTTCTTCCTCTTTTTTAACACACAATAGTTGCAAGATCCAAGATTGAAAACTTGAACCTTAGGAATCTTAAAAACCAAATTTCCTAAAACATAAAACCCTTAACCCTAAGAAACCTTAGAACCTGAAACCCTAGACCCTGGATGTCCAAATTTCCAAAGACCCACTAGAAACTCCCTAAACCCAATCCAACCCTGGAAGTCCAAATTTCCAAAGACCCATTAGAAACTCCCTAAACCCAATCCAAGCTGTCTCAGGACTAACTCTTCTTGTAACTTAGTCTTCTCAAGGTAGACCTAATGATCTCTAGTTAATGTGATTTATACTCATTGGAAAGCTCATTAAATTATCTTTCCAATGAGCCCAAGATCACTAAGATCCGATGAGTATTGAAAGAGATTTGGTCAATTTATTGAAGCTAACTTTGCAATAAATGTGGGTCACACCATCAAAGATTTTTGCCCACTTTTCAAGGATAAAATGACCTCCAAATAAGATGATTCTAGTCCCATTAGAAAGCTTATCGAATTATCTTTTCAAAGAGCCAAAGATCACTTAAAACGGATTTGTAAAAAGAAAGATATAGGCATTTTTTCGAGGCTGTGCATTGACATGAATATTATTATCACCGCACTGGAAAGTGCACTTATTAGATGAAAAGCACAAGCACTTCTCAAGGAAACTGAAAATAGACCGGCGAGAATTGATTCCCGCTAGCGGTAATATTTTTCTCGCCAACGAAGTCTATATAAACTAGCATATTTCTCGTCATTTGGTAGGTTCGGTTATGCTATGTGAGGCATAAAGACGCAGAAGGAGTGGTTCGAGAGAGAGAGAGAGAGAGAGAGAGAGAGAGAGAGAGAGAGAGAGAGAGCTAGCCCAACTATCTATCCCAGCCACACATCCAAGCCTAGTTTTCAGTTAATTTAAGCCTCTTTAACAATCTAAATTTGACAGAGTAAGGAAATGATTTGAGATATTCGACCATCTCTTGCACAAAGAGTATTAGATCTCTCTTTTCCTCTATTACATCTCTGTAATGCGCGGTTACCTAGTGCAGTTCTACTCCGCATCCTATTTTTTTTATTCAAGTTGCAATATCTCCTTCCTCATATGCTCCCTTGCTCATCTTTCCTTTACTTTCATTGATCTTCCTAACCTATGCTCAGTGTCTTGGCAATTAGTTAGAACTTGACGCAATAGAAATTAGGAAACCATTTAGCTTTTTAATTTCTTACTTCGGTTACACTTTGGTCGGTTAGACTGGCGTTGAGCACTTTGTCTTCACATTTCAATCCTAGATATAGCATCTGTAAGTGCACTTGTTTGTTAATTACTTGTGTCAGTGAGTCGATTGAGCCGTTGAAAGCTGAAGATTGAAGACAATGAAGATTGAGGTTCCTTGGTGACCTTAACCTTAGACTCCTTTAAGTCCAAAACAACCTACCTTAGATGACTTGTTCCATACAGGAAAACCCTTAGTCATCAGGTGTGTGCGGGCTAGATCATGTGTAAAGTGCATGAAAAAAATGAAAATGAAAACCAAATTACACAAGTTTGATTGATCTTTGATCAATCGAGCGAACCTTCGATCGGTCTCAATTGATCGAAGGTGTGTAAAAACGTCCAACAACATTTTGCCCCAAAATTGAATTAAGTTTGATTGATCGAAGGTTTGCTCGATCGATCGATACTAGGTATTATAGATCCGTTGCAGCTCTCTCTATATAATTTGCAATTGAATTTTTGAGAATATGATGGTTTTGAGTGAATTAGAAGCCCTACTATGTCTCAATACTTCCCAACACTTCTAGGCTTAACTCAAACATATCCAAGTCATCTTCCATGTGAGTAATCACTCTAATAGGCATTCCAAGCTTCTTATGAAGATAAATTTGATTTATTATATTCTTTAAAGGATAGACACCAATCCAATAGGTAAATCCTTTATCTTTTAACCCTTAGAATGCCCATCGAAGTGAATTTTCATTTGGAACCAACTATCACATAGTTGTAGGAGATTTAACCTCTCTCCCATTACCTTGGTAGCCTCATTGGATTATCAAGTGTAAGGTAGCCAATTTAAGGAAGCAGAAGAAGACCGACTTCAAATATCAGGGGAGTACAAGAGAAGTGAATTCAACAAGTGAAGTCGCATCTCAAGGAAGAATCTACAATGTGGCTCAATTCGGCCAACAAGTAAGGGTCATTTGTTAGAGTCAATTGTATACTCTTTCCTTATGTAGGATTGAGTATAGAGTTTGAGAATCAAACTCGAATAAGTCCTTGTGTAAGCCTCTGACGGAAGTGTACATGTGTTAAGTCCTTGTTAGGCTTCCGACGGAAGTGTACATGTGTTAAGTCCTTCTGTAGGCCTTCAATAGGAGTGTACGCTTGTTAAGTCCTTGTGTAGGCCTCTGATGGGAGTGTACGTTTGTTAAGTCCTTATGTAGGCCTTTTACAGGAGTGTACATGTGTAAGTCTCCGTGGAAGCCTCTGACGGGAGTGTATGCTTCTAAAGGTTAGAGGTAAACCTATTGGAAACCTCCGAGATAGTAAAATCCGATACATGAGAAGAGTACATCCGTTGGGAGTGTAATAGGCAAGTAGCCGAACCACTATATATCCTTATGTTTGCGATTGTGATTTGTGCATATTTCTATTCATGCTTATGAGTTTAATCGGTTGAATTATATGAACGCTTGAATGGATTATATGCTAGGCATCTCATTGATTGCACATGAACATCCAAGATATCTATCTCACACATAGACCAGTGGCTCAACTTGTTTTATTTATAGTCTATGTAATTGGACCCATTTGGCTTGGAAGCCTAAGTGTTAATTATATTTAATTAGCATAATTTTTAAGTGTTCCTATTCACCCCCACTCTAGGACTTAGCCATAATTCTAAGCTTCATAAGCTTCCACGTAATGCGGTGTCGTGTTAGACAATCGATGTAATTTCAGTATATCTAGAGCTTAGTCAAATCTCTAAAAAAATTTTAAAATCCTGTAAAGTAGAGACCGGACATAGTAAGAGTGAAAAAAGGGTGCCCAATCCCTGCATTTTCTGTAATCGAGGCCCTTACATAGAATTTTTTGCTACAAACCAACTGTGAGAGTCACTTGAATTAAGGAGTCTTACAATTCCTTAACCCTCAAGCAATTCTACCTTTCTAGCAAGTAGTAGATTCTAAGCTTTATCGGCTAGTGGCGACTCCAAATTTACACACATTGTCACGTTTGAGTCAATAATACACTCCATTCACCCCTAACTGAAGTAGAGGAAGAAAGCAAAAGAAGTGGGCCCCACCCCGCTGTGTGTGTGGGTGATATCATATATGAAAATCAACCTATCATGCTCACTGGATGGGAAACATCATGACATTGAGTCATACAGTGGTTGTCTATTGATTTTAAAGTTGTGTTTGGATCCATGAGTATGTTTACGCCCGATTTGACCATGTTAAATCTAATGACACAGATGATGCTACATGGCAACAATATCTACCAACGAAAGATCTTTTTAGCTGCTCTGACGACCAAATTTGATTAGAATAAAAAAGTCATGAGTAGCCTAAAAATAGTAATCTCGGTTGGCTACTATCATAGGACACGTGTCACATATCTAGCTTATGTGATAGAGTCAATGCTCACCTTAGTGACCTTATGGCTGATAATGGGTAAAGACTGAAATACAGTCATGGCTAGTGACGGATTTGGCCAATGTGCTATAGCATCATGCAAAAGCGATCCTTACTGTTGAAACCGCTTAATAGAAAGAAGTTATGAAGTAACGTAACATCAACGAAAAGTTGGCCGATTTTCATGGTGAACATAACACATTCAAGTGGAAGAGAGGAAAACGATTGTCTACATGTGGCAACATATAAAGAATTTTCACCCATATAGTTGACCGAAGACGTGTTCACGACCAATAATCAACTCATAAGAAATAACCAATACACATGACAATGCTTGATAGGCCATAACTATTTACGGGCCTAGATAGTTATTTATACGTCAGTGAACGTGAGAAGTGGTTACGAAGATCTCTATCCAGCAACCGCCCATATATTTTATAAATAGGAGGAAGATTGAAGAGCTCTGAGCTCTTGCCAACCCCACACAACACAATTCTATAGTGCAACAATGCTTATCTTAATTTAGTCCCTAGTGTAATCCAGTCCATATATGTTATTATGTTGGTCCAACTTTAGCTTAATTATAGTGTAATCTAGTCAGTCTAATCTTCTATGCTAGACCAATTGTAGCTTAGTTATAATGTAATTTTGCCCATTATGTTGGACTGACATTTAGTATAATTCCCTTCGTTTATGCCCTAGTCGTTGGACTAAAGACCACTGTAACTTTAAGACCTTGTAATCTACGCCACAGTTGCCTGATCATCGAGGGCTTCTCTATAATTTGTAAGTGTTTATCTTTGATAACATTTATAAATGCAATTTCCTTTTATTTTGTTACTCTCTTGCTGTTTTGTTATTGATTGACCACTGCTATCGCGGTGAGAAAAAGTCTTTCGGCTGAAAGGAAAAAAGAACTCATTAAAAGGACGAACCTTCTCCTTCACAAATCACCTGATTTCAATTACATATGGCTGAATAGATGGTTGATGTGCTAGGCTCTTAGTCTCTCGGTCTATCTCAACACTTGGGGTCAAAGGCATTCTGTTTGGCTCAAGCCGCATCAGGCTTTGGCATGGCCGACACTACACACATGCATTACATGACCGAATTCGAACTAAACACCTTCCTTGGCATGCCCTATGGGACTTGTGTGTAGCTGTTGATCCGATACTACAACAACATGAGTAGAAGGTTTGCTAGGCATTATAAAAATTAAGAAGATCAAGAATCTCAATAGGCTCACGGGCCTTTCATTTAAGAGGTTTCTTGAAGATCGGCTAAGTAATCTAGATCCTATTCTCCAATGATCCTCCACAAGATCAATCAATGCCTCTAGAGCTGTGGGTCAATCGGTTAGATCAGAATCAATTTAGCCAAAACTTGCCACCCCAGGTCGGTAATAGAATAATCAATCGAAATGGCCAACCCAATGGCCAATATGACCATGAGGCCCCCTAATTATGGAACTCTTAGGGGGCAGTTTGGCCCAAGAACTGAATAGCCTGGGGGATAACCTCTTGTGCCTTTGATTCCTCCAATGATTAACTAGGCAACTTAGGAGCATCAAGTGCCCACTTACGTGCCTCTGATGGGTTGGGAGGATCCAATTAACCTAATCCAACATGTTGCTGGTCACTAACACGGTCGGCGTATGAACCGACCAGCATTGAAGAACCCTATCCAGAATGGATAGATTGGCATTATGAACTGCCTATGGGATATACACCTCCTTAGTTTACTTTGTTCTCAAGAGAATGTGGCCAATCGACTATTGAGCATATAAGTCAATTCACCATACAATGTGGTAAAGTTTCAACTTATGACTTTTTGAAACTAAGCTCTTTGAAAAATTTTCAACCGGCACATCCTTCATGGGGTATATTAACTTACCAACAAATTCTATTCATACATGGTTGAAAATAGAGGAGAAATTCCATGCCGAGTTCTTTCGAATTGAGATGGAAGTTTTTATAGTCGACTTGTCCCATTTGAGACAATTACTAGGAGATACGGTTGATAAATACATTGTTCATTTCAAAAAGGAAAATAACTAGTGCTTAGTCACCGTGCCCAAGGCTGAATGCGTGAAGTTGGCTCAAAATGACTTAAATATTGAGCTTTAAAAGAAGTTCGAGGGCATGGCATTCGAAGACTTGGTTCAATCTATCTGCCCGAGTGACTAGATATGAGTAGCTCCTTAGAGAAGAAAGCCAATGAAAGAATTCTTCATTTGAGACCTATTATCAGGACCTAAATGTTTAATTAGGCATGACAAAAGTAGTGGTTAAAAAGCCATTTATCAACAAAACATTAACTGAGAAAGAGACGACCACTCTTGGCCAAAATACAAGGAAGAATGTATTTGAAGTTGGAAAATAAAACTCCTTTGACATAGCTCCCTCCGATGAGATTTTTGATAATGTCTTAGAAGGAAAATTCATTAAGTTTCCTATAAATCAAAGAATTTCATCAGCCGAAGAGCTAACAAAGATAGAGTATTAATGCAAGTAGTTGGTACTTGTTCTCATTCCATCAAAGTTCCCACAAGCGGCTGAAGGAAATGTCGTTGCACCCCACCTACGAAGGTTAGATGCTCCGAGGTCGAAGGTTGACTTGTTAACAGCTACTAATTACTGAATCATGAGCTAAACAACAACCATGAGAGAAGGATCAAAGCCACCTAAAACACTTGGGAGTTAAGGAAAGGAAGTCTTATAGTTTTTTTTTTAATCAAAGAACCGCGTGAGTACTTGCTTTGCGACTAATGCAATTGTTGTTAGTGCACTGATTTGTGCATCTTGTTTATCAATCACGTAAGTTTGTGTGTCATGTAGTCGGTTGAGCCCTTGGAAGTTGAAGATCGAACACAAGTGGACATGAGCATCAAGGAGTAAAGAATAGGTAAATGAGGTGCCTTGGTGACCCTAAACCTTGACCCAAAATAACCCTTTGTTCCTCTAAATGATCCTAACTTAATAGGTAAATATTGTTGATCATCCCTTAACTTTAGAATCTTAATTAGGACATGATAAGTAAGGCCAGTAGAGGTGCTAAACTGCTATGAAATTGTATGCTAAAAACAACAGTTTTCGAGTGAACTTTTATCCCATCGACAGGTTGTTGATGTGACTTGATCCAATCGAAGCTCCACTCGATCAAATCAAAGAATGTGACCAACAACCATCATAGAAAATTTTAGATTTTATCGATGGGATCGACAGAAGGTTCGATCTCATCGAAGGTCCTTCGATTCCATCAAAGGCCCTTTCGATCATATCGATAGAGCCATTAACTAGCTATTACAAATCAGTTATAAAAGGGCATTCGATTCTTGGGCATTTGGATGAGTTTTTGGTGCAATAGAAGTGTAGGTGATTCCATGTTCATATCTTTCATCCTAATCCTCTAAACCATTGAGTTCTAAGTTATCTTCCTTGATATTAACACTCTAATGAGGATTCCAACCTCCATCTTGAGATGAGCTTAATCTCCACCATTTTCTAAATATTAGATCCAATCGTGTTGGTATACCCTTTGTCTAAATCCTCTAGAAGACCTATCTAGGTGAATATTTTAGGATTACAACCTTTCATTAGTTGTAGAAGATTCACCCAACCTCCCATTATCTTGGTCACCTCAAAGGAGCACTTCATACAACGCGTTTGATCTTGAAGCTAAAGCCTTGGCAAAGCATCAACATCATGATCGGGAGAGAAAAATGGGAGCTGATTGAAGCACGTGAGAGCATCGATCAAACAACTCAAGATGGTGCATTAATTGGGCTCAATTTGATAAGTGTCATTGAGTAAGTGCATATACACTCTTTCCTTGTTTAGGATCGAGTGTAGGAGTTTGATTGCCAAACTTGATTATGTTCTTGTGTAGGACCTAAATCAAAGTCCTTGTGCATGCCATTGGACACGAGTGTGTGCATGTTATTCTCCAAGGGAGCTTCCAGCAGGAGTAAACGTAGGTCCTTGGACTAGGACTGAGGTTCGTGGTGAGCCTATAGAAAACTATGTAAGTCTCTGAGGGAGTTATTCTTTGTGTAGGATTGTAAATGTTAGAGGTGAATTTGATTTAAAACATCTGATAGTGAAATTCGGTACACTCATGGGTTGAGTGCATCTGCCAGGAGTGGAGTAGGAAAACTGAACCATTATACATGCTTGTGTTTGGGATTGTCTTTGAGCACTTGTTTAATTATGCTTATGTGATTAATTAATGAATTATATGTATGCATGATTGGATGAATGCTAGGATTTGATAGTTAGCACATCCCACACACACATGCACACTATCTTGTTTATAGGCTAGTTGCTTCATAGGAATATGATTTGTAGTCTATGTGATTGGACCTTCTATTGGCTTAGAAGCCTTAGAGTTAATTGGATTGCCTTAGTTTAATTTAGGCAATTATGTTTTAAATGGCTAAAATTTTATTTAGTCCTAATCACCCTCCTCTGGGACATAACCGTTCATTTAATAGCTCTACCGAGCTTCCACAAGCATAGCTCGAGTGACCCACCATCGCCTTGTGCAATTTCAACTATGAGGTTAAAACGAGTCACTAGTATTTTCACTCTAGTCAAATGGTCGAGGAAGAAAGGCCGTGGAGATCGAATCAACTATCATGCCGATGATCTTATCAACCGCATTCAATACCACGTGTTTGTGGTCTAGGAATTGGAGTACAGTAACAATGATAAGGAATGACTGTTTTGACGACCATTCAAAAATGGTCAAACCGGTCGACACAGGAGAAAATGATGGACAAGAGTTGTTCATCCAAAATTTCCTATGCAGGTCACCAAAATAACATAAACACGAGTGCCGTTGGTAAAGACAACAGGCAGCGTTGAGACTTCAAGAAGTAGACAACAATGAATCTTGGAAGAGTTGTAGGCTAATGATAGACTTAGCATAGTTTGAGCCTATGGTGAAACAACATGACCGGCCAAAATATGTTCAACCAAAGCTACAACCAGAGAGGCCAATCGAAAATAGAAAGGAACAATGTGCAAACATGGATGCAAGCTTAGAAGACTTCGTGACTGAGTTCGAGGATGATGCCACATTCAATGACTTTTTAAGCGATGTAATACTCCTTGAGGACGAGGAACTGTTAATTGAGGAGCTAATGGCCAATGATATGTTGGGAAATGATGTTGAACCCCAACAGGTGAAAGTTGATGAGACTGAAGCCATTGGCTTGATTAAAAATGAAGAAGAAAGTTCTTCCAAAACCAACTAGGTGTTGCAAAAATATTGATTTTAATAAAAATATATTTTAATATATAATATATAAAAGTTGTTTTGAAAAACATCTTTTTGTGGGTTTTTGGGAATAGTCCCACATGGGAAAGGGAAGAGAAGAAAATTTGGTTTAAATGAAAACAGTGGAGTATTATAATATTTACCTTCGTAGTCCGTGGACTATGGACCTTGCGTGTTTCGCACTGGAACACCAGCGCGCGCGCTCGCGCTCGGGCTCGGTCTCGGTCTTGGGCTCGGTGTGAGGGCGTGGGCATGTGAGGCAGTGTGGCTGTAGAGGCGCTAGTGGCGCACTTCGCACGTCCGCATCGTGTCGCAGAGGGTCGCTCCTTCGCGACCTTGAGCGAACCGGAGCGAGACGTGTGCGAGTCGCGGTGCGACTATGTGGCTTAGGCGGGTGGCTGGTTGGCAGAGAGACTAGAGAACTGAGAGAGAGATCTCTCAGTATATATAGACTGACTGAAAAGAGCTGTTGCAGCAGAAACTGTAACAGCTGAGCCATTAGTGCAGGGCTCAGCTGTAACTGCTGCATGGCTAGTCCAACAGTCAGAAAACGGCTAGCTGCTGTCTCACAACAGTCAGCATGCAACAGATTAATGGTCCATGCACAACAGTCATAAAACGACTAGTTTTCCAACAGCCAGAAATGGCTTAATGGAATTTAAGTCTCTGGACCATAACCCCCTAGCCACTATAGCCTATAAAAGGAGGGCCTGGATGGGTTTCCAAACCATCTCACAAACCAATCCAGCACTACCATACGAATTGAGAAAGCCCACTAATCCTCTCTGATACTCCAGTAATTCCAGCAACAAGACAGCAAGGGTTTAACCATTGCTTGAAGAACAGACCAGCGGTGTGGTCTAGGACGGTTCAACTGAACCAATAGCTGAAGTTTTGAACTGACCAGAGCAGTGGTCGAAACCATTTTTTCTCTTTCTTTTTCTTTCTTTGGGATTTTCTCTATATTGTAATACTGCCAGAAATTGTGAAGTTGAGTTCCAATAGGTGGGCCTTCGTGTTTGCTGAACGCAGACCCACACCAGGCTCGTCGTATCCTAGAAGCTATTTGCCTATAATCTATCAGCTTACTCAATTAACTTGAGTAGGGGTAAATAGCGCTTTAAGGACAGCGTTTTCAGACGTGCTTCAGCCTGTCCTTATTTCTGATTATCGTGATTTTTTGGTTTCCATATTATACAAAAATTACATCAATCTGTATAAATTCTCAACAATCTTAAAGCGTTATTAGATGGAAGCCAACAGTGTTTCATCCATCAAGTTGATGAATCAGGACTTGATACGTCTAGATCGGTTCGATGAAACCAATTTTACGAGATGGCAAGACAAGTTGAAATTTCTCCTAACGGCGCTGAAGATCTACTATATATTAGATCCAAATATGCAAGCGCTACCTGAAGCAACCGACGATGACACACCTGAACAGGTGGCCGCCCGCACCAAACGAGCCGAAGACGAACTCTTGTGTCGAGGACACATTCTGAACGCACTCTCCGGCCATCTCTACGATCTGTACCAATAGACGTCATCAGCAAAGGAGATCTGGGCCGCTCTAGAGTTCAAATACAAGGCTGAAGAAGAAGGTACCAACAAGTTTCTCATCGCCAGGTATTTTGACTTCAACATGGTAGATAACAAACCGTTGCTACCCCAAATACAAGAATTGCAGCTAATAGTAAACAAAATCAAAGCGATAAAGATAGATCTTCCTGAATCATTCCAAGTCGGGGCTATAATCGCCAAATTGCCACCGATGTGGAAAGACTATAGAAAGAAGTTGCTGCATAAAACTGAGGACTACACACTGGAACAAATCCAGAAACACCTTAGAATTGAGGAAGAATCCCATAACTGCGACAAAAAGAATGATAACGGGAATACCTCGTCCAAGGTACATGCATAGAGAACTCTAATAACAAACATCCTGAGAAGGACAATTCCCTGAAACCCAATAAAGAAAAATTCAAGAAAAACACCCAAAAGAAGAATGGAAAGTTCAAAGGCCCGTGCCATGTCTGTGGGAAAACCGGGCACTATGCTCAAATATGCCGATATCGCAAGTCTAAACAAGAGGCAAGTGCAGTAGAAGAAGGCGATATAGTGGCCATGATCACTGAGATGAATACCATCCAAGGCAAAGTTCCAGGATGGTGGTATGATACTGCCGCTACAGTATATGTATGCTACGACAAATCAACCTTCAAAACCTATGAGGAATTGACCGATGGTCAAGAAGTCCAAATGGGTAATGAAGTCCGATCGAAGGTCCTTGGCAAAGGAACCGTCGAACTGATATTCACCTCTGGGAAGAAAGTGATTCTGACTAATGTACTGCACGTCCTAGACATGAGGTGAAACTTAGTTTCTGGGGATCTTCTGGGAAAACCAGGGATAAGGGTGGTGTACGAGTCAGGTAAACTGATTCTGTCTAAGAATGAGAATTTTGTCGGAAAGGGATACGCTTGTAATGGGATGATTAAGTTTTCTCTGAATGAAAGTAGCACTTCTGCGTATATGGTTGAATCCTCTGGACTGTGGCATGATAGACTAGCCCATATAGGGTATAGTACTTTGAAGTTCATGGCTAAGAATGATTTAATCTTATATACAGATAATGAAACCAAAAAATGTGAAGTGTGCATACGATCTAAAATGACGAAAAAATCTTTTCCAAGTGTTGAAAGATCGTCCTAAGTGTTGGATCTTGTGCACAGTGATATCTGTGAGTTAAACGGCATTCTTACTCGTGGAGGTAAACGGTACTTCATAACCTTTATAGATGATTGCTCTAGATATGTGTATGTGTACCTATTAAAGAGCAAAGATGAAGCATTTAACATGTTTAAAGTATATAAAGCAGAAGTAGAGAATCAACTAAATAAGAAGATAAAAATTCTCCGTAGCGATAGAGGAGGAGAATACTTCTCAAATGAGTTCGATAACTTCTGTGAACAACATGGACTGATACATCAATGTACTGCTCCATATACACCTCAACAAAACGGAATAGCTGAAAGGAAGAATAGGACATTAGTAGAAATGGTCAACTCAATGCTGATAAGAGCAAAGTTACCACTAAGTCTATGGGGTGAGGCACTGCTTGCAGCATGCCATATTCTAAATAGAATACCGTCTAAAAAGTATAAAATATCTCCATATGAAACATGAAGGGGTAGAAAACCTAACCTAAGATATCTAAAAGTGTGGGGGTGTCTTGCATTGTGCAGAACCCCTGACCCAAAAAGAACTAAGTTAGGACCAAGAGCTATTAAGTGCGCCTTTGTAGGGTATGCACAAAATAGTAAAGCTTATAGACTTCTAGACATGGAGTCTAATACAATAATAGAATCAAGAGACGTTGAGTTCTTTGAGAACTCACTATCCTTGGAGTCTAAGGATAATGAAATCCAAACTCCTAATAGAGAACCAGATAGCACAGCTCCACAGATAGTGGAAGCTCCTATTGAACCTCGTAGGAGTCAAAGAACAAGAATAGAGAAGAGTCTAGGAGATGACTACATAGACTCACAACGTATCATTTTCCATCTAGTAGAAGCAGATAGAGAAAATGTTATAAGACAAATACCGTGATGAATATAGAAGATGATCCTAAATCATATAAAGAAGCTATATCCTCCAGAGACTCAACTTTCTGGAAAGAAGCTATAAACGATGAAATGGAATTCATACTATCAAATCAAATATGGGAACTAGTAAACTTACCTCCAGGTTCTAGACCCATAGGTTGCAAGTGGGTATTTAGGAAGAAATATCGCACTGATGGGACTATCCAAACCTTTAAAGCTCGACTAGTAGCTAAGGGTTTTAGACAAAAAAAAGGGATAGATTATTTTGACACATACTCACCTGTAGCTAGGATAACATCCATTAGGATATTATTTGCGCTAGCTTCCATACATCATCTTCACATTCATCAAATGGATGTAAAGACCATTTTCCTGAATGGTGACCTCAATGAGGAGGTATACATGGAACAACCTGAAGGGTTCATTCTACCAGGAAATGAAAACAAAGTATGTAGATTAGTCAAATCATTGTATGGATTAAAACAAGCACCAAAACAATGGCATGAGAAGTTTGATTCCAAAATACTTTCTCATGGTTTCATGCATAATGTAGCTGACAAATGCATATATTCTAAAGTAGATGGTAGTTGTATCGTTATTATTTGTCTGTATGTTGATGACATGTTAATAATAAGTAATAAAATGGAAGGTGTAACTGAAACAAAGAGGTTTCTATCTTCAGTATTCAAAATGAAGGATCTTGGACAAGTTGATACCATCCTAGGTATCAAAGTTAAAAAACATTGTGGGGGTTATGCTTTGTGTCAATCTCATTATATTGAGAAGATACTAAACAAGTTTAACCATCTAAATATAAAAGAAGCAAAGACCCCATTTGATCCAAGTATCAAGCTAAAAGAAAATACTGGAAGAACCGTTGCACAATTAGAATATGCGAGTGCCATAGGGAGTCTTATGTATGCTATGTAATGCACTAGACCTGATATCGCATATGCTGTGAGTAAACTTAGTAGGTTTACTAGTAACCCCAGTACTGAACACTGGAATGCAATTAGTAGAGTTCTTGGTTACTTAAAAGCAACAAAGACTTAGGACTATTTTATTCAGAGTTTCCGGCCGTATTGGAAGGATATACCGATGCGAGCTGGATATCGAGTGCAGGGGACAACAAGTCTACTACAGGGTGGGTATTCACCCTAGGAGGTGCAGCTGTATCTTGAGGATCCAAGAAACAAACCTGCATAACGCACTCGACTATGAAGTCTGAATTCATAGCCCTGGCTGCAACAGGCAAAGAGGCTGAGTGGTTAAGGGATCTTCTATTAGAAATTCCTTTCTGTGTAAAGCCGATATCGGCTGTATCACTACATTGTGATAGTGAAGCTACATTAGCTAGAGCCTATAGCGGCACGTATAATGGTAAGTCTAGACATATTAGTCTTCGACATGATTATGTCAGACAATTGATTCGAGATGAATCATTGCTATTTCCTATGTGAAATCAAGCAACAACCTGACAGATCCTTTCACTAAACCTCTACCGAGAGAGGTAGTAAAGGCTACATCTAGAGGGATGGGGTTGAAACTCTTCAACCAAAGTTCCACCAGTGATGGTAACCCAACCTGAAGTTAGAAAATCTCTAAATTTAGGTTTAATGGGTAAAAACAAGTCACTGATATGTGGAAAGTTTTTCAGCACTAAATTATAAAACCTCATCCATAATAGATAAGTGCTGAGCGTTACGTAAGAGGGTTGAGTCTGAGAACTCTTAATGAAATCTAGTCTATAGGACAAGTGTCTTATAGTAACGGAAACACTGGAAGGATTTCACCTATATGAACGTAGAGATGGTACCGTCTCTCATGAGAGTTAGGAGTTTTCTCTCGGGATCGTTCACGAATTAGGATAAGCACATGGCCATTAAATGTGCTGAGCAAGATTGTGGGAACTCTAACAACACATAGCGAATATGTGTGTGGTTTCTCCAACTCTATTATCTAGGAATAACTGGTTCAAAGCTACGACTATCAGTAATTTCGATAGAGTTTTGAGATACTTACACTGAGGGAAGATTAAAATCGAAAGATATCTTTCTTTATGCATATAAACTGATCATTCTAGCAGTATAGTTTAACCGATAAAATATTTTTATAAAATCAAGTGGGGGATTGTTGCAAAAATATTGATTTTAATAAAAATATATTTTAATATATAATATATAAAAGTTGTTTTGAAAAACATCTTTTTGTGGGTTTTTGGAAATAGTCCCACATGGGAAAGGGAAGAGAAGAAAATTTGGTTTAAATGAAAACAGTGGAGTATTATAATATTTACCTTCGTAGTCCGTGGACTATGAACCTCGCGCGCTCGCGCTCGGGCTCAAGCTCGGGCACGGGCACGGGCACGGGCTCGGGCTCGGTCTCGGTCTAGGTCTCGGACTCGGACTCGGACTCGGACTCGGACTCGGACTTGGACTCGGTCTCGGTCTTGGTCTTGGGCTTGGGTTCGGTGCGAGGGCGTGGGCTTGGGCATGTGAGGCAGCGTGGCTGTGGAGGTGCTAGTGGCGCACTTCGCATGTCCGCATCGTGTCGCAAAGGGTCGCTCCTTCGTGACCTTGAGCGAACTGGAGCGAGACGTGTGCGAGTCGCGGTGCGACTATGTGGCTTAGGCGGGTGGCTGGTTGATAGAGAGACTAAAGAACTGAGAGAGAGATCTCTCAGTATATATAGACTGACTGAAAAGAGATGTTGCAGCAGAAACTGTAACAACTGAACCATTAGTGCAGGGCTCAGCTGTAACTGCTGCATGGCTAGTCCAACAGTCAGAAAACGGCTAGCTGCTGTCTCACAACAGTCAGCATGCAGTAGATTAATGGTCCATGCGCAACAGTCAGAAAACGGCCATAAAACGGTCAGTTTTCCAACAGCCAGAAATGGCTTAATGGAATTTAAGTCTCTGGACCATAGCCCCCTAGCCACCATAGCCTATAAAAGGAGGGCCTGGATGGGTTTCCAAATCATCTCACAAACCAATCCAGCACTACCATACGAATTGAGAAAGCCCACTAATCCTCTCTGATACTCCAGTAATTTCAGCAACAAGACAGCAAGGGTTTAACCATTGCTTGAAGAACAGACCAGCGGTGTGGTCTAGGACGGTTCAACTGAACCAATAGCTGAAGTTTTGAACTGACCAGAGCAGTGGTCGAAACCATTTTTTCTTTCTTTTTCTTTCTTTGGGATTTTCTCTATATTGTAATACTGCCAGAAATTGTGAAGTTGAGTTCCAATAGGTAGGCCTTCGTGTTTGCTGAACGCAGACCCACACCAGGCTCGTCGTATCCTAGAAGCTATTTGCCTGTAACCTATCAGCTTACTCAATTAACTTGAGTAGGGGCAAATAACGCTTTAAGGACAGCGTTTTCAGACGTGCTTCAGCCTGTCCTTTTTTCTGATTATCGTGATTTTTTGGTTTCTATATTATACAGAAATTACATCAATCTGTATAAATTCTCAACACTAGGAGAAAAATAACATAAGATTTGGCACTTTGCCACCACTCATGGTGCAATACGGTATTCACACTTCCGCTATTCTTCTAAATAGAACTCGGCCAACCTAATATTGTGGAAGGAGACGTGAAGGAATATGGGCTAAAATGGTCATGCAAATCGATACCCCTATTGATTCATTTAAAAGCAAGCTTGTTCCTCTCTCACAATGGAGCTAGGAAAAGATTGAGAAGGTTATCTTAGAGAAATTGACTTATAAGATGACTCATTATTTGAAATCATGGCACATTTCGATGGTGCCTTGTAACTAGAGTCCTGGTTTACAATGGTGCAACCGTGAACATACTATTGATTTCTATGATGAAGAAACGAGGCAAAATAGAAAAAAAAAAATCTCATTGCAACTGAAGTAATGTGGTTAACAATTTTGCTAAAGGTGTCACCAATACTCAAGGGGTTTTACCTATTGAGCTATTGGTCAGCAACATAAAGGGTTTACCGACCTTTTTTTTGTTATTGAATTTCTTCAAGTTACAAGCTTTGCTTGGAAGAGATTTCATACACTATAATTGTTGCATCCCTTCTTCCCTGCATTGGTTTCTAATATTATGGAATAAGGATAAGGTTGAAGTGTTGTGGGCTGATAGTCATCCTTTTGTGGTCAATTCCAATTCGGCGTAGGCCTATTTATATGAAGATGAAATAGGATCGTTATACTTCATGGGATGGGATAAAAATGGCCGACCTATTGGTATTACCGCTTGAATTGATCCATTATTGCTTGTAGCAAGTATAACAAAGACACTTAAACTGAATCGACAAAATGCGATCATCCCTTATCAGCCAACGACAAAGAAATGCATCATCAAGGAGATTCCATGATTGGTGCAACATCACGAGTTAAAGCGTCGGCCAAATCACAACCAATCTTGAAAGAATAAAAAGGCATTTGTAACATGAAGGATTATAACACGACTATCTTGTAAATGTGACCAAATGTGTCGTAGAAAAGGATGAGATCTTTGATGATGGAATTGCCTTTCAAGACTTCGAGGTGATACCTGCAAAGTTATGATTTTAAGGCTGACGTTCATGCCCCCTTGGTCGAAATCAACTTAGGGATTGAACATGATTCTCGACCAACGTACATCAGCGAGCCTCAGGTATAGGCAAAAATCACTACTCTACTAAGAGAGTACTTCAATTACTTCACTTGGGATTATCATGAGATGCTAGGGCTTGACAAAAGTTAGTTGAGCATCGACTCCTAATCAAGGAAGGTTACTGGCATTTAAGCAACTCGTGCAACGGATGACTGCCAAGGTAACCTTAAAGATCAAGGAGGAAGTCAAATGGTTGTTGAAGGCCATCTTTATTCAAACGATTAAGTACTTAGAGTGGATCTCTAACATAGTACTCATCATTAATAAAAATGGTAAGTTGAGGATATGCATCAATTTTAAAAATCTAAATTAGCTAACTTTGAAGGATGGATATCCAATGCTAGTGGCAGACCAATTGGGAGATAGAGTGGTCGGGCATAAGATGATATCTTTTATGGACGACCACTTAAGATACAACCAAATTTTAACTGCGAAAGAAGACATCATAAAAACAGTTTTCAGGTGCCATGGAGCGATACAGACATACTATTGGGTTGTCATGCCTTTTAGTTTAAAAAACTCGATAGCCACTTAGTAATAGGCCATGAATGTGATTTTTCATGACATGATTGACCATTTCATGGAAGTCTACGTCGATGATATAGTGGTTAAATCGATTCACTTGGTCGATCATCTGACACATTTAAGAAAATCATTCGAGAATATAGGACCACATAGGTTAAAAATGTACCCGCTCAAGTGTGCTTTCGACGTATCTTTCGAAAACTTCCTCGGATGCCTAATACATTAAAGAGAAATTGAGGTTGACCAAAATAAGGTTTGAAACAAGGAAAGCCTAACCATTGAAAAAAAGAAAGAATTTCATCGGTCAAATTAATTTCTTACACCAATTTTTCTAACTCGACAAGAAAAATTACTTCTTTGCCACCTTTGGTATAATTGAAAGTAGGTAAAGAATTCAATTCGAAGGAAGACCATTAGATGACTTTTAGAAGATTAAGGAGTTCTTAATGAAACCACTAGTGTTAATTTTTCCATAAAAGATCGACCACTTTGACTATACATTTCAGTGGTCGAAGACTTAGTTGGAACATTATTAGCATAAGAAAATGATGAACAAAAGGAACAAGCAATCTACTATCTAAGTAGGACTTTAAATGATACCAAAAGGTAGTATTCATCGATAAAGAAATTATGTTTTTCATTATACTTTTTACCCTAATGTTTGAACATGTGCCATAGTATTGTTGAAAGTAAATGTACCTTTGCTCAGGGTGGCATTTCAATCCCAATTGACCCCAGTTGAGTTCACCAAGGTCATGTTAATTGAGTTGGAAGAGCTCGATGAAACCGGGCTTAGGGCTTTAGACTTATTGAAACTTTATAAGTTATAAGTAGTCAGAGCATACAATAAGTGGGTTAAAGAGAAGTCATTTAGTGAGGGATCCCTGGTTTGGAGGCCATTCTTCTAATTGGAACGAAAAATCATCAATTCGAGAAAACCTGGGACAAGCCATATAGAGTTAAAGAAGTACTTCATGGATGTAAGGCCCGTATCCTAGTCTGTACCGTTCCTTAGACTTCTGCGATCCTCCCCGTCAAATTCCGACAACCCGTGACCTATAATTAGCCTTTACGTGTGACCCTAAGTCGCATCCCATATATCTGAGTAGACTTGACCCGTGACTTGTACCTTGGCAACCGCGTCGTCGCCGCGGTTCCAACGCCGCATCTTGTACACCGTCGACGCAGTGCGCACCGATGCGATACTCAGGGCAGGAGTTGTGGGCCCGCGTTTATTTTGAGAAAAACACCGCACATTGCAAATTTCAAGAGAATATCTACAACCCATCGCATCAATCAATCAATTGCAAGTCAAGTACATACCCATCCCTCTCTTACCAATTAAGCATGACACCCATCTCTCTCCTATTTCCAAAGTCAACTCTCATGTCCCCTCTCTTACATCACCCATCCTTTCCTTACACCCATCCCATCCCCTTTCATCCCATCACATCTCCTCTTCCTCTCATTCTCTCTTCCATTTTCAAGCAACCTAAGGGAGTGGATGTCCAAACAATTCCTAAGGAGAGAAGAACCTAGGTGTGGCCCACTCCCTACCACCCAATCTCCCATCCTAGCCATCCATACTTCATCATCCTCCATCAAAATCAAAGCCAATGAGCTAAGGAAGCCAAGGGATCAAGAAGGAGTGCAATCGGTGGTGATTGTAGGATATCCACCGTGATTTTCATTTGAGGGCCCACTTGTGATGGGACCCATTTTGATGTATGTGTTGTAAACAAAGAGGGGCCCATAAGGGCTGGGTCCCTCCACTACACCGTCTCTCTCTCTCTCTCTCTCTCTCTCTCTTTCCTGATTATATGGCCCACCTATGAGGTATGTATCATATACATGCCGTCCATGTGTTGGGCCCACCTTGCTGGACTGTCCAACGGACGGGATTGCTGCCTGTCCATCTGGACAGGCCCGGATGAAGGAAAACACAAATATCAGTTTGGTCGGATGGTGGGCCACGCATGTGTGGACCCACCTGATGCAGGTGTTTTATCTTGGCCGTCCTTCCTGGACAGACCCCAGATGAAGGGAAATAACAAATATCAGCTTGATATTCTGGTGGGCCACACACGTGTGGACCACCGTTGTATCTGTTATGTCCACACTGTGCAGATAGGCTGGACAGTGGGACCTGCTTGATGTATGGGTCCATCCACACCATCCGGCCGGACTGGATGTGGGACCCACCTGGATGGATGTATCCACACCGTCCATGTGGATGGTGGGACCCACCCCACACGTGGGGCCCATCTTGAGACATGTATTGTATATTCAGTCGTCCATCCGTGTGGGAGGTGGAAACGGATTGGCTGGAGCACCTCACATCAACTATATAGATGCTGTATGACGTCAGCAAGTTCTGTGGGTCCCTTTTTGATGTATGTATTCCATCCATGCCGTCCACTGCTCCATCCACACTGTCCATTGCTTGGACGGTGGGCCACCTTAACGTATGTATTTCATCCACACTATCCAGATCATGGATGGTGGGAACCCACCAGGACTTATGTATTTTATCCTAACCATCCATTCATCTGGACGTGGCCCCCACACCAACCATATAGCTACTGTATGACGTCAACAAGTGGGCCTGATCATGAGATATGTGTTATATCTAGGCCGTTCATCTGCTGGATGTTGGGCCAGTAGCCCAGCAGTCCAGCAGCTAGACAACTGCTGTATTGACGTTAACAAGTTCTGTGGGCCCTGATCATGAGGTATGTTTTCTATCCAAACCATTCATCCGTGTGGGACCCACACGTGATGCATATGTCTTATATCCACACAGTCTAGTGGTCTGAACGGTGGGGACCACCATGATATATGTGTTTTATATCCAGGCTGTCCGTCTAGGGGCTTGGATAGCAGCCTAATCATGAGTTATGTGTTAGATCCAAACCGTCCATCTGTTGGACGAGCTCGTCTTAAGGTTTGAGACTAAAGATAAGACATATCTATCAATCAGATGGACCACACTGCAAAAACCAGTGGAGGGTTGAACGCCTATCATTGAAACCCATTTGGGGTTCCAGAAGTTCTCGATCAATATGGAATTTGTTTTCCTCTTAATTCAGGTCTTTGTGACCTTATGAACAGATTGGAAAATAAATGTTTAGGTGGCCCCCGTGAATTGTTAACAGTGAAAATCATTATCTCCACTGCTATTTGTGGTATAGTCCAGATGATCTTTTGATGTGTTGTATATGAGACCCATATGGTGAGGCCCGATGTGATGTATATAAGGCCCATTTGATGAGGCTCGATGTGATGTATATGAAGCCCATATGAAGAGGCCCAATGTGTTGTATATGAGGCCCATATGATGAGGCCCAATGTGATGTATATAAGGCTCATATGATGAGGCCCGAAGTGATGTATTGAGGCCCATGAGTGAGCCCAATGTGACGTATTCGAGGCCCATGGGATGTGACCCATTGTGACATGTGTGAGACCTTTGTGGGAGGCCTAATGTGATGTATACGAGGCCCATTGTGATGTGGGAGGCCCGATGTGATGTATACGAGGCCCATTGTGATATGTGATTCCACCATGGTGTATGTAATGATGTTTATGATGCCTATTCATCTTCCTAATTGGATCTAAATGGGCCATGCCTTGGGAGCAATGATGGTTTAAAGTCCACATTGCAAGGGTAATGGTGGTTAAATGTTCGCATTGTAACCCTCCCTAAGGCTCATTGTTAGGCCCATTCTCATCTTCCTTAGTGGGCTAACCTAATCTGTTGGGCCCCCATAATTGTTAGGCCCATTCTTGATATGAGTAGGCCGTTTAGGCCCAATCCTTGATATGAGGAGAGTACATCATCATCATCATCATCATGATGCTTAGTATAGCCCCATAATCCATGCCTATGCGCATCATGTGTATGCTTGATATGAGGAGTGATTGATCATAACACACGTCATTGGGCAGATTATTTATGGGACTCCCTGATAGACAGAGTTGCCCCACATGAGCACGTGGTACGCGCAGGATTGCTGCATGGCTGGATGGTGTGATTCATGCATCTCGCATTTGTGTGATATGATTTCTATACGCCCTAGCGACATCAGGGTCATAGCTTCCACAAGCATATCTTAAATGATAGGATTGGACACCGAAAATACTGTTACTAGCATCAGGGCACCATAGATGTCTCTAGGTGAAAATCCCTAAACCTGATGGTACCAGAGGATGACTCCAACGTCGAGACTGAGTGGATACATAGCGCACGAGGGCCGAATACCAGGAGGCCGTATCTCTCACTGCGTCGTGGTCGGTAGGAAGGGGGTGTGGCCTTATCCCGCCCGATGGTAGGGGGCAATTGCTAGGTTGAGTCTGACCAGCTCGTAAATGGGTCCGCTATCAATGTGCCGGATATGTATTGGTAAGCTATTAGCTAGGCGAATAGTGAGGTTTCTTACGCTCACTTGGACTACGCGCATGGGGAAGGGGCAGTGCCATTTGGAGTGTACTAGACCCCGGTGATTATCCAGAGTAAGGATTGTACTGATATTTGATGCTCCATTGATGAGTTGCATTGATATGTGGATTCAGATGAGGATTGGTATGCTTGAGTTGCATCTCGCATCGCATGGCCTTAGTATGACCGACATCATTCATGCCTTGTATCGTATGACCTTGATATGGTCGATAGCATTCATGCCTTGCATCGCATGGCCTTGATATGGTCGATAACATTCATGCCTTACATCGCATAGCCTTGGTACGGCTAATTGCATTCATGGACTTACCAATATATTCTGCATTACTCCGATATTGCATTCTGAGCACGCTTATATTGCGCACACACTTTCACCACCTTCTAAGCTTTCTATAAGCTTATGCATGATAGATGCGTGCAGGTGATGCTAGGGCGCAGTCGTAGTTGAGCAGTAGCATTAAGATTGGAGAGTGCAGCTATCTCCTAGAGCTTTTGATTATCGATATTGTATTTTCCTTACGCATTGTACTTAAAGTTTTTGATCTTAGTGGATTTGTGATGATGTTGTTGGTTGTTGTTTGTGGGTTATGCTTATAGTTATACTTATTACAAATTATATTCATGTTCAAAATCCTCCTCGTAGGATCTCAGGATCGGAACTTGGTATATGGGTGCCGGGAGCCGATAATGGGGTACTACGGAGGCTATCAGCGCAGGATTCGGCGATCGAAAATTTTGTGACCCGATTTTTGAGTTTGGGGCGTGACAGATGGATGAGCTTACCTATTGAAAGACCTTAATGGGTAGGTGTCTAAAATGACCATAAACAATCGTTTCCTAAAGAAATACGTGCTCACCATTTGAAAATCAGTAAAGAAATAGGAAGCAAAGGCATGCGATGTGGTCAAAGTATGATTAGCTGATCATCAGAAAAATGGCTAATTATTGTTTTTACCAATAAGAGTGGAAAGTCGGTCATGCACAAATATATGTAGATATATAAAGGTGCTAAAACATCTGACTTAAGGAAAGTTACAAAAATGATTGGTAGAATGACTAAAATATGTTTACAAGATATTTGAAAAGGAGAAGTTAAAGATGGCTTACTCATCATATTTACATAATTACAAAAAACCTAACGGCCTCAAAGTCCGATTAAAACAAACACCCTATGATCGGGTCTAAGTTCATTCATTAAGGATCTTGGACCAAAAGAAGCGTTATTGAGTTGAAGCCTGCATCATCACTCTAAAGGCTTCTTAATGCATTTGCTTTTAGGAACGACCTCGTGTAAGGCTTGTTGAAGGAAGTCACACACCTTGTTGGATTGCTTTCCTTAGGAAACACGCTTGCTTTCTTGGATCTTTAGTTTGTCCTTTATCACCTTTCAATGCTGGTGAAGCTCTCGGAGTTGGTTGTTGACTAATACACACATGTTTTCTTGGATATGTTGTTAGTCCTTTAGCGTCTTTTACCCTAACATTTGGACATGATGCCATAGTACTGATGAAAGTAAATATACCTTTTGCTAAGGGTGGCATTTTAATCGCAATCGACCCCAGCCGAGTTCACCGAGGCCATGTTAATTAAGTTGGAAGAACTCGATGAAACCAGGCTTAAGGCTTTGGACTTATTAAAACTTCACAAGTTAAAAGTGATTAGAGCATACAATAAGTGGGTTAAAGAGAAGTCATTCAACAAAGGATCCCTAGTTTGGAAGCCATTCTTCTAATTAGAATGAAAAATCATGAATTCGAGAAGTGGTCTCGATCCTGGGATGGGCCGTATAGAGTCAAAGAAGTACTTTGTGAAGTGTTCACAACCCCAAGTGTAGGGTCGCGATGTAGTAATAACTCGGTAAGAGTGAGGTCGAATCCACAGGGACTAAACTTGTACGTATTTTGAAAATAACTAGAACTAAAAAAAGATCTAAATTGAAATCTGAATAATTGAGAGTAATGGTGAATATTGTTGATTAAAACTTATGAATTTAAAGGTGAGAACTAGGGTGCCAAGGATCCACTTGTAGCTATCAAGATGCTACCTTACTTGATTCAAGGAACACAATTGGAATTGGAGTCCTATCCTATCCAATTGGAAGATAAAACAATTAAATTAAATCTGAATTTTTCATTGACCTAATTCTCAATGGAAGAGAATTGTGATGATTGGAAGGGATTCTGTCACCCTACCATGCTTAGGAAACGATAGTGAACAATGAGATTTACCGATCTCACTATCTCAAAACAGAAAAAGAAGATATCCAAAGCTACGACAATATCTATTGTAATTTGAGTCATAATAAATCATAGAAAACTTAAAATATTTTCTTAATATCAAACTAGAAATCAATGAAGTTCAATAAGAATAAGAATCAAGGAAAAATAAATATCCAAACACGCTATAAGCTTCACCTCTTAGCCCTAGCTAAGAGGTTTAGCCGACCATAGACATGATTGAAACCAAATCTCTTAAATAAAGCATGAAAAATAAACTAGGGAAGAAGAAAACTCTTTGGCGGCTGCTCCACCATTGTATATACTCCTTGAGACCTTTCCAAACCCTAGAAGATACTGTGGAACATCCTAGGGAGTCTTATTTATAGTTGTGGAACTCCAACTTTCGCACTGAGTTGGAAAAATCTAAAAACCACCTCAAATTTACGCACTCTGCGCAGTTTTCCAAAATAGGCTCGAAGTTTAAACCGCCTAAAATTTACACACTCTGCGCATTCTCAAAATAGGCTCGGAGTTTCAGAATATGCCTTTTTATGACAATTTCAGGAATATGTTTGTTTTTAGGACAATTTCAGGATTCCATTTCTTCACTTTAAAACTTTGATTCTCTTCATTCCTCACTTAGTTTTCTTGGGTCTTTAGCATGTGAATTCTTCATTAATGACTTCCAAATCTCTAAATCTTCATTTAGTAATCTTTCGAGCATAAATCTTCCTTTTGGCATCAATTTCCCCTTAAGCTCTCTAAATCACCTCTCACATAAAAACATGCATAATTAAATCGATTAAGCACTATCATGTTTACAAAACCAAGGTATAAATAGGGAGAAATATGCAATATTTCACACTCAACATGGAGGAGCTTACCTATTGAAAGACCATAATAGGCAAGTGTCTAAAATGGCCATAAATGGCCATCCTAAAGAAATATGTGCTCACCATGTTAAAATTATTGAAGAAATAAGAAGTAATTACTAGTGTATTGATTTGTGTAACTATTTGTCAATCACGTGCGTCTGTTGTTAGTGAGTCAGTTGAGCCTTTGGAAGCTAAAGACCAAAGACACATGAAGACTTGGAGTATCAAGGACTGAAGAAAAAGGTAAATTGAAGTGCCTTAGTGACCCTAATCTTAGACCCAAAACAACCTAACCTCTAGATGATCCTAACCTTAATAGAAAAACCTTCATTTGATCATCTTTTAGCTTTAGGAGCTCCATTTGAACATGCTTAGATAGGCTATAGAGGTCCTAAGATGCTGTAAACCAAACTGCC
This sequence comes from Magnolia officinalis, assembly GCA_021015155.1. Taxonomy (NCBI): domain Eukaryota; kingdom Viridiplantae; phylum Streptophyta; class Magnoliopsida; order Magnoliales; family Magnoliaceae; genus Magnolia; species Magnolia officinalis. Next base: position 81,286,069 of record JAJHSJ010000002.1, on the reverse strand, counting down.
CAAAACAACAGACTCATAGGAGAGCTATAGCGAAGCTCGATCGATAGATTCTGGCCAAAACTATACAGGAAGATTTCTGACCATTCTCAATGACTCTTGAGCGAAGCTCGATCGATCGACGGTCGAGCTCTATCGATCGAACCTAGCCAAAACTGTCCAATAAAGTTTTTCAGTCTAAATCGATAGAGTTCGATTGATCGACAGATCTTAATCGATCGGTTGAAGGTGCCATTTTCTACCCATTTTATGGCCGTTGAAACTTGATTCTTTATATAGGGCATCATGTATTAGGCAATTTGATGGGTTTTTGGTTCAATAGAAGCGTAGGTGATTCCCAACTCATATCCCTCATCCTATGCCTTTAAACCAAAGAGATCTAAGTCATCTTCCTTGTGATTTATCACTTAAATGAGCATTCCAAGCTCCCTTTAAAGATAAACTTGATCTCATCCATGTTCTAGAGATTAGACCCAAGCTTGTAGGCACAATTCTTTTCTAAACCCTTTAGAACACCCATGTAGGTGAATCCCTTAGGAAATCGACTATCTAGTAGTTGTAGGAGATTCCACCATCCTCTCACCACCTTGGTCACCTTATCGGAGTATCATATGTAAGACAGTAGATCGTAGAAGTTGAAACATCGGCATAAGTGATCGGGAGAGCATAAGGGGGAGCTGATTGAAGCACGAGAGAGCATCGATCAAGCTACCCAAGAAAGGCACTACAAATGGGCTCAATTCAACAAGTAAGTGTCAATTATAGAGTCCATTCACACTAATTCCTTGTGTAGGATTAAGTGTGGAGTTTATGACCCAAACTCAAGTAAGTTCTTATGTATGACCTAGGCTCTTATGTAGGGTTGAATTCACTGAAAACAGGTGTGCACATGTCAGTCTCCATGGGGAGCCTCTGATGGGAGTGTATAGTGGGCCTTGGATTATGACTGCTAATGGTTGTTGGTTAGACGATAAAAAATCAACTTAGTCTCTGTGGGAGCCAATGACGCAGGTATAAATGTGTTCCTCCGACACGGGAGTGTACATGTAGGTTTTTGGTTAACTTAGGAGAAACCATTGTAAAGGCTAAAGGTAAACTTGATTTAAAGCTTCCGATAGTGAATACCGGTACACTTGAGGAGATTGCGTCCACCGGGAGTCGACTAGGGAAATCAAACCACTATATATGCTTGTGTTTTGCGAATGTCATTTGAGCACTATTCTATTCATGCTTATGTATTTAATTAGTTAGATTATATTGATGTTTGAATTCGATTGTATGCTAGGCACTTAGCTTATAATGTATACACAAGCTCACTATCTCTTATAGACTAGTTGCTTGATTGGTATATCATTTGTAGTCTATGTGATTGGACCTACTTTGGCTTGGAAGCCTTAGTGTTTATTTGTCTCCATTAGTTTAATTAGTAAATTGTATTAATTAGGTAAAGAATTTTTATTTGATCCGAATCACCCCCCTCAAGGACTTAGCAATAATTCTATAGCTCTTCCAAACTTCTACACGCATCGTGGTAGACAATCCACGCAATTTCAACAAAGACATGCAATATGACCAAAGTATGTATGTAAAGAATGATTAGCTGATCGTAAAAAAATGGCTGATTATTATTTCTATCCATAAGAGTGGAAAGTCAGTCATGCATGGCTATACATAAATATATAAACATGCCAAAACATCTTACATAAGGAAAGTTATAAAAATGATCGACAGAACGACTAGAAGATGTTTACAGGATATTTAAAAAGGGAGAAGTTAAAAATGTCTTACTCATTGTATTTACATAATCATAAAAAAACCTAATGAACTCAAAGGACAATTGAAATAAAATGCCTTTTGATCGGGTCTAAGTTCACTCGTTAAGGATCTTGGACTAAAAGAAGTGATAGTAAGTTGAAGTCCGCATAATCCCTCTTAAGGCTTTTTGATGCATTTGCTTTTAGGAGCGGTTTGGTGTAAGGCTTGGTGAAGGAAGTCACACACCTTGTCGGATTGCTTTTCTTAGGCAACACGCTTGTTTTCTTGGATCTGTAGTTTGTCCTTTACCACCTTTCGACGTTGGTGAAGCTCTCGGAGTTGGCTATTGACCGCTAATAGCTCTTGGAGTTGGTTGTTGTGTACTACAAACTTATTTTCTTATATTTGTAGTTAGTCTTTTACTGCCTTTCGCCCTAACATTTGGACCTAATGTCATAGTACCGATGAAAGTAAATTTACCTTTACTCAGGGTGGCATTTCAATCCCAATTGACCCTAGCTGAGTTCATGAGGCCATGTTAATTGCGCAGGAAGAGCTTGATGAAATCAGGCTTAGGGCTTTGGACTTATCAAAACTTCACAAGTTAAAAGTGGTCAGAGCATACAATAAGTGGGTTAAAGAGAAGTCATTTAGTAAAGGATCCTTGGTTTGAAAGCCATTCTTCTAATTGGAATGAGAAATCATGAATTCAGGAAGTGGTCTCCAACTTGGGAAAGGCCGTATAGATTTAAAGAAGTACTTCATGGAGGAGCTTACCTATTGAAAGACCTTAATGGGCAAGTTTTGAAAATGGCCATAAATGGTCTTTTCCTAAAGAAGTATGTGCTCACCATATGAGAATTATTAAAGAAATAAGAAGCAAAGACATGCGATATAGCCTAAGTATGTGCATAAGAATGATTAGTTGATCGTTAAAAAATGACTAATTATTGTTTGTACCGATAAGAGTGGAAAGTCGGTCATGAATGACTATACGTAGATATATAAACATGCTAAAACACCTTATATTAGGAAAGTAACAAAAAATGATTGACAGAATGGCTAGAAGATGTTTAAAGGATATTTAAAAAAGAATTAAAAATGACTTACTCATAGTATTTACATACAAAAAAAACCTAACAGCCTTAAAGGCTGATTTTAAAAAAGACCCTCGAATCTTGTCTAAGTTCACTTGTTAAGGATCGTAGACCGAAAGAAGCAGTAGTGAATTGAAGCCCGCATCATCCCTTCAAAGGCTTCTTGATGCATTTGCATTGGAAATGACCTCATGTAAGGCCTATCAAAGGAAGTCACACGCCTTATTGGACTGCTTACCTTAGGCAACACACTTGTTTTCTTGGAGTTGTAGTTAGTCCTTTATAACCTTTCAATGCTAGCGAAGCTCTCAGAGTTGGTTGTTGATTGCTATAAACTCACTGCATAAGTAGTCTTTCTTTTCATTACATTCATCATAGTCCAGTTGCAACCTCCTAGCTCCTCTATCTTGTAAGTCTTGTGATTGGACAATAGATCTCCTAACCGAGCACGTTCCTTCCTAGCATCTTCAAATCCTTTGTCAATTGCTATGATTTTGTTCAAAGTTTGTAGCACAAGCAGATTAACATCTACAATTGCAGAGCTTTAAAGGTGGTTAATCAGTTACAAAACCTTCTTGAAATGATTAGAGGAGATAAGGGTAGGCAAATCCATCTCAAAGAGATTGCGTAGCAAGTTTTAAGGTCATTCACGTTCAGAACTGTGTTGTTCGCCATTACCAAAGGAAGGGTGTTTATGCAAAAGTAATCTCTAGGTAAGCAAGTAGAGGAGATGAAGAAACGATGGAGGAAGAAGCCTTAAATAGAAGGAACTCATTGAGAGGTTGTGGTCAAATTTAATGCGAGTTCATAATAATAGGTGATCTCTGGAGCAGAGATGACGCAAGGGATCGAAGAAAGGCAATAGGGTGATGCGACGTGGGAATTACCAATTCATTTTCCCAAGCGATAGCTACACCATTTCATCGATCTTATTGATTGCGAATCAATCAGGCGCTACCATGTGGAAGCCATTGGTACAATTTTCCATGAAATGCAGCTACGTCTCTTCACATTTCGATTGAATGTGATGAGATGCGGGGGCATTATTTACACCTAACGTAACACCCCGTACTTTCAAATACTTGTGCGTTACCATAAATACTTAGCCTTGTTGAGTCATTCATCCACGAATCAAACTAAATGATTGTCTAGTGATAAAATCAATATTTAGATTTCCACTTAGACAATCTTTTAGACGCATGAGACCAGTGTAAAGTGATATCGAACAATTTATGTGTTAAACCTCATAACCTGACCATTGAGATTGAAAATAAATCATTGGGTCAGAGATTAATCATTAGATTAGACCTCACATTATATGACAAAAGATCTGACCATAAAAACCAGTTAGTAGGTTCATTTAAATGCTTTAAAGACTCCTATATCATGTTAATTAGTTCTGAACAACTTAACCATTCAAACTCGTAACCATCTAGCTCTGAACTCAATTGTGCATTAATCTAACCATCAAGAATAGTTTTCATCCATCGACTAGACCATCCATCCGTTACGTTTCAAGATGGACCATCACACCACCAGATGGACCTACATTTGAGGATTTGATCTCTTTTATGAACAAACTAAACCATCCATTGTCAACAGATCATAAGATCCACCATTCATCGTGCTCTTAATAGCCTAATGATCAAACCACACGACCTAGTTTAAGTATGACCACTTGAAGACTGTGAACCCATAGTCGAAGCATGCATTACCAGTTTCAGGACCCAAATCAATAGATCCATTGATCATCGAGTCTGTAATCCCATTAGGCAAGTTGGCCATTAGATTACACTATTAGAACATCTACGTATAAGTCTAACCAACGGATTTCAGTTAAACAGTCCATAGGACCCCCTAAGGTCAGTTTTAGTCGCATTTGATAGCGATTCGACCATTAAAACATCTAAAATGACCCCTTGGATATACAAATGGATAGATATGGCCCACCTAGGCTTTAGATTCTGCCTGGCACTTGGCCAAAGGCTCTGGTTAAGCCCTTCAAATAGATTGGACGGAGTAGATTTCACTAAAAATCATGGTGCACCCCACTTTTGGGCTGCTTGTGCACACAACCTGTGCACACCCGCGGTGCACCTGACCGTCAGCTAGGGTCAAACCAGGTTGACCTGAAACTTTTAAAATAAAGGAGAAATTCTCCTTACTTCCCGCCTGCTCGCATTTTAAACGGAGACTGTCCATTTGTTTAGGTCATGGCCCACCATCAGGGACTCTTTAGCAAGATCCAAACCCTCTATCGCACTCTGGGCGTGTCCTCGACGAAAACCTGGGTCATTCACATGAAGTTACGCGTGCATGTGGGCGCAAATCCCGACGTAAAAGGGGCTGGCGAATACGGAGGAAATTTTTGAAAACAGAAGCCGTTCCGCCTTTTGCTGCCAAACTGGCAAACCAAGCTGGCTAGACTCCTTCGATCTCGACCAACCATTCAAACAATCCAAGAGGCTAGAAAGCTTTGTTATTACGATTAGGGCTTTCTTCACACAACTACTCAGGTTTGGTTGCGGCGGACAAAACTCATGCCTTATCTAAGATTTCATCATAGCCTTCCAAAATGTGGACCCCACAAGCTTTTTAGAACCTATCCAGACCGTCCTTGAGTATCAAATCTTAAGATTGGCCATCCATTGATAATTCGCCATTACAGCTAGATTATCTTCCCCAATAGCTGAGAAAACCGCACCATCAATGTGTGGACCCTGTTTCGACATCAGAGACGTTCATCATGTGGCCAATGACTCCAAACACCCACCTGGATGATTAAATCTCATCCATACAACCAAATACGAGCGCACTATCACATAAACACGACTAGTAGAGCGATTAAACCGCAACTAATCCTATAGATTAGTTATGTCTGAACCGTCTAGAATAGGATTAGGAAAAGCCTTTAAAAAGGTTGTTTTTAGGGCGAATCTCGAGGGGAGAAAAGGAAAGAAGGAGAGTTGTAAGAGAGCGAGTGCGCCCCCGCTGCTACCACAGCCGGTCGAGTCGACTCGGTTCGAATTAGGCCGAATCCAATGCCTCTGTAGTTCTCCTAGCAGAAAGAAAGAAGGAAGAGAATGAGCAGAAGAAGAAGAAGAAGAAGAAGAAGAGAAGTAGAAAAGAAAGGGAGAAGAAGAAAATACAAAGAGTGTTGGGAGAAATCAGGCAGCTGCTGCTCATGGTTGTCGCACCCACACTCGAGTCAGACTACGTCCTGGTTCGTGTCAGGCATGCCTGATCGTTCCAGCAGAGAAAAGGGAAATGGAGAAAAGAATGAAGAAGATCAGGAAGAAAGAAAAGAGGATGAGGAAAAATTTGAAGGAAGGAGAAGAGGAGCCTGGGCGTGGGCATTCCTATCCCACCATTCGAACCGCACTGAGTTAACTCAGTCCGACTGGATCTAAGTCAAATCGGCTTAGGCATGCTTGACTGGATGCATTCTAGCAGAGAGAGGGGGAAAGAAAGAGAGAGTAAAGGAAAAGAAAAAAGAAGTAAGAATAAGATAAGAAGGAGAAGGGTGAGTCCCTAAGCCAACTCGGTTTGAAACTGAGTCAAGGTGTCGACTCGCTGCCCTTGAATCGGGCATGGTTGATGAGCGAGTCTTGGTTTGGTAACCTCGCTGGACATGCCAGAGGTGAGAAATGGAGAAGAGCAAGAAGAAAGAGGAAGCAGAAAGGAAGATAGGAAAGAAAGATAAGGGAGAAAGAAGGAGAAAGGAAAGAGTGGGGTGGAGTTGATAGCTGAGTTGACTCAGTGGGTTGACCCACTATTTTATGACGAGTCTGGTTAGGCATGGGTCAAGTAGGATTCAACTTGGCAGGTGTTGTTGCCGAAAAAGCAGGGAATTAGGTCACGAAGGAAGCTACGTCAATGTCCCTTGAGTTCTGCCAAATTCTTTTGAGCTAAGAGATGGGTCCAAATCGATTGGGTAAGCCTTCTTATAACATTTTAAAATTAAAATTTACTTATGATTTAGAACTTCCATGTTTAATTTGAATGTGGGGATCAAAATCCCCAAAAGTCGAACTAGGTTTAAAAACATAGATTTAATATCCTAATCCTACTTGGTTAAAGCAGTAAGGTTGATTTTAATCGATTGTAGGGTGTAATATCGTAGTCTAATCGTACAATTCTTATAATTTATGGTAGGATTCAATCCTAGAACAAGTATACCTGAATCGAACAACCGTAAGAGGGTGGAGCCGACTTACAAGGTGAGGATCACCCTTCAAGCTTTACTATATCATGATAATTAGCGTTGTTTATTTATATTAATTGATTGCTTAACATAGTGTTTAGAGAAAATGATGAAACATGTTAGTCTCTACGTGTGTAATTACTTACTAATGATTGATGATGGAACTTAAATTCAATTATATGGAAATGCTATGGATCTCAATTATCTCTGTTTAGGCTAAGATGAATATTTTAAATGTACAACTGCTATTCAGATTGTATGTACCTTATTTCACCACTTGCGATTACTTTATGGTGTTTGAAGAGATTCTTGAACTAGTGGCCATCCCTGAAATGGGTTAAATAAATTTACATTGTGGACTTACCACCTTGTAGACCATTTGCGCCTATGTGGCTTTTGGGGAATTGTCCCTTTTAATCACACCATTAGGTGGAATATTTGGCCCTTGCGACTTTTATGGAATACTTGCCATTTTGCGGCTTTAATGGATTATTTTATACAACCTCGCGTTGGTAAGTTCCACTTGTTGGACTACGAGTGGCCACCAGTTGTGTAGGATACCTTTAAACACCCTATTTGCTAGCCTCATGAACCAGGGATGGTAGAATGGGACACTATGCTTGAGCTGTCGGCCTATCTAGGTGACAAACCCCCCATAATGATCTTTGAGCTTTTTAAATTGATTGTTTGAATTTAGAATAATAATGGCTGGGCTAATCATGCATTTTCATAGCATATATTACGACCTTTTCCGGGTGGTTAGTTTTCTTTGGGTGTACCTCTGCGTACTTTTCCGGGTGACTAATTCTCCTTGGGCGATCTATATTATTTGGTCTTTTCTGGGTGGTTAGTTCTCCTTGGGTGTACTTTGTGTACTTTTTCAGGTGACTAATTCTCCTTAGGCGATCTATATTATTTGGTCTTTTCCGGGTGGTTAGTTCTCCTTAGGTGTATCTTGTGTACTTTTACGGGTGACTAATTCTCCTTGGGCGATCTATATTATATGGTCTTTTCCGGGTAGTTAATTCTCCTTGGGCGTACCTTTGAGTATTTTTCCGGGTGACTAGTTCTCCTTGGGCGACCTCGTTACATAGTCTTTTCTGGGTGGCTAGTTCTCCTTGGGCGTACCTTTGAGTATTTTTCTGGGTGGGTAGTTCTCCTTGAGCGACTTTTTACCAGCTGGATGTGTATCCCCAGGTCTGTGAGCATGTGCATGCATCCATGCATTTAAACAAGATTATTCTGAGTGATTTATTTAATGAATGCGTATTTGATGAACCTTATCTGATTCCATGATAATCATTGTATAATATTTGTTATATACCGTCTCTAATAATTATGCTTAATTATCTTGATGATACGATAAATCTTAGGGGTATACCTCACTGCGATAGCCATTGATGCTATCGAACCGTACTCAATGTACAGGAGACGTAGATGACGCGTATGCTGGTGTTCATGTGGAATGGGAGGAGCCAGATGATATTGCGACTCTCCATTCCTGATTTTATTTGTATCTAATTTATACTGTTATGTTTGTAAAGGTTAAGACATTGGTTTGTATAAGTTTTCGAGTAACCGCTTGAAACATTTGGATTTGCACATTTGAACTCCCTCTTATACTTGATTGCTCATATTCCGCTAGTTTATTAACTCTGATAAAAAAAAATGCACGTGAAATTTGAGTTACAGTTAAAGGTTAACACTCGGATTTTTGGAAAACGAATAGTGTACTCGGGTTTTGGGAACTGGGGTGTTACACCTAATCTAACCTACATCAGATATAACGACACAGATGATGCCACTTGACAATGATTTCTTAATATGAGACAAATGAGAGATCTTTTTGGCCACTCTAATGGCCAAATTTGATCAGAATATGAAAAGTCATGAGTAGCCCAAAAAATGGGAAGTTCAGTTGGCTATTGTCATGGATGCATGTCACATATCTTGCTCATGTGATAGAGTCAGCTACCCACCTTGGTAGCCTCATAGTCGATAGCGGGTAAGATTGAAATACAGTCACAGCTAGTGATGGATTTGGCCGATGCCCTATAATATTATCCAAAAGAGATCCTTAAGACCGAAACCGCTTAGTATAAAGGAGCTATGAAGTAGCATAATAGTAACACTAAGTTGGCTAATTTTCATGGTGAACAATGCATGTTCAAGTGGAAAAGGGCATAATGATTGTCTAGACATAGTACATACAAAGAATTTTCACTCACATAGTGGACTGAAGATGTGAGCATAACCAATGACCAAACCATGACAAACAACCAATACACATATGACAATGCGTGATAGGCCACGACTGTTTATAGGCCTAGACAATTATTTACATATCAACAAATGTGAGAAGTGGCTACAAAGATCTCTCTAGCAACCACCTACAAATTCTATAAATAGGAAGAAAATTGAAGAACTTTGGGCCATTTCCAACCTCACACAACACAAATATATAGCATAACACTGTTTATCTTAGTTTAGTCCTTAGTGTAATTCAGTCCGTCTAAACTGTTACGTAGGACCAACTTTAGCTTAGTTGTAGTGTAATCTAGTCAGTCTATTTTTCTATACTGGACCGATTTTAGCTTAGTTATAATGTAATTCTACTCATCTATGTTGGACTGCCACTTAATGTAACTCCCTTTGTTTATGCCCTAGTCGTTAGACCAATGACAACCATAACTTTAGGACATTATCATCTATGCCATAGTGTTGGATCACCAAGGATTTTTCTTTAATTTGTAAGTATTTATCTTTGATAACATTTATAAATGTAAAATTTATTATTATTTTGGTTTCTCTTATGCTATTTTGCTATTAATTGACCACTATTATTATGGTGAGAAAAAGTCCTTTTGACTAAAAGGAAAAAAATAACTTATTAATAGAACAAACTCTTCCCTAGAAAATGGCCTGATTTTAATTACCAGTAAGCTGAATAGATGACCGAATTCTAGGTTCTCAATCTATCTCGATGCTTGGGGTCAAAGGCATTCTATTCGGTTCTAGCCACATTAGGCTCTAACATGCCCAACACTATACACACGCATTACTTGTTGGGGGAACCACGGAAGCACATAAAGATGAATCTAGGATAACAATCCAAAAGCACCAAGCAAAAGGGTGAGAAGAACACAAATTTTAACGTGGAAAAACCCTTTCGGAAAAAAACCACGACATAAAGCGACAAATATCACTATGAAAGAAGAAATTACAAAGAGAAAGAGCTTGCCCGATTTGAACAACCTCGAATCTCACCCTTGCTACACCCTTTGAAACCCTATGACGATTTAGAAACCCCTTAGAATACCTCTCAATCCTGTTTACACCCATATATATAGCCTTGGGAAGAATCCCAAACAAAATCAGAAACAAATTTTGCAGATCTGGCGGATTTGCAAAATTTTGTGCGAAACCGTTCAAATATGTCATCGAACACCCTTTAATGTCATTGACACTTAACCTTCGATGACATCGAAGCCACTTCGATTGGCATCGAGCAACTGCCAAAACTGTCCAGAGACAAAACATGAATTTTTCGAAAATCTTTAATTGCTCAACCCAACTTCGATGACATCGAACACATCTTCGATGTCATCGAACACTCCTCGATGTCATCGAAAAATGGCACCAATATGTCTAACAATCAACAGAGAAAATTTAGAAAATACTCAATGGCATCGAACCTGTCATCGACAAACTGTTGATTATACAAATTTAAGACATCTATCAACAACAATCTCCACCATATCTTCAATCTTCAAACGTGTAGCTTCTTGTCCTCTTCTCTTATCTCTGCCTCGCATCGTAGCTTCATCAATGCTTCTTGTGCACACTTCATCCTCCTTTTATGCCATTGTCAAGCCCAGAGAAGTAACACAAAAATTGAACTTCTTTGTAGGAACCACCTTGGTGAGCATGTCTGCCGGATTTACGCTGGTGTGAATCTTCTCCAGAGTCATGCCTCCTTCCTCAAGCACTTGTCAAATAAATGGTGACGACCATCAATGTATTTAGTACAAGAGTAATAAACAGAATTTTTAGCTAAATTGATAGCTCTCTCGCTGTCACAATTAACTGGCATGACCTCATACTGAAGCCCCAAATAATTTATCATGCTTCTCAACCAAGCACCTTCCTTAAATGCTTCCATCACTGCCACATACTCAGCTTCGGTCATGGAAAGAGCTACCATGGACTGAAGTTTTGACATCCAACTAATTGCTCCACCCACTAGTACAAATGAGTAACCTGAAGTCGACTTTCTGAAACTCACACTGCCTGCATAGTCTGAATCCACATACCCTACCAACTTTACTACTGTCTTCTCAAAAGTTAAGAAGTAGTCTTTTGTACCTCAAATGTATTGAAGTAGTCATTTCACCGCTTTCCAATGTTGCTTGCCGGGGTTTGACATGTATCTGCTCACAACACTGATTGCTTGTGAAATATCTAGTCTTTTTTACAGACCATGCATATATTTAAATGCCAACAACATTCGAATAAGGCACATGAGACATAACTCATTTTTTCTCATTTGATTTAGGACATGGTTCTGAGGAAAGCTTAAAGTGAGCTATGTGGGAAGCGCTCACTGGCTTTGTTTGGTCCATCCCATACTTGATCAACATATTTTTAAGGTATTCTGCCTGTGATAACCAAAGCCTACTCCTCTTACTGTCTCTATGAATATCTATGCCGAGAACCCTCTTTGCAGTCCTTGGATCTTTTATCTCGAATGTCCCTGATAACTGAGTCTTCAGTACATCGATTTCAGACATGTCATAGCTAGTAATTAACATGTCATCACATACAATACTAGGATAATGAACTTGTCATCACTCAGTGTCTTGTAATAGACACAGTGATCGTATTCACTCCTAGCAAATTTCTGACTCAACATGAAAGAATCAAAATTTTTATACCACTGCTAGGTAACTGTTTCAAGCCGTACAACGACTTCATTAACTGCAAACTTTGTTCTCTACCCCTTTAACTTCGTAACCCTTTAGTTGCTTTATGTAGATATGCACTTCTAATTCCCCATGCAGGAATGCAGTCTTCACGTCCATCTGTTTCAGCTCGAGATCATATTGGGCAACCAACACCAACACGAATCTAATAGATACTTTCTTTGCAACCGGTGCGAATATCTCTGTGAAGTCGATGCCTTCTCTCTGAGCATAACCCTTCGCTACCAATTTCTCTTTGTATCTATCTTGTTTCCTTTTGAATGACCACTTGCATCCGATCGCTTTTCAACTTATTGGAAGCTCAACAAACTCCCATATGTTATTTTTATGTAACGAGTCCATCTCATCGTCATAACCACCTTCCACTTTTCTACATCAGGCTCATCAAGAGCCTCCTGAATAGTAGATAGGTCCCCCTCATCTGTAATGAGAGCATATGCGACATTAGAGTCATCCTTGTATCTTGCTAGTAACATACGATCTCGTAGTGGATTTCTCTCATAGGTGGCTGCTCCACTTGCTCATGTACCTTTGTATGCGCATCTGTCTCTGCCTGAGTATCATCTGTATCAATCTGGACGTCAACGATCTCTGGTTCCTCTTGCTCTTCTTGAACCTTTTTGTATAATAGGGAGCTTTCATTGAACCTGACGGCACAGCTAGTGATTATCCTTGCGTGTGACTTTGTCATACAACATGTAACCTTTCACACCAACACCATAGCCAACAAAGATGTACTTTTTGTCTTTTTGGTCAAGCTTATATCTCTCAACTGATGGTACATGAGAGTCAGCGTCACAACCAAATATACGCAAATCTGAGTAGTCTACCTTATAACCACTTCATACTTCCTCTGGGATCTTACAATCTATTGTTGTAGAAGGGGACCGGTTCACCAAATAGCAAGCCGTGTTAACGACCTCAGTCAATGGGTCCTTACTTAATGCAGCATTACTTAACATGCATTGGGTCCTCTCCAAGAGAGTCTGATTTATCCGTTCACCACACCATTTTGTTCGGACATGTGACGCATTGTGTTATGCCTAATGATCCCTTCATCTTTGCAATATTCATTAAACTCAGTGGAAGTAAACTCACCACCATTGTCAGTCCTTAAAACCTTTATTTTTCGCCCTGACTGTTTTTTCACTATTGTCTTCCATTGTCTGAATGTAGTGAAAACTTCAGATTTCTGTTTCATGAAGTAAACCTGAACTTTCTGAGAGTAGTCGTCAATGAATGAGACAAACCATGACGACCCTCCAACGGAAACCTCTGGCAATGGCCCCCATACGTCAGAGTGCACATAATCAAACACTCCCTTACATACATGTTTTTCAGATTTACAAGATAATTTAGATTATTTACCATATATACAATGCTCAAATATATCTAAATCAGAATTCTTAAAAGTTGGAATCAAATAACGATCAGAAAGTATTTTCATGCCCCTCTCGCTCATGTGGCCCAGTCGAGCATGTCACATATGTGTAGACATGGAATCCTCAACAGTCGCTGCCGCTCCACCTATTGAAGTGCTCCCGATCAACCTGTAAACGTTTCGGTGCCTCTACGCTCTCATAACTATGAGTGCCCCTTTTGAAACTTTAAGCACCATTAAGACCGGTGAACTTGCACCCTATAGCCTCGAGTGCACCAAGAGAAATCAAACTCTTCTTCATATCAAGAACGTGCTTGATATTAGTCAAGATACCCTCCATCCCATCAAATATCTTGATATGCACTGTACCAATAGCCACAACATTACAGACATTGTTATTGTCTATAAAGACTTGTCCACCATCGTACTCTCTATAACTGGCGAACCAACTTCGATGAGGAGTCATGTGATATGACGCTCCTATGTTAAGAATTCACTCGTCTCTACGATCATCATATAAGTGTCCGATCATAGACACAGATAACACCTCACATGTGCTTATCTCTTCATTAGATGTGACAATATTGACCTCCCTGGAAGAAGCCTCTGAGTTTTCTTTCTTTGACTTAGGATTTGTATAATCCTTCTTCATGTGTCCTATCATCCCACAGTTCCAGCACTTTAACTTGCCATTGCCCTTACCATTGGATTTGTATTTAGACCTTGAAGATCATGTATTTCGATCAGTATTCCTACCTCTCGTAAGAAGTGCATCAGAAGAGGTCCCTATGTTACCATTTATCTTTCTCATAGCCTTCCCCTAAAGGGATGAGATAACGATGTTAACACTCAGGGACAATTTACTAGTACACAATGAGTCATTGAATGACTCATACGACGATGAAAGAAAATTCAACAAAATACATGCCTAATCTTCATCTTTGACCACTTCCTTCATGTCTAGTAACTTGCAAATTAACTTATTAAAATTACTGATGTGGGCTTCCACATCTCCACCCTCTGTCATCCTGAAGTTAAACAACTTTAGCTTCAAGTGTAGGCGATTCTCAAGGGACTTTTTCGCATAAACGTCCTCTAACTTCGACCACAAATTCATTGCTGTTTTCTCCCTCAAAACATTGTATAAAACCTCATCCATGAGACACAATCGGATAAATGATTTGACCTTCTTATCTAGAGTATTCCAATCATCGTCACTCATAGACGGTCGTCACTCCTCAAGAGCCCCATCTTCGCCTTACTTAGTTAATAGGATAATCATGTTAACTTTCCATAACTTAAAATTATTTTTACCTAAGTACTTTTAAATATCATACTTAGTATTTCTCATAGATACTAATCCTTCAGATTCAAGCCTGCGCCCCAACGATAGCTCTGATACCACTTGTTAGGGGAATCGCGGAAACACACAGAGATGACTCTAGGATATCAATCCAAAAGCACCAAGCAAAAGGGAGAAGAACACAAAGATTTTAACGTGGAAAAACCCTTTCGGGAAAAAACCACGACACAAAGTGACATATATCACTATGAAAGAAGAAATTACAAAAAGAAAGAGCTTATCCGATTCGAACAACCTCGAATCTCACCCTTGCTACACCCATTTGAAATCTGGGACGATTTAGAAACCCCTTAGAATACCTCCCAATCCCGTTTACACCCATATATATAACACTGGGAAGAATCCCAAACGAAATCGAAAATAAATTTTGTAGATCCGGCGGATCTGCAAAATTATGCACGAAACCATTTGATGTCATCGAACACTTTGATGTCATCGACACTTAACCTTCGATGACATCGAAGCCACTTCGATGGCATCAAACAACTGCCAAAACTGTCCAGAGACAAAAAATGAATTTTTCAAAAATCTTCGATTTCTCGACCCAGCTTCGATGGTATCGAACACATCTTCGATGTCATCGAATACTCCTCGATGTCATCGAATACTCCTCGATGTCATCAAAAAATGGCACCAATATGTCTAGCAACCAACGGAGGAAATTCAAAAAATACTTGATGGTATCAAAGCCTGCTCCATGGCATCGAACCTGTCATCGAAAGACTGTTGACTATACAGATTTAAGACATCTATCAACAACATACATGACTGAATTTGAGCCGAATAGAGTGAATTGGTCTGAATAATTTCAACTGAACATTTTGACGGGACATACCTTTTTCATAGGTTGGATATGACACGACAACTACCTTTTTCATGGGTTGGATATGATACGGCAACTATATCTTATCCTTTCTCATTGAAAATCTTCCATTGAGAGTTGAAGTTGGATATGATACAACAACTATATCTTATCCTTTCTCGTTGAAAATCGTCCACTAGGAGTTGAAGTCCTCAACATCGCAGATAACAATATGGGATTTTGCATCCAAAATAAGTCCTGACAAGTTCACAATTGGCTCAATGTTAGAATTGTCCACCATATAGGTATGGCCCACGTGCAAGCATATGCACCTTGTCCTTTCATTTAAAGAAAACTTGGATTCTAAGAAAATTTAAAATAAGTCTACGAAATCCTATCAATGACTAATGCATAAAAAGAGAAAGTAAGTTCTTTTGTAATTGGCACCTGATCCACAGCTCAACTGGTAGACTGAGTGGATATACCTGGTTTCAACACTTGAGGTCTTGGTATCGAGCCCTAGTGGGGGTGGCTAACAGTGCATGTACTGACAGTTGGTGTGTATTAACAAGCTAACAAAAAAAAAAAAAAAAGTTCTTTTGTAATTGAAAAACAAGTCCTTTTGTACATTGTAATTTACTTTCTATAATGGGACAAAGAGGCAAAAGCCTATAAATAAATGGCTCTCAGCTCTCTTCATATGCTTTAAAACACATGTATCATACGCATATAGAGAGAGAGAGAGAGAGAGAGAGAGAGAGAGAGAGAAAAGGTGAGCAAAAAAGCTAATGAACACTTTTATGGAAAAATGGGTCAGCCAATTAAAGGTCAGGTCGAAGGGGCTACGCAAGTCCGATCAAACAACCAACTCAGTTTAAGACAAGTCCGATCAAACAACCAACTTGGTTTAAGACCACTTCCGACCAAGGAGCCAGCTCGAACTCGTCTCTATGACCACCATCAAGGATAGGTTGGGGAGCCTAAGGTCGCCTAAGCTTCGCTTGCCCTTCGCAAAGCTGCCAAGTTGGCAAAACCCCAGGTTGACACAACATCGTCTTCAAAGGTTCCGACCTTACTCCAACCAATCTTACCTAAGATCCCGGCCAAAGATCTCGGGGGACCACCGTAACATGGATCTATTCGAGATCTCGGAGAATATCTACGACATATTCGGGATTCAAATCCCTCTACAGTACGCCCCTACTAAATAGGGAGATCTCCTCTATATCATCGCCTCTCCTCAACTATAAATAAGAGCTTCTCTAATTGTGAAAGGTACACACACAAGCTCTAGCCTAAAATTCCTTACTCGACCAGACCCAGATTCATTACCTGACTTAGGCATCGGAGGGTCCCCTGCACTAGCCAGGGTCTCCTTCGTCTATACCTTGTGCAGGCACACACGAAGGTCTAAAAAAGGCTAGCCAGAAATCCGCATCAACAAACACCATTGGATGTGTGAATGGTAATCAGTGATTATTCATCAGCAAGCTTGTGTAAGCACATGAGAGGGCATTGGGTCGAATGAGATATATCTCGTCCTGTTGTAGAATTTATCCGTCCACTTTTAATAATTTGCTTACATTTAGCCGGTCAAATCCAGAATTCATGAGATTCCGATAATCTCCGGATAAAGATAAAGGACATACGTCACCCAATTGATATTGTATTCATTTATTGTACCCTGTGCATTGATTGGGGTAGAAGAGTATGGACATTGCCATTTGACTTTTCAGTTTGAACATGTGCTACCCGTGATGCATCAATCCAAACCGTTAATATTATGTGCTTTCACTATGATGGCCATAACATAAAGATCACCAAGGTTGGAAAAAATTCTGACCCTTCAATATGTGGCCAACAAATGGACGGTTAAGAAAGAGAGCACAAATGGTTGGTACTCAAATTAAAAAAGAAAAAGAAAAAAGAAGTCTATATTAATTCATACTGAAGGATCCTTCAGTCTAGAAGGAATTTAAGTGCAAGGAGATATTAACGGTTTGAAACTTGGATAATTTATCAATGGGCCATCATTCTACAAAATGAAAATAGGAAAAATACCATTCAATTCAAAACATTTTTTGGGTCATTGGACGAAATCTTAACTGAAAAAATACCCTCGGCTGGGTTCTTCCAATTCAAAAGATTTTTGGGTCAGGGTCCATCCAAAGTGCAAGCTGACAGAAAAAAGGTCCGAAGCACAAATCACCCAGAAATCACTAGTACAAATTAAAAACCCAAGTTAATGGTCTTTTTAATTTTTAAGACTTGAATGGTCCGTGCGAGTCATATCTGAGTCGACTTGGACTTGGTTGAACCAGACCTAGTCTAATGCAGCGAGTTACTTGGATGAGTCAGCCCCGACTTGACAAAGTGGGACCGATTCACCCCCAACTAGACTTGAGACAGGCCAGGTTGGTCTAAGTTACCTGGTCTTTTAACATGTGTCGGCGCAACAACTCCTGTCACTAAAAATACACACGGGCGTTTGTATCTTAAGTTACTTATGCCTCAAGTAGCGTATCTTAGTTTCTACTTATCAAGTTGAAGTTATTAGGTAACTTTATAAGTAAAAAAGTTACTTATAATTGATTTTAAACCAAACTTACTTATCTCGAAGAAGTAATTTATCTACTACTGCAAGTAGAACAATGTTAACTTATTTGGTGGTATCCAAACAGGCCCTTCGAGAGATGTGAAACTGCTGTATAGGTCATCGGTGAGAATCCACTTATTTCTGCAGGTCTTGTCTATAAATGTGGCTCATTTCTTTCATTTGGAGAAGAGGAGAGGCAATTCTTGTTGGACGTAGGCCAGTGGGGCCCACTGGTGAGCAATCACTAGTGGGTGGCTTCTTCCAGCCTTTTCCATTCAGTTGAGATTTCAAATTTGAATTTGATATTGGATAGGAGATAGGGAGAAGACCGGATCATCCGGTCTCATCCTATCTCCTTCCTTTCCAATAAAAAGGGATGCGCTGTTTCTCGCAAAAACACAATCAGAAATACCGAGGGTATACGGAGAAAGAGATAGTGTGCACCAGAGTCTATCTATTTTCACTTGTCCTTGGGATGATCTAATCCATAGATCGCAATCCGGGACCACTTATACTATAGGATTAGAGGTGTGAATAGATCCATCTGCTCCAGTAGTAGATAGGCGGACCGTTGGAGCGTCCATCTTCTGCTTTGTAAGGGTTCCAAAACTCGTGTAGACCGTCAGATCTTGAGGGATCACCTTCCGTGCTTCCCAACAGTGGTATCAAAGCAATCAACGACGGATCTCCGATTATTTTCATCTAAAAAGGTAAGTGACCAATCTTTTTTTTTTTTTTGTTTTTGGATTGGAATCGATGTGTTTGGTGGATTATATTTTGCATATATGTAAATCCAATTATGATGGACCCAGATGATCATGATTTCATACACCTTATGTACACCAATATTTATTGTATTGAAATACATGCGTGTCCATCTCACAAAATATCCACCAATAGTTGTTGGATTGAATTACACCACTTAACTAGAGGCATGCTCACCTATGCACCTTTGCACACGTGACATGGGTGTCGAATCCGAACGGTCCATAAGATGATGAATCCCATGAAACCTAAGGGGGTGAATTTTCACGCTAATCTAAGATTCTAGTGGGCCATAGCAAAGAGAAATTCAAATCAAGGGAAGAAACTGTTTGAATTTTTATGGCCCACCAAAGTTTTGGTTCGAAGTAAAAATTGATACCAAGGAATTTCATGAGGTTCTGCTTCATGTGGACCGTTCAGATTTTCAAGACTCATCTGATATGTGTTGTTCTAAAAAAGTTTGTATGTAGAATGTACGAACTGGTTCGCAGGTGAGCGTTCCACCACTTAAATATAGCAGCAGGTGACGTCTCTCTCTGTATTGTATTGAGATGTCACACTCTCTATAGCTAATATGCAAAGGTACACATGTTGGCTAATATGGTCATGTACACGTGTGTACACATGATTGGCTAATATGCAAATGTACACGTGTGTACACATGATTGGCTAATATGCAAATGTACACGTGTGTACACGTTGGTTGATGTCCACATGTTGGCTGATGTCCACATTCTGTACACATGTCCACATTCTGATGCTATATAGATGCTATATGTATATAACATGTACACGTTAGCTGATGTACACATTCTGTAAATGTACTGATGTCCACATTCCATGCACACGTTGGCTGATGTGCAACATATAAACTACCAGCAATATGGATGTCGTATTGTAATACACCACAAATATATTGCTGCAGTATTATTGTATTAGAGAAGCTGTCGTATTGTAATACACCACAAATATATTGCTGCAGTATTATTGTATTAGAGAAGCTGATCGGCTGATATACATCAAACCAGCCATATAACAGTTGTACATCTGGGTCTAACCACGAGATGTGTTGTATCCAAGCCGTCCATCCATATGACGAGCTTGGCATTAGGATGAACGACATGGATGTAAAACACATACATCCCATTGATGAAAGATGTACAGCATGGTGGCCTCCTCACACCCTATCTAAGATTAGAGACAACTCAAGGACTGGGCTGGGCTGGCTCATGGTGAATGGTCTGGCCCATTAGCCTGATCCAATCATCATGTCTTGTACAAATGTGTAATCATCATGGTGGCCACCTTTAGAGATCCACGCCGTTCATCAGGTTAGACATCATTTGTGAGCAACAGTGAAAAAGTCCTCCCTGGGGATTATTAACTTTTCATTGATATTCATCAATGGTCGTTTCAAATCAACATGTTGCCAACCGTTCATATGCAATGGGTAAATGCCCACTCAAATAACCGGTTTATTAACTGAGGTTTTCAGTTTGAACCCCATCCACAATGTGGTCCAGTAGATGAACTGAAGGATCATAGTAAGGTGGGGCCCACTTATACAGAATACAGGACTGAATTGGACAACTGGTAATTCAACCCACGCATTATATAAAGCCTACTTGGATTAGGTGGATATTGTTGGTGTAATCGCTAATATAGCCAGTGGGCCGTATTCAAGCAATTTTACTCTCTTGACAAAATTAGCCAAAGTAATTGTGTCTTACTTGTCTTGTACAGTTAGCTTATGCAATTTTGTATGATATATATTTATATATTTTTTTAGCAAATTAACTGTTAACCATATTTAGTGGAAATATGGATGGTGTAGACTAAATCTGCTTTGAGAATTAGTGATATAGAGATCATTAGTGATTGAAACGATCATAAACCATGATGATCAATGTTGATGAAAGGATCCATCATCAACAATGATCATCAACGGTGATGATCAAATCCATCTCTAATGATCATGATCACTACTGATAATAGAACTCTCATTATGGCCATGCACTTCAATTTTTTTTTTTTTTTTTTTATGGTGAAGTGATCTTAGCCTCTTTTTTTTTTTTTTTTTTTTTTTTTTTTTTTTTTTTGGAATAAAGAAAAACTTGATGTGTTTTGATCTAAGCCCTCCTTATTTTTTTTTTTTTTGGAAAATATAGAAAAACTTAATGCTTATATGCTCCCTATACACATAAAAATAGGTTGTGCATAACTTGAGTGAGAGTTTATTCTCATTCACCAAATGATGCATGCAACCAATAATGGAAGGTGGAAGGTTGCACATTATACAAATTTATTCTTATAAAAGCATTAAACTCATCTTAAATAGAGAACTTGATTGTTCTACACCGCCCATTCGAGTATGTGGACTTTCAAATCTCGTTAAGATGTGTTAACTACTTTTATATTCTAAAAATTTGTATAACATGTAAAAATGCTGATGATTAGTGTCAATACCTTAGATCATAGCTAAGTAGTGATACTCATGTAATGTAGAGATGACCACCAAAGCGTTAATCGCTGAACAGCTGAAAGGACAACATTTCGACGGCAATAACTACGAAGACTGGTCTCGCGCGGTGCGATACCTTCTAGACGAGGACGGCATATCTCACACACTCGATATAGTTCAAGAGGAGTCCATCTTGGCTGAAAATGGGAATTTACAAGAACATAGGGTTGCGATGACTTGCTACAATAAGTGGCAAAAACAGAATCGTTCAGCTCGTAATGTCCTTCTTAGCACTATGCACAAAGAACTCATACTTACATATGAAGTGCATGAAACCGCTAAGGGAATCTGGGAAGCACTGACAAATGCCTATGAGCAGAAGTCAGATGCGAGAGTTCGGGCAATGGAATTAGAATTCCATGAGTATAAGTGTCTGTCGGCTGCCCCATTAAAGATCATATTCGTAAGATGGAGCAAATGATAGGTGCCCTTAGGAATGTTGGGTGTAAATTGACTGAAAATCAAAAGATTATAGCCATGCACCATTCCTTGCCTGAATCTTGGGCCCAAATCAAAAGAATTCTGAACCATACTGATTCTATCACTACGTTCAGAGACTTTTGTGGCCACTTGGTACGTGAGGTTGAAATGAATGCAATTCAACCAGGTTCGGCCAAGGCCTTTGTAACAGAGTCCTATAAACGAAAAGCTAACAATAAACGGTCCAAAGCTCGCAAGAAGGCAAAGAAGAATAACCAAGAACAGAAGAACACAACACCTGCTCCAAATCTCAAGAAGGGGAATAGAAATAAGAAGCAGAAAAAGACAAACATAGTCTGCTTTGTCTGTGAAAATTTCGGCCATTATACTTGACAGTGTGCCCACAAAAAGATGGTAATTTCTCAGTCACTAGATACTTTGTATGTAGGCGTTTGTTCTGAAATCCTTTCCGTAGATATAATATCTAATGAGTGGATTTTGGATTCAGGCGCAACAAAGCACGTGATAAGCAGTCGTCGAGGACTCGAGGAATTCCGGCCTGTAGCCAAGGAAAGTTACAAGTTGTACATGGGCAATAACACTGTTGAAGACGTACTAGGGATTGGCGTTTTCCATCTCCGTACGCGCATAGGGCGAACAATAATCCTCCGTGATATTCTTTATGCACCAGGGATGTGTCGGAATTTAATTTCTATTTCTAGATTATTATTTGATGGTTTTGATATTTGATTTTCCGAGACAAGAGTTTCTTTGAAACTGAATAACCTCATCATTGCATGGGAAAATTTAATTTCAGATTTATTTATTCTAGATATAGATTGTAATAATGCCCCTCTAGCTTTATCTGCTATGTCGAATGAAACCGTAGTATCTGAATCTCAAAAATGGCACGTGAGGTTAGGTCACATTAGAAAGGATCGTATGACAAGACTAGTACATGCTAGTCTGTTAGACTCCTTATCCGAAGTTGATTTGTCATTTTGTGAACATTGTGTGTCTGGGAAGACTTCGAAGAAACCATTTCCCAAATCGGCTAGGTCCAAGGGCACACTAGAGATAATCCATTCAGATATCTGTGGACCCTTTAATGTACATGCCAGAAATGGATGTCAATACTTTGTCACTTTCATTGACAACTACTCGCGCTATGGATATGTGTATCTCATCTCACACAAATCTGAGGCTTTTGATTGTTTTATTAAATATAAAGCTGAGGTGGAAAATCAGCTTGAGAAAAAGATTAAAATCCTTCGATCTGATAGAGGTGGAGAGTATACATCTGAAATGTTTAAATCATATTGTGAAAACGTTGGAATTGTTAGGCAGTACACAATGGCTTACACTCCACAACAAAATGATGTTGTAGAGAGAAGGAATATGACACTATTGGACATGGTTAGATCAATGATGGCACAAGCCAATCTCTCTACCACATTCTGGGGGGATGCACTGTTAACAGCTATCTACGTCCTTAATAGAGTCTCATCCAAATCCATTCCTAAGACCTCATATGAGATGTGGTCTGAGAGGATTCCTTCTCTAGCCAACCTACGCCCTTGGGGATCTTTGGGATATGTTTTGCTACCTACTCCGCATAGAGGTAAACTTAATAGTAAAACCATTGAATGCGTGTTTATAAGGTACCTCATGCATTCAAAGGGATACGTTCCAGTTTATGAGGACCATGGACGATGGATTGAGATAGAATCCCGAGACGTGATCTTCGTTAAAGATAGATACCCAAACCGAATGAAACAAAAGGTTCCTTTAGAATTATTTGAAATACCCGATGTATCTCAGGAGAGTGGAAATTCTGCTTCACAAGATGATGATGCTCCTATAGTTCGTCAGGACAGTGAGAGGACATCTCAGCAGGCTCCTGAGTTACGTCGAAGCGAAAGAGGATTGATTCCCTGAAGATACTTCGATATTGAGGGGCAAACATTCTCTTGCGTTGTAGTTGATAATGATGAACCTGATTCGTATCAGGAGGCATTATTATCTTCTAACTCGGCCGATTGGGTGAATGCTATGGACGAAGAGATCACTTCCATGGAGAAGAATACAGTCTGGAACTTGTTAATCTGTCTTCCAATCGCAAAGCGATAGGTAATAAATGGGTACTTAAGATCAAAAGAAAGGCAGATGGTACAGTGAACAAGTATAAAGCACGATTAGTTGCTAAAGGTTTTACACAACAAGAAGGCATTGATTATGAGGAGACCTTTTCACCTGTTGCAAAGTTCTCCTCAATCCGCATGATCTTGTCCATTCTCGCAAGTTTAAACTTAGAGTTATATCAGATGGATGTAAAGACCGCATTCTTAAGTGGTGACTTGGATGAAGAAATATACATGCAACAGCCCATGGCTTATGTGGACAAAAAGCATCCAAAGAAAGTCTGCAAGTTGTTGAAATCAAGTTATGGGCTGAAGCAATCTTCAAGACAGTGTTACATGAGGTTCCACTTGGCCATCACCACTTTTGGATTCAGGATGAGTGAAGAAGATCATTGTTTATACATGAAACGGTCTGGAAGATCTTTTCTGATACTATCTCTATATGTAGATGATATCCTGTTAGCTGGTAATGACATGCAATTGTTGATATTAACTAAAGATTGGCTATTCTCGAACTTTGAGATGAAAGACTTCGGTGAAGCCAACTTTATTCTTGGGGTAAAAATCATCAGGGATCGCCCTAAGAAATTTTTGGGTTTATCTCAAGCAACCTATATACAAAAGATTTTAAAGCGGTTCAGGATGAAAAATTCAAAAGCTGTTGAAACCCCTATGAATAAAGCTACTAAGCTAGATAGGAAATCATGTCCTCAGACTGAAGCCGAGAAATTGGCTATGTCCTCAGTACCTTATGCAAGCGCTGTAGAGAGCTTAATGTATGTTATGCTTTGCACTAGATCGGATATTAGCTATGCAGTTGGCATAGTCAGTCGTTATCAGAGTAACCCGGGACAGTCTCATTAGCAAGCCGTCAAACGTATATTCCGTTATCTCAGAGGAACAAAAGACATAATGTTGTGTTATGAAGGCACAAGCCTCGAGCTCAAAGGATATTTTGATGCTGCTTGGGGAATGACGCCGACGAGGGAAAGTCTACTCCAGGATATGTTTTCTTACTCGGAGGAGGAGCTATCTCATGGTCGAATAAGAAATAGACATCCACAGCTCTTTCATCTATGGAGGTTAGGACATTGCATGTTGTGCTACAGTTCAGGAGGTGTATGGGTTCGCAGATTTCTATTGAGTCTGGGTATTGTACCGAGTGTTCGTCAGCCTATACGCTGAAGATTGATAATACTTCTGCCATTGACTTGGCAAATGACCTAAACACCACCAGAAATCTAAGCATATTGAGATCAAGTATCATTACGTCCGTGATCAAGTGAGAGATAAGAAGGTCGCCCTTAGCTACATTCCTACTAAGGAGATGATGGCTGATCCCATGACGAAACCTATATAGCTAGAGATCTATTTCAGGTTCACGTCAGGCAGATGGGATTAAGAAAAGTTTGACAGATGTACTTGTTTTGTATTACATTCGATCTTTCATTAATGAATAATATATTCCATTTATTCAGTATTGAACACTAATATAAACTAAGTAAGAAGATCATCAGCATTTACCTTGAGATCATGTAGGATTTCTATTTTTTGTCGGTAGGCCGATTATCCACTCGCACAGGTTGACCAACCTTGAATGTACAAGAGAGGTACATTTGGGGCTATGTTTATACATTGAAGTATGAACTTCCCTTTATTGTGGATAATAAAGGATGATGATATGAGTGAGTCGTATCCGCTACAATTTTATAAAGATTGAAGATGAGACTGATAAAGTCGAATAACATAATTGCGTCATTCCGTTACATGCGATCAATGTTATGGCCTGAAATTAAAGTCAGGTTATGAGGTTATGAGATGAGTCGTACCTCATGTAGAATAACCTGTGTATTGTACACCCGACATACACCTAGTATTGTCTACTTTATGACGTGGATTGTAGCCACGTGCTGGGACCTTTTACCTACAGATTACTTTGATTCGATCTAATCATTGCAACGTGCGAGTAGTCAGTCCCGTAGGTGACTCTTTGTGTCCTTAGCTACCCTCTTCTTGTGTATATGAGGATGAGATTGAGTGTTGCTACTTTAGTGTACTATGACGAAAGGTCCTTGATTGGCTAGACTCAGTTACGCTAGGAAAGCAGCTTGATTAATTCCAAATTACACATCTACGTGGGAAGATCCCGTGACAGCTACACCAAGTTTCTAGAACTTTAATACGCACTTGAAGACTTATCCACCGGCAGTATCGAGTTGTTTTTAATAGACTTTTTCAAACAATATTTTTTCTTAAAAGCATTTGCTTTAAATCGATTTTAGTCGAAGTTTGTGAAAAATCAAGTTTTCAGAATAACTCGATAAGTTGGATAAGTGTGTATGTTGGCCGAGTACTCCAGATCGGGAGTTAACTCCATCCGTTGTGGTCATGCGGACTAGGACAGGCATTGCAAAGCTTGGGTTATTGAGTACTAGTTAGGTGGTCACTTAGTACTTAACCACCTGTGAGAAGATTATGGTGATCCAACTGGTCCCACGCCTCTGATTCTTTTGATCGCGATGTTTGGTATTTGATTGTTTTAAGGCAAGTTAGATGGATAAATTAATGTGCCTATCCCACAATGTGATTGAGTGGGAGATGTTGGACGTAGGCCAGTGGTGAGCAATCACTAGTGGGTGGCTTCTTTCGGCCTTTTCCATTCAGTTGAGATTTCAAATTTGAATTTGATAATGTATAGAAGATAGGGAGAAGACCAGATCATCCGGTCTCATCCTATCTCCTTCCTTTCCAATAAAAAGGGATGCGCTCTCTCTCGCAAAAACACAATAAAAAATACCAAGGGTATATGGAGAAAGAGATAGTGTGCACCAGAGTCTATCTATTTTCACTTGTCCTTGGGACGATCTAATCCATAGATCGCAATCCAGGACCACTTATACCGTAGGATCAGAGGTGTGAATAGATCCATTGCTCCAGTAGTAGATAGGCGGACCGTTGGAGCGTCCATCTTCTGCTTTGTAAGGGTTCCAAAACTCGTGTAGACCGTCAGATCTTGAGGGCTCACCTTCCGCGCTTCCCAACAATTCTGCCAGTAGGAAAGGTTGTTTGAGTGAGGATTAGAGGGTTAGAAATGCTGGACAAAGGTGAGAGAAGGGAAAATATATATATAAGAGAAATGAAAGAAAAAGAGAGAAGAAACAAAATTAGTTCATCCATAATCTATGAATAGGTTTGGAATCAGGGATGGCTGACCATCTCTTTACTCAAACAATGTTTGGTTTCCCCTTCTCTTCTTACATCACATCTAAGCCAACATTTATATTCCACATATTCTCTAGCTTTTGCTAGACCGTGACTAGGGTTGATATTGAACACTTGGTCTTTGTAGTCCTGTTACAACCTTTTATTTATTTGTTTATTTATTTTTCTTTAACCTTTTACACAGGCTGGTCAAACTAACATTGAGCGTATCGTCTTTGCAGTTTTGACCTAGATGTTAGGTTTTCTAAAACTTAGTAAATCTTAAAAAATAATAATCCAAAATCCATAAAGTAGAAACTGCATGACTATGCAGTAGAAAATGGTGCTTAATCCCTTCCATTTCCGTCATTGAGATCCTTACTTGGAATATTCAACCGAAAATCAATAGTAAGAATTACTCGAGTTGAGGAGTTTTGTGATTCCCTATCTTACAAGCGATTCTACATTGTTTAGTTGGCCGTAGATTGTGAGTTTCATTTGGCTAGTGACGACTCTAAATTAAATATACCATCATACTGCTGGAGCATAAAAAATGATAAATGCAGAAGAGCTATGAAGAAATTCAACAAGCAAAGTAGAAGAATATAATGATGATGATTAGTGTTGTGCGGGACCACGCAACGAACAGTGGTTGCACGGGCCCACACAAGACTGTGAAGGAAAGAATGGTGGTTGCGCGCCGGATGATTGAAGTGTTGTGCAAGGTGGGCCCTATGACACAAAGTTCAAGACATTACACGTGTGAAGACCTATAAATACCCTGCTCCCCCTCTCATTTACACACATAAGAGATACCAGAGCTCTTGAGAAGCAAGAAGATCTTTGAGTACCCTGACATGTACTTAGAAAAGAAGATGGAGAAAGGAGAAGATAATGGATTATGTCCATTACGCCGACCCGCGCAACAACATATGTTGTTGCGCGGGAATGATGTGTGGTGTGGATATGCTGTTAAATTTTCTAGATTATTGCAAGTTGTTCTTCGGAATCAGTATTCTTACACAAGAAGCTTCTATTCTAGATGAGTGAAAGATGTTTAAATCCGCACAACACTTCTCTTGCCGAGATGAATACATCGCAAGCCGGAATGCTGCCAGAATTGATATCTAAACTTATTCAATACTTCTGCTTTTGTAGTTATGTATGCTTTATCTTAAAATCAAAGGATAAAGAGGATGTACACAAATTCAGAATGATAAAACACATTGTGATGATTGTTCTCTCTATTCTTTCTTTGTTATTATTTAGTAAAATATTCCCCAAGTCAAATACATTCATTTCTTGTCAAAATACATACTTGAGTCAATACTACACATATTTGCACAACTCGAAAGAAACAAGAGAGCCAAGGAAGTGGGCACGTGCTCCCACATTATTCACATTCACACAACAACTTTTCTCTACCAAGGAGAGAGAAAGAGAGTCAGATAGAATGGGGGGGGGGGGGAAGAAGAAGAAGAAGAGAGAGAAAGAAGAAGAAGAAGAAGAAGAAGAAGAAGAAGATGAATAGAGAGAGAGAGAGAGAGAGAGAGAGAGAGAGAGAGAGTATCCAAGTCATCAATTCCATCCAAGCTACTCATCCAAACCCTTATCACAACCAAGCCAATCCCACCCGTTGTAACCGACCATCCAATCAATGTAAGTCATTGCAATGGTTAGAATTTTGCCGAGTCAGGATCTAAGAAATTTTGTTATCTCTTCCACGAAGAGTGTCTGGATTATTCTTTCCAGTCTCACATTTCCATTTACAGATCACCCGTGTGGCATCATTTATTGCTTTTTTACTCTGCTTATAATCATTCGTAATATTTTCTTTCTCATACATTCCTCTGTTTTTTTTTCCTAGATGACCTTTGGGCGTATACTCTTAAGTCTTAAGGAATTATTGGAATCTTGGTGCATCAAAAACTTAGGGTTATTTGATCTTTTACTCTTAATTTTGATAATAAACTCCTTAGTTGTGATTTATGCGAGCAAGTCGTCTCCACAATTATAGCAAAGTTGAGTTTTATTAAGTGCTTTATTTTCCTTTCTATAATAATTATTGTCTTCTCAAATCAGCAACCTAGTCGAGTCATCATGGTCTCCTAAGTGGCGGTTATAGTTGAGCATTTAGCTTTTTAATCAGCTTTGAATCTTGTCTGCAACCAATTAAATAACAAAATCATTCAGAGCTTTATATCCCTAAAGATCCTCTAGATCCCATGAAATAAAGACCATATGAGAGTGTAGGCAGAGAAGGGTAACTAACCCCTTCATTCTTCATCACCGAGACTCCTTACTTGAAATTTTTAGTTATGAACCAACCACAGAAGTCATTCTAGTTTGGGAGTCTTTTGATTCCCTAACCAATAATGATTCTAGGTGTCTAGCCAATCGTATATTATGAGTTTTATCGACTAGTGGAAACTCCACGCCCCCTACAAATTATATAATATTCTTGAGTTAAGATTACACCCACTACAAATCATAAAAGTGAGAGAGGGCATATCGTGCTATGGAGAATATTCATAGACTTCTAACTACTAGACGATTTAATTTCACCCATTGATTGTTCAACCAGTAATGTTGATTTCAGAATCTACTCATGTTGTTGAAGTCTCTATTGAAAATGAGGTAGGTTGTGACTTATTGTCGGGTCAATTTTTAAAGATGGAGTAATATGAAAGGAGATGTGTGGCTAGGGAAAGAGATATGGGCAGGTGGTGATTGCAAAGGTGTAGTGGAAGTAGAGAAGTGTTGTTGATGTCTTAAATATGTAAGGAACAGGGTATGTCGATGCCATTGAGAGACCACTCGATGCCATCAAGCAAAGGTCGATGCCATCGGAAAAATTTAGAAAATCCATGTTAGTTGCTGGAACATTTTGGTGTTGCTACTCGATATCATTAAAGGTGTTCGATGCCATTGACGTCCTCGAACACCCCATCGAGTGCGAGCGCAGAATTGTGTAAGTGCGAGATTTGTTTCCTATTCTACTTGTGACACTTTATATATCGTGTGTAATCGGGTTTGAGAATAGAGGTGTTCTAAGGCTTTCTAATTCTTTCTTAAGGGTTTCAAGGGTATAACTAGGGCTTGTGAAGTGGATTCGAGACTTGTTCGAATCGGTAACACTATCTTTTGTAATTTATGCTTTCATAGTGCATTACTCATCTCTTTGTGTCGTGGTTTTTCTACGCAAGGGTTTTTCCATGTAAAATTCGGATTGTTCTTGTTTGGACTTGGTTGTGTGATTGCAAGTACTTTGCTTGATTCGTCTCAAGGTGTTTCCTCGGTTCCCCAACAAGTGGTATCAGAGCAAATGTTGGGAAGCATATTAAATCTGAAAGCAAAGTATCAATGGCATCTAACCTGAAGTTCAATATAGAAAAATATTCCGATAAAAACTATTTTGAACTATGGAAAGTTAAGATTAACGATATTTTAGTTTAGCAAGGATTAGGCGAAGTTCTCCTTGAAAAGTGATCAGAATTTATGACAGAAAATGAATGGAACAAGATGGATAAGAAAGTTAGAACCTCTATCCAATTTTGCTTAACGGATGAAGTCCTCTATAATGTCATGAAAGAGAAAACTACGACAAGTACATGGGCAAAATTAGATAATATATATGCGAAGAAATCTATAGAGAATCAATTGTATTTAAAGCTTCAGTTGTTCAATTTGAAGATGATGAAGAGGGCTGACGTCGAAGCCCACATTACTAATTTCAACAGGTTGATTTGTAAATTGTTGGATGTGGAAGAGATGATGAAAGATGAGGATTAGACATGTAAACTACTGAATTCTCTCCCAACTTCGTATGAGTCATTCAAGGAATCTTTGTTTACCAGTAAAACGACCATTAGTGTTGAATCCGTTATTTCAGCCCTTCAGGTTGAAGGCAATAAAAAAGAAAAATGGTGACATGGGTGCTTTACAGATGCAGTGCTTATGAGGGGGCAAAATTCTAAGCGGGACAGTGGATCTTCGCGATCGAGGTCCAAATCCAAGGGCAATGGCAAAGGCAAGTTGAAGCGCTGAAATTGTAGCATGTTAGGGCACATGAAAAAGAATTGTCAGAATCCAAGTCAAGGAAGGATAATTCAAATAGTTCTTACAGGGAAGCCAACACCGCGGAATTTAGTAAGGAAACAATTGGTAGTGACGTGCTGACTGCATCAAAGTCCAGGTACTTTGACGAAGAATAGATTTTGGATACAGGGGCTTCATACCACATGATCCCTCATCGGAGTTGGTTCACGAGTTACAGTGAGTGTAATGGTAGCCAGGTGTTTATGGGCAATGATAATGAATGTAAAGTGGTAGGTAATGGATTAGTGTGCATCAAGATGTTTGATGACATTGAGTGTATTTTGACTGAAGTGAGACACATTCCTGATTTGAGTAAGAGTTTGATATCTTTGAGAGCACTCGAAACGCTTGGGTGCAGATTAACTGAGTTTGATCATGTCCTTAAAGTTTCAAAGGGGGCACTCATAGTCATGAAGACACGAATGAATAAAAACCTTTACAGGTTGATTGAGAGTACTTCATTGGGTGGAGTTGCAACGTTTATAGTAAATTTCATGTCTGCACATATGTGGCATGTACGCTTGGGCCACATGAGCGAGTGGGGCATAAATGTACTTTCTAATCGTTGTTTGATTCTAGCTTTTAAAATTATTGATTTTAGTATATGCAATCATTGTGTATATGGTAAATGGTCAATGTTATCTTTTAAGTCTGAAAAACATGTTTATAAGAGTGTTCTTGATTATGTGCATTCTGATGTATTGGGGTCGTCGTCGTGGTTTCTTGTGGAGGGTCATCTTGGTTAGTCACGTTCATTAATGACTATTCCAGAAAAAGTGTTGGTTTATTTTATGAAAATAAATCTGATGCTTTCACTAACTTCAAGCAGTGGAATGTAATGGTGAAAAAACAGTCAATGAGAAAAGTGAAAGTGTTAAAGACAAATAATAGTGGGGAATCACTTCTGGGGAATTTAATCAGTATTGTAAATATGAAGGGATCGTGAGGCACAACACAGTGTGCCACACACAAGAGCAGAATGGTGTGGCTGAGTGAATAAATCAGACTCTCTTAGAGAGGATCTGATGCATGATCAGTAATGCTAGGTTGGGCAAGGAATTGTGGACTGAGGCGTTAACATAGCTTGATACTTGGTGAATTGATCGCCTTCTATGGCCATTGAATGTAAAATTTTAGAAGAAATGTGGAGTGGTTAACAGATAGACTACTTGGGACGGCGTGTATTTGGTTGTAATGCTTACTCTCATGTACCGTTAGTTGAAGAGATAAGTTGGACCAAAGGGCTAAAAAGTATGTTTTTGTCGACTATGGTAATGGTGTGAACAGATATAGGTTGTATGACCAGGTGATAAAGAAAATTATCCTTAGTCGTGACGTCAAATTTGACAATGGATCCTTGTTCCGTAATTAGGATGAATACAAGGAAGTGAAAAAGTTCGTTGTGGACATTTAGTTAGGCAGAGATGAGACATGGGCTTATACCGAGATATAGATAGAGGTACAGGAGCTGGTTGAGAAGCCACTGTGAGAAGGAATTTGCCAATGGATCGCAGGTTATCAGTGAGATACAAGGATGACTCAAATGTCATATTGTCCTCATTACGGATGAGGGAGTTCCATCTACTTTTTAGGAGGATCTTGATGAGCCTGATGCCGAAAAGTGGAAAGCAGCGATGCATAATGAGATGGACTCATTGTACAAGAACAAGATGTGGGAACCAGTGGAGCTTCCCGTCGGCTATAAAGCTATTGGGTACAAGTGGATCTTCAAGAAGAAACATGATAGGTAAAAGGTAAGGTTGTTAGCAAAGTGATATGCTCAAAGAGAAGGTGTGGACTTCACTTATATATTTTCATTGGTAGTAAAACAAGTATCTATTAGATTCATATTGGAACGGGTTGCCCAATACAATCTCGAGCTGGAACAAATGGATGTAAATACTGCCTTCCTACATGAGGAATTGGAAAAGCAAATTTACATGAAGCAATCAGAATGTTTCAAAATACAAGGGGCAAAGAACAAGATTTGCAAGTTGAAAATGTCGTTATACGGCCTAAAACAGTCGCCTAGGCAGTGGTACAAGAAATTTGATTCTTTTATAGTGAGTCAGAAATTTACCAGGAGTAAGTATGATTATTGTGTCTATTACAAGACACCGAGTGATGGGAAGTTCATTATCTTGGTATTGTATGTTGATGACATATTTTTCTCCAGTCATAGCATGTTTGAGATCAGCATACTGGAGACTCAACTATTATGGACATTCGAGATAAAAGATTTGAGGGCTGCAAAGAGAGTTCTCGGCATTCACATACATAAAGACAAGAAAAGGAGCAGGCTATGGTTATCTCGGGCTGAATACCTTGAGAATAAATTGACAAAGTATGGGATGTACAAGGCGAAGCCAGTCAACATTATCTACGCGACTCATTTTAAGCTTTCTTCTGAATAATGGTCCTAAAACAGATGAAGAAAAGTAAGATATGTGTTATGTGCTTTATTCGAGCGCAATTAGCAGATTAATGTATGCCATGGTCTGTACAAGGATGGATATTTTACATGTGGTGGGTGTTGTTAGCAAATACATGTCTAACCCTAACAAGCAACACTGGGAAGCAGTGAAATGACTACTTCATTATCTTCGAGGTACGCAGGACTACATCTTATAATTTGAGAAATCCGGAAATAAGTTAGTAGGCTATATATGTGGATTCTAATTACATTGGCAATGTGGATAATAGAAGGTCGACTTCCGGTTACTCGTTTGTGCTAGCGGGTGGAGCGATCAATTGAATGTTGAAGCTTCAGTCTATGGTAGCTCTTTCCTTGACCGAAGCTGAGTATATGGCGGTGACAAAAGTATTCAAGGAAGGTGTTTGGTTGAGGGGGATGATAAATCAATTGAGGCTTCAGAAGGAGGTCGTGCTAGTCGATTTTGACAGCGAAAACGCGATCAATTTGGCTAAGAATTCTGTTTATCACTCAGGTACTAAACATATTGATACGCGCCATCATTTTTCTGACATGTGCTTGAGGAAGGAGTCGTGACACTAGAGAAATTCACCTGAGCGTGGATCCAGCTGGCATAAAGGTGGTTCCCACAAAAAAATTCAAGTTTTGTGCATCTTCTTTGAGCTTGGCGAAAACATAAATGAAAGACGGAGTGTGCACAAGAAGCGATGGTGGAGTTATGATGTAAGGTGGAATTAGAGATGAAGATAAGGAGCTATGATAAATGAAGATTGAGGACATGGTGTAGATTCTTGTTGATGTCTTAAATTTGTAAACAAAAGGGTTTGTCGATGCCATTGACGGACTACTCGATGCCATCGAGAAGAGGTCCTTGCCATCAGAAAAATCTAGAAAATCTATGTTAGTTGTTGGAACGTTTTAGTGTTGCTACTCGATATTTCCCCAATGGGTTGTCGATGCCATTAAAGGTTCATCAAGCGCGCGCAGAATTACGTAAGTGCGAGATTTGTTTCATATTTTGATTGTGATACTTTATATATCGGGTGTAATCGAGTTTGGGGAATATAGGATGTGTTCTAGGGCTTTCTAATTCTTTTAAAGGGTTTCAAGGGCATAGGTGTCACGCCCCAAACTCGGAAACAGGGTTCACAAAATTTTTGATCGCCGAATTCACCGTCGACAGCCTCCATAGGTACCCCATTCTCGGCTCTCAACGCCCATTCGCCAGGTTCCGATCCTGGGATGCTTCAAGGAGGATTTTTTTTATATCA
This sequence comes from Magnolia officinalis, assembly GCA_021015155.1. Classification (NCBI taxonomy): domain Eukaryota; kingdom Viridiplantae; phylum Streptophyta; class Magnoliopsida; order Magnoliales; family Magnoliaceae; genus Magnolia; species Magnolia officinalis. Next base: position 81,251,041 of record JAJHSJ010000002.1, on the reverse strand, counting down.
GTTGATTCGTAATAAGCATAACCAAAGGCATAACCAATAAACAACAACCAAAAACTCCATCACATTTTCACTATGATAAAAAACTTTACAAGTACAATGAGCATAAAAGGAAATACAATGATAGACAAAAGCTTCAAGCTGATCTGATATGCGCTCCTGCCTCAGCGCTGCTGCGATCCAACATCACCTGCATGCAACGGTCGTGCATAAGCTTATAGAAAGCTTAGAGGGCGGTGAAAGTGTGTGTGTAAGGTAGTAATGAAGTATCAGAGTAATGCGGAACATGCTGATGAATCCATGAATACCGTTAGTCGTACCAAGGCTATGCGATGCAAGGCATGAAGGATGTCGGCCATACCAAGGCTATGCGATGAAAGCATGAATGATGTCGGCCATACCAAGGCCATGTGATGTAAGGTGCAACTCAAGCATACAAATCCTCATCTAAGTTCACATACCAATACGGCTCAAATCTAGAATATCATCGGGGTCTAATACACTCTAAACCAAATTGCCACCCTATCGCGCGCAATAAGGTAAGTGGAAGAGACCTCACTATCCGCCTGCCAATATCGGGTTCGGCTCGTCGATAGCGGACCCATTCCTCGAGCTGGTCAAACTCGGCCTAACTTTGCCCCCTCCACTCCGGCGGGTAAGGCCGCACCTCCTTCCAACCGACCACGACACAGTGGAAAGCGCGGCCTTCTGGTAATCGGCACTCGGCGCTCCTGCACTTACTCGGTCTAGACGTTGGAGCAACCTCTTGGTACCATAAGGATTTAGGGACTGTCACCCACGGATATCTATAGCACCCCATGTAGAACAAGATTTTCGGTATCCAATCCTGCTAACCACGATAAGCCTGTGGAGGCTACGGCCCTGATGTCGCTAGGGCGTACAGTAACCAAATCACACAATGCGAATGCATAAATCACACTATCTAGTCATGCAGCAATATTCCGCATATCGCGCGCTCATGTAGGGCAACACCTCCTATCCGGGAGCCCCTAATCAATCTGCCCGAAGGCATATGCTATGATCAGTCACTTCTCATATCAAGCATACATATGATGCATATGATCATGAATCAGGAACTATACTAAACATGTTATACGGTGATGGATGCTGTTCATAATAAAGATGGCCTTAAACGGCCTACAAGTATGGGCCTAACAATGGGCCCTAGGGAGAATATAATGCGAACATTTAACCAACATTATTCTTACAATGTGGACGTCAAACCATCATTGCTCCCAAAGCACGGCTGCCATAAACATCATTACTCAAACCATGGTAGGGTTACACATTGTAATGGACTTGTGTACATCCTATTGGGCCTCAACCCATGGGCCTTAGTTACATCAAATGGGCCCCATAACTTGGGCTTCATATATATCAAGGTGGGCCTCAACGGATGGGCCATAATTACATCTAGATGGGCCTAATCATATGGGCCGAGTTGAATGGGCTGAATCAATCGGGCCAAGTTAAATGGGCCGAGTCAAATGGGCCTCAGGTATATCAAATCGGGCTCACCCTCATATATTTCTGAGACTCGACCTATTCACAAGTTAACATAGAGAGAGATGAAATGAAAACAAATATCAACTCAATTGGAAACTAATGCTGCCATTAGAAGTTGAGCGGTGGATGTCACGGTCCACTATTTAAATGGTGGGGTCCATTTGAACTTTAGATCAGACTCACCCATTTTCCCATGTTGTAAAATGACCTCACAAATGGTTGGACGGCATGGATACTACACATGCATCATGTTGGGCCCCATCGTCCAAACAGTGGACGGTGTTGATAAGACACATACATCAATGCGGGGCCTGTGGACTTGTTGTCAACAAAGGGGCAACTAAATAGCTGTTGTACAGGCAGCCGGCTGCACAAGGAGGGCAAAGGTGGGTCCCACGTAGGGCCTGCCATCATGTGTATATAATATATAATATATATTATATAATATACATAATATAATATATATACATATATAATATATCAATCCTCCCTTGTAGTGGGACCCGCAGAACTTGCTATCTTCATATGGCAGTGGGTCCCACCATCAAAACAGATGTATGGCATAGTGTAAAACACATTCATCATGCATGGCCCACTGTCAGAAAGGATGGACGACTTGTGTAACGCACACGCCATGTGGGACCTACAGATTATAGACGTTCAAAGAGAGGGAGAGGGAGAGAGAGAGAGAGAGAGAGAGAGAGAGAGAGAGAGAGAGAGAGAGCTGTTGTACGAGTAGCACTGCTACCCTTAAAAAAAAGTGGGTTCCACGTAGGGCCTACCACAGTATTGTATATATAAAATATATAATATAATATATATCATATATATCACTACTGCTGAGCAGCTTTATTCATAACAGCGGCCAGAGGTGGGTCCCACGTAGGGCCCACCATCAGGAATATATATAATATATTTAATATATAATATATGCCTCATGTCAGTGCAACGTCCAGGCCTTTGGACGGCCTGGACCGCCACCAACATCAAGGAGGGCCCCACACATGGGGTGTGATTCCCACTGTCTAGTGATGGTGGACGGTTTGGATCAAACACATACACCAAAGTGTGGCCCGCCAATTGGATGGACGGTGTGGGTGGGTCCCCTGGACCCCACGTCCGTTCACACTTCACTGGCAGCCACCCTCTGCCAAGACCTCAGCGTTAAACGAGGTATCTTTCACTTTATCTACCACGTGAGCCATGGGGGGCCACCGTTGAAACGAGGTATCTTCACTCAGTCTGCCAGCGAGTCATGGATTTGGGCGTGGAAATGGGCCCCACACGGGCATGGTCCACCGTCTAGAATGATGGGCGGTTTGGATACAACACATACCCTATAGTGTGGCCCATTGGAGGGGTGGAGGACGGGAGTGGGTCCCATGGACCCACCGTCAGTTCACATCACCGTTAGTCAGCCCTGGCAGGCCCACCCCTCACTCCAGCACATGTCCAGCGTCCCTGGATGCTGGAGAGTGTGGGTGTAACACCAATCCCATGGTGGGTCCCACAGGGACGTGGTCCACCTAAAATTTTGGATCAAGTCATTATTTGTGTTTCCTCTACATCCAGGCCCACACAAAGGTGGTCAGCAAGGTGGGCCCCACGGATGCGACAGCGTGGATCATACATCATAGTGGGGTCCACAATACAAGAAAGAGAGAGATTTCGGCGGTGATGGAGGGCCCCCGCCACTATGGGCCCCCTCTTTGTTACAAAACATACATCAAGGTGGATTTACATATGTGGACCCTTAAATCAAAAAAAGAATAAAAGACAACATCCAAGATCACCCACCGGCTTCTACTTGCACCCTAGGCTTCCTTAGTTCCTTAGCTTCGATTCCAACGAAGGAGATGAGGTTTAGATGGTTGAGATGGGAGATGAAAGGGTAGGAAAGGTGGGCCACACTTGTAGCTCTCTTGGAGTGGAAGAGCTTGGACGTATGGAGGTTTTTTTTTTTTTTTTGGTTGCTTGTAATGTGATTTGAAAATGAAGGGGAGAGAGGGTTGTAAAGAGAGAGAGAGAGTGATGGGTGATGGAGTGATGGATGTGGTGAGTGATGGTTGTAAGAGACTTTTTGACTTTTGTGGCAAATGGTGTAAGAAAAGGGTATGGGCTTGTAAGAAACTTTTGACTTTAGGGGTTGCTTGGGGAAGGGTGAGAGGTGATGTGTACTTGACATTTACTTAACATGATGGGATTGATTGTTGATTGATTGATGTGACATATCATAGAGATTCTCTCGGAATTCGCACGCGCAACGTTTTCCTCGCACCGAAACTAGCCCACATCTCCTCGCTAGAGTATCGGATCGGCGCGCGAGACGTGGCATCGGAACCGCGGCGACGGCGCGGTCGCAAGGGTATAAGTCTCGGTTTGAATCGATTCAAGTTGACGGCGTGTGACGCAGGGTCGCGCGCAAATGCCGGTTAATGGTCGAAGGTTGCTGAATTCGACCGGAAAGACCGCGGAAGTCTACGGAACGATACGGTCTAGGATACGGGTCTTACAATAGTCATGGCTTATAAAGTGGATTCGAGAATTGTTTGAATCGGTAACACTCAATCTCTTGTAATTTTTGCTTTCATAGTGTATTACTCATCACTTTGTTCCGTGGTTTTTTCCCACAAAGATTTTTCCACATAAAATTTAAATAGTTCTTGCTTAGAGTTGGTTGTGCGATTGTGAGTACTTTGCTTGATTCGTCTAAGTGTTTTCGAGGTTCCCCAGCAAGAAAACTCTCCAACCATGGCAATAAGGACAATATTGACAAGTCCCTGCGGAGTCAGATCGGATGGGTGTGATTTGAAAGAAAAAAAAAAAAAGAAGAAGAAAAGAAGATAAAGAAATAGGAAACGAAGTGGAATTTTTTGTTGGAATTGACCGAATTTAATGGTGATCGAAGCAATAGGGTTGGCTAATAGTGATGGGAGGGCCATGGTAAGGGGAGGTAGAAATTGTGGTTGATGACGATGGCAACAATTGAAAAAGATAATGGAGAAAGAAATAAAGGGTTAGGGTTTTACTCTAGATCTGATACCATGTAAAATACTATAATTACTATAATTAGTGGTTATCTGATATTTAATTTCTCCCCGCCCCTATTTCTCTTCTTTCTATTTATATTAATAAAATCATCCAAAAATATATATGGTAGCATGTAGCACCGCCCAAAACACTTTCTCATTCTAACCTCATCTATATTCTCTTCTTGTTATCAGGCAATTTCGGTCCAATACAGGCAGATATAGATGTATCATTCATGGATCATTTCCGAACGTATCAAGGACGATTGTTTAAATCTTTATTTAAAAATATGCTTGGACATCACATTACGGAAACCCTTTTCCATTACCCCAGATCCAAAAACATGTACTTAAGGTAATAACAAGAAAACAAACAAACGGCTATATATCCTTTAGATGCCCATTGCCATGTGCCATGATTCTCTTTCGTCCCTATCCAATGACATATGGACGGCACAAAGTCACCCTTCAAACAAGCTGTATAAGGATATTTTATTACATGACAATGCGTCGATGCAGACAACCTAACAATGAAGACTTCGTAGCCGATGATCAAAGAGGAATCCTAAGGTCCTGATGCATCAGAAAATTAATACTGTCCTCATGCATCTACTTGTTCTAAGGAGGGACAACTTTTCAGCAATCCAGACCTTCCATCTGATGGCCCCACCATAGGTGGATACCGGCCTAAAAGCTTTTCAGATTCTATGGTGTTATTTGTAACCATTGTCGTGTTTTCTCCCTGACCGTTCATTTGTTGGCTTCAAGAAGTTAAGAGTCGTCTGATTTGCAAGTATATTTAGTTGTTTCCCATCCACTATGGATTCCTTCAGATAAACGGTCTGGATCTGTGAACAATGACCCGCATGTACAAACAGGTGCACCGGGACACTACTCCCTTTCTAATTCAACAGGTAATCAGACGAGAAGGTGCACTTGTGAGAGATCAAGACCGTCCATCAGCTGGGGAGCGACCTTGAACATGTCATGGGACAAAGATCAGGATGGTATTTTACTCACCTGGTGGGGCACAATGATTTTTAGTAGAAAAACTGATCAAGGGTCTATATCCAAAGTGCATCTGAGGCCGATCTTGTTGACTTTTGGGCCATCTTTGTGTTAGGGGAATGCAACAACATAAAGGACAAAGCATTATATCTTAAACAAATCAGCTAAAATTATTATTATTTTATTATTATTATTATTATTTTTTTTTTTTAAATTTTTTTTTTTTAAAGGTTGGATCCATTGCAAACGTTTCTGGATAAGCCTAATGTACAAATCAATGTGTGGGCCCCATAATGACGTTTTATTCAAATCCAATCCGTCCATCATGTGTTACTCCATATTATTCTTCTTGTACCTAAAAATCAGTTTGATCCAAACCTCAGGTGGGCAACACAATCTAAGTTGTGCATAAAACTTCTAAAATCATATGCTGTGGCCCACCTGTGTTTATGAATAGTCTGATTTTTGGTTTTCCTTTCATCCTCGTCAGATCCATATTCTGAATGGATTATATGGCATGTAGAAAAACTGTGGACCCTACATACAATCTAGAAAATTTTTTAATGGTGACCATCTCCATCACAACTGTTACCTGTGGTGTTGCCCAACTACATTTTGGATCGGGCCAAAATTTGGAGGGTGAAGAAAACATAATGGGATGCACATGATGGACGGTTTGGATGTCATTAAAACATCAAGGTAGGCCGCACATGGGAATTTGCATGTAATATTTGCTTATTAATGTTTGTATTCGATCCGGACTCTTTTATGAGAGTGCAAAAGATGCTCCACTTGATCGCTTGAAGTGGGTTATTAACAACTGCCGAATGGAGTAGCCCTACACGAACTAACTAGCTTTACTCGCAAACCTACACGCAGGCATGGATGTAATTGTGAAGCATGTGTAGGAGATCTAGACCGTTGATCACACCATTTTTATTTTTATTTTTACTTAGGTAGGCCACAACTACAAAAGAAAGTTTAAGCCATAATTCGTTTTGTACAACCTGAGTGAAACGACCTGATACTTGAGCCAAAGGATCTAATCAACGTTCCCCACCTGATGGATAGCTGGGATCTAATACGTGTATTCTACGTAGTAACGTGTGTTTGGATGTAGAAGGTCAGGTTAAGGCTCTGCACGCTTGTGGGCTTAGCAAACCCCCTAAAGCGTGATCTAACTTGACGTTATAACGACTGTTCTGACGGAACATACATTCGGACATGAGTTCCCATACGGTCAAGCATCTGTGGGGGCCTTCCTGATGTATGTGTGGTATCCAAACCGTGAATCAGATGCATCGCTTCATGTTCTCCGTACAGAACAAAAATAATTCTGATTCAAAGCTCAGGTCGGCCACAACACAGTAAGTAATATAAAATCATGCATAAAAGCTCTAAATTCATGTGGTGTGGCCCACCTGAGTTATGAAATACTCTGATTTTCTGTATATCCCTTCATCCTGATGGTTTGAATCTGATGAATGGATTGAATTTCATATAAACAGCATGTTTGTCCCCACAGAAAATGTAGAATTATCTATGGTGCGTGTACTCCTGCCCATTGCTCCCGTTGTTCCCTGTAATGTGGCCCACCTGAGTTTTGGGTTAGGTAGGCCTAAAAAGGACGAGTTGGACCGCATAAACACGTCATAGTGGGCCTCACACAAGTTGACCTTGTGGGAAGCTGCGGACGTCGATTCGGGAGAGTTATTAACAGCCGTTGAACGAATGGAATAAAATACTATAAGGGCCACTTATATAAACCATACACATTCCTTCCTACATAACACAACTCAGCAACGATTAGAGACAAGGCTTCAGACAATGGGAAGCAGTTCCATTCTATCAGCCGTTGCAAGAAGGTACGCTGCTAACTTACGCCTTTAGTGCTCTAAACCCATCTTTTACAAAGCTTTCTTACCTTTGACTTCATGAAGGTGGCACATGCCTGGAATGATCCAAACTGTTCATCTTTTGAAGGAAATCATGAATGAATCATAGACCAAGAATTATAGTGATCGAGTGATCCTAACTATTTAAAATATGGCGGACACAGTAGCTTAAAATTCGGTTAGAGTTTTTTTTTCTTTTCTTTAAATGGTTAAGATTGTTTTGTTAGTGTGGATTTTGGTCTATGATCCATTTCTAGAGCCCTGTGATAAGTGAATGCATCAGATCATCATTTTCATATTTCATGTTTACTGTATGAACATGGAGTGAGGTCAATTTCCACGGTCAGGATCGACTGTCCTATGCAGATGAAATGCCCATGTATGGCCCAAAATTCGATCAGGTCGGAGGTCAGATGATCCTAACCATCTGACCAATGGAACTTTCACCATGTAACATTTGGACATCCCATTTGCAAGATCCATCAAGACTGGCCCGACATGCATAATCCAATGCATGAGGGACAGATTGACGGTTGAGATTTTCGTTCCACATGTCCAATTCACGAGAATTGCACATAGATAAGAGGGCTTTGAATTTTAATTCTATTCTTTTGTGATTGTTTTAGAGATATTTTTTAGGTTGCATTCTTCTTGTATGTTATTGGGTTTCGCTATCTTCTTCTACTAATCCTTCGGTGTTAGTGGGCCCCATGAAGTATTGAATGGTTGGGCTTTCCGTCCCACTGTTTCCTGTGATGCGGTCCACTTGAGTTTTGGATTTACCTTAATTTTTTACTTATTTCCTAATATGAGTTGAATGCTCATTAGTTGAATGCCATTCATCTAAACTGTTATTAGGGTCCTTACTCTTACTCCGGTGGTAAAGTCTCGGGAGTTATAATAACTAGTTGAGGGTTCGAGCACGTGGTGAAATCCCATGGCCTGAGTGTGTGGTGGTTGTGTAAAAATAAATATTAATAACTAAATCTAGGCTGTTATTAGGTCTGACGGACATTTAAGAATCTACTTTACTAACATCACAAGGTTCCTACCAATATTTACTTTACCAATATCAATGGATTTTAATATGAACGGTCAAGATTGTATACATGCAAATGGGTGCAACTAACAATCTTATCCATCTAATTGTTAGAGATCATCATTAATTGCTTATGAACCTAAAAAGTCATTTTTGTTAGGCAATTGTAACCATACCATACATGGCTTGAAAAAAATATGGCCATAGAAATCATGACAAATAAAGGATAGATGGGGTCTTCAGATGAGTCCAATTTTTTAGTGGTAGCCCTTATAATATGTTCTTAACTTAATGAATAGTTCAGATCAATTATTAGAATGGCCAAGTAAACCTATTCAACCAGGAGCATTATATTTTATAGTTACTCTGAAGAGCCCCGAACATTTCTCATTTTTAATGAGAAAATTAGGACTGTGGACCCCACCTTTTAGCCAGCTGGTTTTATGAAAGAAGACAAACCTTCTTTTGCAACTTAGACCTCCACATACGGACAGTGAATTTGAGGACGAAAATACCCCTCCCTTTGGAAGACGAGCGCTGACACTCCTCGAGCCAAGAGTTGTACAAACAGCTCAAAAGAGATCAAAGTTACATGGCCCCACAATTATGTATTTATTATATCCACAACGTTCATCCATATTTAGAGATCATTTCAGAGCATTATCCAAAAAAAAAAAAATCATATCCAAATCAAATGGACCACACCACAAAGAGCAGCGGGAAAACTAATTTTCACCGTTAAAAATTTTATAGGGCCCACCACTTGATAGTTAGATCTGTCTTATTTTACGTCTCAAGCTTAATATGCGCTCGCCAAATCGATGAACGGTTTGGATATAACACAGACCTCATGATGGGACCCACAAAAGGCGATGGGATTACAACAGCAAAAAAAATAATAATAATTAAAAAAAAAAATCTATAGCTACGGATTATAACCGTAGCCATATCCGTAGCCTAGAAAATCGGCGAGGTAAGCTAGAAAACGGCGGGGCAAACTAGAAAAACGGCGGGGCAAACTAAAAAATCGGCGGTGCAAACTAGAAAACGGAGGGGCAAACTAGAAAATCGGCGGGGCAAGCATGAAAAACGGCGGGGCAAACTAGAAAACGGCGAGGCAAACTAGAAAAATGGCGGAGCAAACTAGAAAAACTGTGGGGGAAAAAAAATTCCATGTAACGTCGATATATCGACAATATGTCGATATATCGATGCTTGGTTTTGTCGATATATCGACATATGGTCGATAATATCGAATTAAGTCCTCATTTGTCCAACGACTTAACCAAAAAATTCCATCTAACGTCGATATATCGACATATTGTCGATATATCGATGCTTGATTTTATCGATATATCGACATATGGTCGATAATATCGAATTAGTCCTCATTTGTCCAGCGACTTAACCAAAAAATATCATGTAACGTCGATATATGACATGTCGATATATCGATATTGTCGATATATGTCGATATATCTTTATTTTGTCGATATATCTACATATCGTCGATATATCGATGCAGTCTGTGTTGTTTTTTTTTATTTTTTTATGTTGTGTTGCTTTTATAGGTCCCATCATGATGTTTGTGTTATATCCAAACCGTCCATCTATTTGGCGAGCTCATATTAAGGCTTGAGACGAAAAATAAGATAGATCTAACTATCAAGTGGATCACGCTGTAAAATACAGTGGGGAATTAAACGTCTACCATCGAAACCCTTTTACGGGTTACAAAAGTTTTGGATCATTATGAAATTTGTTTTTCCTCTTCATCCAGATCTTTGTGACCCTATGAATGAACTTAGACGGGGAGGATTTCTCACAAACATCACAGTGGGCCCCCAAAAAGTTTTTAATGGTTGATGCTCATTCAAAACTGTTTCTTGTAATGTGGTACACTTGAGATTTGCATATACTTCATTTTTTGTCTCATACCATAAAATGATGTGGAAAAATATATGGGACGGCATGGATGAAAAGCATACATCATGGTGGGGCTCACAGACCACCGAACATCCACCATTATGTGGTGGCAGGGGAGTACCCAATCCGTTTCCGTGAAAGGAGGGGTATTTTCGTCCAGAAATTCTATCCCTACACGTGAAGGTGTAAGTTGCAAAAGAAGGTTAGTCTTCTTTCATAAAACTAGCTGGCTAAAAGGTGGGGTCCACGGTTCTAATTTTCTCATTTTTAATAGCGTCTACGACTTTTGGAGAACACGCCAAAGTAAATTTTGGCGGGTAGCTGAGCTGACGGGGAGCAAATCCCGAAACCTACGGGTTCTGCGAGAGGTGAGAGATTTGCCCCTCTTTAGGGGACACGGATTGCGCCCTACCCTGCCGTGACAGTAATTCATTCAAGCAAAGCTTCGTGTGGCTTAAAGTGATGTAAGTGTTTTATCGACGCCGTTTATAATTTTTCTCAGATAATTTTAATATATGATACAAAAAAATAGCTAGGTCCAAGTCTTAAATGGACCACAAAGTGGGGATTTAACTTCTACCATTAAAATTTTCTTAGGAGTTGGAAAAGTTTCGGATCAATCTGATATTTGTGTTTTCACTTCATCTATGTCTGCATGACATATGACATTATTAATAGGTTGGATGGTAAAAAAAGAATATTACGGTGGCCCTTGTAAAGGTTTCACCGGTGAGAGTCATTATCACTGCAGCTTTCTTTGATGTGGTCTAGTGGAGCTGTGTATCTGCTTCTGTTTTTGCCTCATACCTTAAAATGATCTGAGAAAATCGATTAACGGCGTGGATAAAACACTTACATCACTTTGGGCCCCTCAGAGCCTAGCCCGGACGGATTAGCGTCCGGGCAGGAGTAGGACGCAATCCGAGTCCTCTCTAGGGAGTACCTCTTACTAGATAGGGTCGGTGATGAGGACCTCTAATGCCAGAGGTATGGCTAGACGACTATCTTATTCTTCTTTGACCTAAAGTCAGTTTGATCCAAAACGCAGGTGGGAAACACCATCTAAGTCGTGCATAAAACTTCTAAAACCATATGTTGTGGCCAACCTGTGCTTATGAATAGTCTGATTTTTGGGTTTTCCTTTCATGCTCATCAGATCCATATTCTGAATGGGTAAGATGGCATGTAGAAAAAAGGTGGACTCTACATACAATCTAGAAAAGTTTTTAATGGTGACCATCTCCAACCATTCCCTGTGGTGTTTCCCACCTAAATTTTGGATCAGCCCAAGCTTTGGAGGCTGAAGAGAACATAATAGGATGCACATGATGGACGGTTTGGATGTCTTTAAAACGTCAAGGTAGGCTCCACATGGCAATTTTAATGTAATATTAGCCGATAATTGTTTGTATTCGATACCGACTCTTTTTGGAGTGAAAAAGATGCTCCACTTGATTGCTTGAAGTAGGTAATTAGCAAGTGCCGAATGGAGGAGCCCTACGCGACCTAACTATCTTTACTTGCAGACTTACACGCAGGCATGGATGTAAATGTGACACATGTGTAGGATATCTAGACCGGTGATCACACCGTTTTTCTTCCTTAGGTGGGCCACAACGACAAAAGAAACTTTAAGCCATTATTTGTTTTGTACAACCTGAGTGAAAGGACCTGATACTTGAGCCAAAGGATCTAATCAACGTTCCCCACCTTATGGATAGCCGGGATCTAATACGTGTATTCTACGCAGTAATGTGTGTTTGGATGTAGATGGTCAGGTTAGCGCTCTGCACGCGTGTGGGCTTAGCAAACCCCCTAAAGTGTGATCTAACTTGCTGTTATAACGACTGCTTTGACGGAACATACATTCTGACATCATTTCCCATACGGTCAAGCATCCGTGGGGCCCTTCGTGATGTATGTGTGGTATCCAAACGGTGAATCAGATCTATCGGCTCATATTCTCCGTACAGACGAAAAACAATGCTGGTACAAAACTCAGGTGGGCCACAACACAGTAAGCAATATAAAATCACGCATAAAAGTTCTATATTCATGCGGTGCGGCCAACCTAAGTTATGAATTACTCTGATTTTCAGTATAACCCTTCATTCTGGTGGTTTGAATTTGATGAATGGATTGTGTTGGGGAAAAATATGACAAGTCCAGAGACCCAGTTATGGAATGGACCAACTCTACTGACACGGCCCTGGATTCCGAGACAATAAGCTTGAGCGAGGCAAAAGAACTAAATGCCTTAAGGAGAGACTTAGCTCGGATTGCAGGAATAGAAACTCCGACTGAGACTTATAAAGTCACGAGCCAAAGGTAAAGTACATAAGATGCATGAAGTTGACTCGGAAGATAAAGCTGCAACATCTAAAAGGCCGATTAAGGCCTAAAGTTTAGAAGTCACTTGACCGACCGTAAAACTAACCCAATTAGGTCGGTCATAAGGTCGGCTATCGGAGTAAGAGAAGATATCAATTATGGATCGGCTCCATCTCGCCCAATAGATGACAAGCAACTTGATCCTTAAAGCTGGCCGAGACTAACTCATCATTAGAGTCGGTCAGGACTAGCCCGAGCAAGGAAAAGACGGCGTCCCGAAAATCTCGTAAAAGGATTCCCGATCCTGAATGAAAACGCCGTCCCGAAAATCTCGTAAAAGGATCTCCGATCCTGAAGATCTCGGGATCGGATGGAGACCAAAAACGGATTGAAATCAAAACCTCCAAGATATCAGGAAGAGAATCCATATACGATGAGACCCTCCCATTTCTATAAAAACAGGAATCTCCAAGGTCAAAGGTACACAGAAAACCCTTCTCAAAAACTCTTCCTTCACAGTCCTATCACTGACTTTAGCATCGGAGGATCCCCGGCTATACTCAGGGTCACCTTTATCTTCCTTTTGCAAGTGGTAGGACGAGGGAGGGCTTACGCTTTGCACCAACAGATTGTATTTCATATCATGTTTGTCCCCACACAAAATGTAGAATTATCTATGGTGCGTGTACTCCTGCCCATTGCTCCCGTTGTTCCTTGTAATGTCGCCCACCTGAGTTTTGGGTTAGGCCGGCTTAAAAAGGACGAGTTGGACCGCATAAACACATCATGGTGGGCCTCACACAAGTTGACCTTGTGGGAAGCCGCGGACGTCAATTCGGGAGAGTTATTAACAGCCGTTGAACGAATGGAATAAAATACTATAAGGGCCACTTATATAAACCATACACATTCCTTCCTACATAACACAACTCAGCAACCGTTAGAGACAAGCCTTCAGACAATGGGAAGCAGTTCCATTCTGTCAGCCGTTGCAAGAAGGTACGCTGCTAACTTACGCCTTTAGTGCTACCCATCTTTTACAAAGCTTTCTCATCTTTGATTTCATTAAGATGGCATGTGCCTGGAATGATCCAAACCGTTCATCTTTTGAAGGCAACCATGAATGAGTCACAGACCAAGAATTATAGTGATCGAATGATCCTAACCATTTAAACTATGGTGGACACAGTATCTTAAAATTGGGTTAGAGTTTTTTTTTTTTTTTTTTTTTTTTCTTTAGATGGTTAAGATTGTTTTGTTAGTGTGATTTTTGGTCTATGATCCATTTCTAGAGCCTTGTGATAAGTGAATGGATGAGATCATCATTTTCATATTTCATGTTTACTGTATGAACATAGAGTAAGGTCAATTTCCACGGCCAGGATTGAATGTCCTATGCAGTTGAAATGCGCATGTATGGCCCAAAATTCGATCAGGTCGGAGGTCAGATGATCCTGACCAATGGAGCTTTCACCACGTAACATTTGGACATCCCATTTGCAAGATCCATTGAGATTGGCCCGATACAGGTTTCGGGCCATGCACAATCCAATGCAGGAGGGACAGATTGACGGTTGAGATTTTCGTTCCACATGTCCAATTCACGAGAATTGCACATAGATAAAAGGGCATTGAATTTTAATTCTATTCTTTTGTGATTGTTTTAGAGATTTTTTATGGGATTCGCCATCTTCTTCTACGAATCCTTTGGGTGTTAGTGGGCCCCGTGAAGGATTCAATGGTTGGGCTTTCCGTCCCGCTGTTTCCTGTGATGCGGTTCACTTGAGTTTTGGATTTACCTCCATTTTTTTACATATATCCTAACATGAGTTGGCGGCAGTTATGGAGTGGATATCCATCACATGAGACCCCCCTCCTAATCTAGGAACACTTATTTGTTGAAGTAGGATTGTTGAGTGGTTTTTATTTTAACTGTCCAATGAATGTTCATTAGTTCAATAACTAGTAATAAACTTAACTTATGACTTCTGATATATCTAAATTGGGATTTAATTTGGATATTTAATTTTAATTACTTACATGCCACGAATGTAATTTTAGAGCCTATTTGTTTTATTAAATACTATAATAAAAAAGGACAATGATTATAATTCACTTGTCTAATGACATTATCTTTACTTGATTATGATAACGACATAAATTATATTGTTTAATTTATCATGATAAAAATATAATGATTATAATTTTATATTACATTAATGTCAAACCAACATTAAAATAAGTTAATGTTGATTTTTGAATCGGAGTTTTCAGTATAATATAATATAAATTTATAATGGTTATAATTTTATTTTTTACGTCTCCTATTAAATATGCATTTATTTAACCCGTGAAATATGTATCGTAATATATCTATTTAAACAAATATCGTAAAATAGTAATAATAACTCAGTTAAGTAACTTTCCTGTGAAAGCCCGTGAAACAAATGGGTACTCAAAATTAATTTTCTAGTGCCCACATATCATCCACTGGATTTTGCTAGGGCAACTAAGTCCATGCACATGCATGCATTACATGAATTGAACCTGACACAATTATAGACAGAGGCAGTATTGTAGATGTCTATCACATGATGGGTTCAACTTTCAAAATGTTTTCAATAAAAAATTAGGCAGTATCACTCGTCGATTGGGAAATGATGCCACAAAAGGATGAGACTTGCAAAAGCAGGTTTTATTTAAGCCATATGCTGTTTCATTAACAGTTGCTCATTAAATAATTTGGTAATGGATTAATGAGTCAATGCAACGATTTGAGTGGGCCATTTTTTTATTTGTATGATTTATTTGAAAAATGCTCACACACAATTAGTTCGACCAGCTATTAGATAAGACCCAGTTGCCTGCCGTCATTCCTTTTGACCAGGAGCAAATGGCCCACCTTATTTGGGAAATATGCACACACAAGGTCTTTTATGGAAAGATCGTGAATTTAGAGAACTTTTCCAGTAAAATCCCTTATGCTTGTTTGAGAGCTTGGAAATAAAAGGAGAGAAAATGGACTTATTTTATTTTAAAAATTTTGAAGTTACATTCCAAAAAAGTATTAGGAGGAGAAAACAAGAAAAACAAAAAGAAAGCAGGCAAAGTTTTCAGTACTTTTTCTTTGAAATTACATTCTTGAAAAATATTTTCAACAAAAAGCGAAATTGCAATGATAAAATCCCATTTTATTATAAAAATATTTTCTATAAAAAATGCTTTCTAAATTCTCAAGCAAGCCTACAAAGTTCAAATTGCGTGGTAAATAAGTAATTTAAATTAAACTCTCTAAACCATGAGACCTAGTTTAGATGCTTTGTGAACAAAATTTTAAATGGTGTGGATTGGTAGTAATTTATTGTGCGGTTAAAAATGATAATATCCAATGATCTTATTTCAAAAAAGAAATTCCATAATAGGAGGTTGGGTTGTCCAATGAATCTAATTTTTGGACTGACTTATCACAGTGTTCCATAATTTGATTGCTTTAATTTACATGTTGCGTGTTACGAAAATATATATAGTGGCCGTGCATTAAGCATCATACCCTGCTAGAGTCAAATGACTTCCTATTACATGTTGTCTTTAATATATATATATATATATATATATATATATATATATAATTTTGTGTCTCTGCTTGCCACAAGATTCATATTTTTCAGTATTATGATTGGTCCACATCATCATTGATATCGTCACCATTGCTGTATTAAATATAATCTGTGATGATGTGGTCCAATAACATTGCAACAAACAGGAATTTTATGTGAGATGGTCTTAATTTATCTATTATCCTTAAACAAATAATAAATTACCATCGAAAATAGCCACATTAAAAGTTTTGATACAACCATTCTTTTCCCGCCAACATATCACATATGTAGAATATTCTGTCCATTCAAGCGGTGAACCACACCATTATAATCACCTGGTGGGAAAATCAAGGCGATCTATGCATTGTGTGGGCCACACAATACACCTAGTCATATCCTTGGATGTCCATTGATATTGACATTATGTCTCTCCCTCTGTATGTATTGGCCTAATTTTCATAGGATGATCATTGAGTGGCCCACTTTTTGTATGGATAGGATAGTTTATTATTTTTATTATTATTATTATTATTATTATTTTCTGTTAGCTGGTTAGTATACCCCACTGTGAGTTCACACACTTCACTATTAGCCACCCCCACTAGGGATGATACCAAGATCTCAGTGTTGAAACGAGGTATCTTTTACTCAGTCTACCACTTGAGCTATGGATGTGTGACAATTAGTGGGGAAAAATGTTTGTACTAGATACAACTGATGTATCTAATATCTAATCATTTCTATAATCAAATCCTTCCCGCCTATGTTTTCTTGGGGACCGTGGAAGCACACAGAGATTAATCAAGTGAACTAATCCAATCGCACCAAGTAAGCACGACGCAAACATTCTAAATTTTACGTGGAAAAATTCTTTCGGAAAAATACCGTGCACAAAGCGCAGTAAACACTATGAAAGCAGAAATTACAAGAAATAAACAGATTACCTCATTCAAACAAGCCTCTCAAATCTCCCTTACAAGCCCTTTGAACCCTATGAATGAATTAGAAAGTTCTAGATACTTCCTAATCCTGATTATACTCTTTATATTATATAACACATAAGAGACTCCCAATCAAAATCGGAAATAAATTCCGCAAATTCACAAATCTGTGTAACTCTGTGATACACTCGATGGTATCAAAATAAACCTTTGATGACATCAAATAACCTTCGATGACATTAAAAAGGGCACTTAAAGTGTCCAGTAACTAATTTGATTTATTCCGAAATTTTCCAATGGCATCGAGCCGACTTTGATGGCATTGAAGCCTGCGTGATGGCATTGAACCTATCAACAATATACCGTTGAATTTACATATTTAAGACATCTATCAACATGTTTCTATTTTGAGTATCTAGGCATCACATTTGCTTGCACCTCTCTTCCCAGACTTGAAGGGAAGGTGGCACTGATCACCGGCGGCGCCAGCGGCATTGGCGAGTGCACTGCCAGACTCTTCCGCCGGCATGGTGCCAAAGTCATCATAGCCGATCTCCAAGATGATCTAGGCCACTCAGTCTGCAATGACCTTGGCCAAGATGCAGCCACATTCGTCCACTGCGACGTGACCGACGAAACCGACATCCGAAATGCCGTCGACACCGCCATCACCAAACACGGGAAGCTCGACATCATGTTCAACAATGCAGGCATTGTAGACGAGCCAAAGCCGAGCATCCTCGACAACGAGAAGGCCGACTTCGAGAAGGTCATTGCTGTCAACCTAACAGGAGTCTTCCTTGGCACAAAACACGCAGCCCGTGTCATGATCCCAGCTCGCCATGGCAGCATAATCAGCACTTCCAGTGTCAGCTCACGGATTGGAGCGGCCGCATCACATTCCTACACATGTTCTAAGCACGCGGTGGCGGGCCTCACTAAGAATGCAGCAGTCGAGCTTGGGCAATTCGGCATTCGAGTGAATTGCATTTCTCCGTATGCTCTTGCGACGCCTCTTGCAGAAGGGTTTGTGAAGTTGCAAGGTGAAGAGCTTGAGAAGGCCATGGGCTACTATGCTAATCTCAAGGACGTGTATCTGACGGCTGAGGACGTTGCACAGGCCGTGCTTTATTTAGGGAGTGATGAATCGAGATACGTGAGTGGTCACAATCTTTTCATTGATGGGGGGTTTTCCATTGTCAATCCATCGTTTGGCATGTTCAAATATCCATCTTCATCATGAGATTGTTGCTGTGGAATGCACGAAAACCGTTTGTTGCTTTTGTAAGCGGGCGGAATGTCGGATGAGTGGACCAGGCTGAATTTTTTCTGAGATGTCAATTGCTTGGTGGGATTTACCCCATGGATGGTTCTGATATATTAGAGATGTTCTCGTTTGGCACATGTACAGTACGCAAAGGTGCATGTGGAAATGGTGCGTATGGGGCGGGCAAACCTTTATTTTGTATTGGGCTTTCTTTCTTTTCTTTTATTCCTGTCCTTGAAACTGTTTGGACTTTGGAGCCATAGGCTTCTATGCTTTTTAGCTATAGGAGGAACATGGCAGATTGAAAACATTCTGTAGTTTGTCAAGTGATAGTATACAAAGATGTGTACGAGTCTCCTTTATTTACTTCATCTTCACCACATCTACATTTTCTCTCAGGCCTGTTTGGATTGGTAAAATCAAAAGGTAAATATATGAAAAGAAAAATGTCACATCTATCAAGCACGTGTTAATTTAAAAACGAACAGATGTCAAAAGCTTTGGGGAAGAGAAAGAAGAAGTATAATAACAGTGCAATATATTTTAGAGTCGGGATCCTCTGTTATCCGGTCAACAGGATTTTCTGTTACCCTAGTGGTTCCCAAGCTTTTTTTTATTATTTTTTATTTTTTCAGTGAGTGTTGACGTGGACAATGAATTTTAGGGTATTAGGAATTCTCTGTTGACCGGGTAACCAAGGATCCGGACTCTATATTTTGACACCCAGATCGATAGCTCCAAGGCCCACTGAGTGGAGATACCTCGTTTCAACACTTGAGGTCTTGGAATCCATCCCTAGTAGGGGTGGCTAACATGGAGTGTGTGTTATGACAATGGGTGTGTACTAACAAGTTAATCCTATCATATATATTTATATATATATATATATATAATATATATATAATATATATATATATATATATATATATATATATATTAAACTTGAAAATTGGTAGTACAAGACTTTGTAAGCTTTTGAGCTCCATTAGCCTATTTATAGACTCAGGGCAAAATAACAATAATGTTTTAGGAGATCTTTAAAAAAAAATCATTTTCCTATGTAATTAAAAACTTTAGAAAATTAAAGGTTATAAGAAAATATAAATGAACTAACATTTTTCTATAGATTACATTAATACCTTTAGAATAATGAAAGACACTCATTAATAGCTTTGGACTACTAAAAGACACTTTTAGATATTCATGTATATTTAAATTAATTTTTTAAAATTAACTTCTAACACTTTTTAATTTGAAAAATCTTGTACTATCACTATTTTTCTAAATTTGATAAACTTTTATATAATCATGACCTTGGTAAAACTATCTACAAACTGATCATCTGACTTACAAAACTTCAATTCAATTTGTCATTCTTTAACCAACTTCCTGATGGGGTCCTTACTCATGCCTCAATGATAGACTCGCAAGAATTTCAACACGAAGTCATGGGTTCGAGTATCCATTGTGGTGAAATTCCACTGTGGTGCGAGTGCGTGGGTGTGTGTGGGGTGTGAGTGCGCGTAAAAAAAATAAATTAACTTTTT